>CM074680.1:12201375-12696194 GCA_037355405.1 Vitis amurensis | reverse complement strand
CACACGCCCGTATTCAACCATTTATCATTATTCACGCGGATTGTACCCTTTTCCGATACTCGCCCGGTCAGTTTTTCGATACTCGCACGAATTCTACCTGATCCGTACACGCCTGGATTCAACCATTTATTGGTATTCACGCGGATTCTACCCTTTTCCGATACTCGGCCGGTCAGTTTTTCGATACTCGCACGGATTCTACCTGATCCCGGTACACGCCCGGATTCAACCATTTATTGGTATTCACGCGGATTCTACCCTTTTCCGATACTCGACCGGTCAGTTTTTCGGTACTCGCACGGATTCTACCTGATCCCGGTACACGCCCGTATTCAACCATTTATCATTATTCACGCGGATTGTACCCTTTTCCGATACTCGCCCGATCAGTTTTCGATCTTTATTCGCACGGATTCTACTGATCCGGTACACGCGCCGTATTCAACCATTTATCATTATTCACGCGGATTGTACCCTTTTTCGATACTCCTTGGCCAGTGTTTTCTAGGATCGGTTTTCGATACTTATACCATTCGATTCTACTCGATCCCGATACACGCCCGATTCAACCATTTATTGGTATTCACGCGGATTCTACCCTTTTTCCGATACTCGGCCGGTCAGTTTTTCGGTACTCGCACGGATTCTACTTGATCCCGGTACACGCCCCGATTCAACCATTTATCGGTATTCACGCGGATTCTACCCTTTTCCGATACTCGCCCGGTCAGTTTTTTTGTACTCGCACGGATTCTACCTGGTCTCGGTACACGCCCGTATTCAACCATTTATCATTATTCACGCGGATTGTACCCTTTTTCGATACTCGCCCGATCAGTTTTTCGGTACTCGCACGGATTCTACCTGATCCCGGTACACGCCCGTATTCAACCATTTATCATTATTCACGCGGATTCTACCCTTTTTTCGATACTTCGCCGGTCGGGTTTTCGATTTTCGGATTCTACTCGATCCGTATACGCCCGATTCAACCATTTATCATTATTCACGCGGATTCTACCTTTTTCCGATACTCGCGCCGATTCTTTTTATTTTGCACGGATTCTACATTTCCGATCGATCCTCGATCATTCGCGATTCGATTCAACCATTTATTGGTATTCACGCGGATTCTACCCTTTTTCGATACTCGACCGGTCAGTTTTTCGGTACTCGCACGGATTCTACCTGGTCTCGGTACACGCCCGTATTCAACCATTTATCATTATTCACGCGGATTGTACCCTTTTTCGATACTCGCCGATCAGTTTTTCGGTACTGGCACGTATTCTACCTGATCCGGTACACGCCCGTATTCAACCATTTATCATTATTCACGCGGATTGTACCCTTTTTCGATACTCGCCCGGTCAGTTTTTCGATACTCGCACGAATTCTACCTGATCCCGACACGCCTGGATTCAACCATTTATTGGTATTCACGCGGATTCTACCCTTTTCCGATACTCGGCCGGTCAGTTTTTTTCAGACTGCATGCGGATTCTACCTGATCCCGGTACACGCCGGATTCAACCATTTATCATTATTCACGCGGATTCTACCCTTTTTCGATACTCGGCCGGTCAGTTTTTCGGTACTCGCACGGATTCTACCTGATCCGGTACACGCCCGTATTCAACCATTTATCATTATTCACGCGGATTGTACCCTTTTCCGATACTCGCCGATCAGTTTTTCGATACTGCACGTATTCTACCTGATCCCGGTACACGCCCGGATTCAACCATTTATCGGTATTCACGCGGATTCTACCCTTTTCCGATACTCGCCCGATCAGTTTTTTTTACTGCATACGGATTCTACTCGATCTCGTGCATACGCCCCGTATTCAACCATTTATCATTATTCACGCGGATTCTACCCTTTTTTCGATACTCGCCGGTCAGTTTTTTCGGTACTCGCGCACGGATTCTACTCTCGATCCCGATACGCCCGTATTCAACCATTTATCATTATTCACGCGGATTGCTACCCTTTTTCGATACTCGCCCGATCAGTTTTTCGATACTCGCACGTATTCTACCTGATCCGGTACACGCCCGTATTCAACCATTTATCATTATTCACGCGGATTCTACCCTTTTCCGATACTCGGCCGGTCAGTTTTTCGGTACTCGCACGGATTCCTACTTGATCCCGGTACACGCCCGATTCAACCATTTATTGGTATTCACGCGGATTCTACCCTTTTTCGATACTCGGCCGGTCAGTTTTGATTCGCCACGGATTCTACTCCGATCTCGATACACGCCCGTATTCAACCATTTATCATTATTCACGCGGATTCTACCCTTTTTCGATACTCGCCGATCGGGTTTTTTTTCGATTGATCGCGACGTATTCTACCTGATCCCGGTACACGCCCGTATTCAACCATTTATCATTATTCACGCGGATTGTACCCTTTTCCGATACTCGCCATTTATCGGTTTTTCGATTCTACCTTTTCGATACTCGCGATTTCTATTCTACGATCCCGGTACACGCCTGGATTCAACCATTTATTGGTATTCACGCGGATTCTACCCTTTTCCGATACTCGGCCAGTCAGTTTTTTGGTACTCGCACGGATTCTACCTGATCCCGGTACACGCCCGGATTCGACCATTTATTGGTATTCACGCGGATTCTACCCTTTTTCGATACTCGGCCGGATCGAGTTTTTCGATACTCGCGCGGATTTCCACTGATCCCGTACATCGCCCCGTATTCAACCATTTATCATTATTCACGCGGATTCTACCCTTTTCCGATACTCGACCGGTCAGTTTTTCGGTACTCGCACGGATTCTACCTGGTCTCGGTACACGCCCGTATTCAACCATTTATCATTATTCACGCGGATTGTACCCTTTTTCGATACTCGGCCGATCAATTTTTCTTTTTGACGCGCACGTATTCTACCCGATCCTGTACACGCCCGTATTCAACCATTTATTGGTATTCACGCGGATTCTACCCTTTTCGATACTACTCGCCGATCAGTTTTCGATACTGCGCACGGATTCTACTGATCCCGATTCACGCCCGTATTCAACCATTTATCATTATTCACGCGGATTCTACCCTTTTTCGATACTCGCTCGGCCGGTTTTTCGTATTCTCGTTGGATTCTACTTCTCGATTCTCGGTGATACGCCCGTATTCAACCATTTATCATTATTCACGCGGATTGTACCCTTTTTCGATACTCGCCCGATCGGTTTTTTTGCACGTTCTACTTCTTGACTTGCGATTTCTACCATTTATCCCGATACGCTGGATTCTACCCTTTTCGATTCAACCATTTATCATTATTCACGCGGATTCTACCCTTTTTATATACTCGCCGTTCTACCCTTTTCGATACTCGACTCGCTTTTGATTCTATTCTACTGATCCGGTACACGCACCTTGATTCAACCATTTATTGGTATTCACGCGGATTCTACCCTTTTTCCGATACTCGCCGGGTCGGTTTTTTTTACTGCCGACGGATTCTACTCTGATCCCGTGACACGCCCGTATTCAACCATTTATCATTATTCACGCGGATTCTACCCTTTTTTTCGATACTCGGCCGATCGGTTTTTCGATGCTCGCACGTATTCTACTCGATCCCGGTACACACGCCCGATATTCAACCATTTATCATTATTCACGCGGATTCTACCCTTTTTCGATACTCGCTCGGCCGGTTTTTTGATACTCGCACGAATTCTACCTGATCCCGGTACACGCCCGATTCAACCATTTATTGGTATTCACGCGGATTCTACCCTTTTCCGATACTCGACCGGTCAGTTTTTCGGTACTCGCACGGATTCTACCTGGTCTCGGTACACGCCCGTATTCAACCATTTATCATTATTCACGCGGATTGTACCCTTTTTCGATACTCGGCCGATCAGTTTTTCGGTACTGGCACGTATTCTACCTGATCCCGGTACACGCCCGTATTCAACCATTTATCATTATTCACGCGGATTGTACCCTTTTTCGATACTCGCCCGGTCAGTTTTTCGATACTCGCACGTATTCTACTTCCCGGATCGTGATACACGCCCGGATTCAACCATTTATTGGTATTCACGCGGATTCTACCCTTTTCCGATACTCGCCGGGGTCGATTTTTCGGTACTTTCACGGATTCTACCTCGATCCTTCGATTACAGCCGGATTCAAACCATTTATTGGTATTCACGCGGATTTATTCTACCCTTTTTCTTTTTCGATACTCGACCGGTCGGTCAGCTTTTACTCGCGATTCTACGATTTATCTTCTACTCGATCGATACGCCCGTATTCAACCATTTATCATTATTCACGCGGATTCTACCCTTTTTCCGATACTCGCCCGATCGATCGGTTTTTTTACTATCGCACGGATTCTACTGATCTCGTACACGCCACGCCGATTCAACCATTTATCATTATTCACGCGGATTCTACCCTTTTCCGATACTCGCCCGGATCGGTTTTTTTTGTACTCGCTACGGATTCTACTCCGATCCCGGTACACGCTCGATTCAACCATTTATTGGTATTCACGCGGATTCTACCCTTTTTCCGATACTCGCCGGTCGGTTTTTTCTGATACTGCACGGATTCTACTCCGATCCCGTACACACGCCGGATTCAACCATTTATCGTTATTCACGCGGATTCTACCCTTTTTCCGATACTCGGCCGATCGGTTTTTCGATACTTGCACGACGGATTCTACCCGATCCTGGACACGCCCGTATTCAACCATTTATCATTATTCACGCGGATTCTACCCTTTTTCGATACTCGGCCGATCGGGTTTTTTTTGACTCGCACGGATTCTACCCGATCCCGGTACACGCGCCCGATTCAACCATTTATCGTTATTCACGCGGATTCTACCCTTTTCCGATACTCGGCGGTCGGTTTTTCTTACTTTGCGCGGATTCTACTCTGATCCCGGTACACGCCCGATTTCAACCATTTATCTGGTATTCACGCGGATTCTACCCTTTTTCGATACTCGCCGATCGGTTTTTTTTACTCGCACGGATTCTACTCGATCCCGTGATACTGCGCCCGATTCAACCATTTATCATTATTCACGCGGATTCTACCCTCTGATTCGACTCCATTTATCATTTTTTCACGCGGATTCTACCCTTTTTTCGCCCGTATTCAACCATTTATCGTTATTCACGCGGATTCTACCCTTTTCCGATACTCGATCGGTCAGTTTTTCGATACTCGCACGGATTCTACCTGATCCCGGTACACGCCCGGATTCAACCATTTATTGGTATTCACGCGGATTCTACCCTTTTTCGATACTCGGCCGATCAGTTTTTCGGTACTGGCACGTATTCTACCTGATCCCGGTACACGCCCGTATTCAACCATTTATCATTATTCACGCGGATTGTACCCTTTTTCGATACTCGCCGGTCAGTTTTTTTGTACTTTGCGTGCGATTCTACTCGATCCTGTACACGCCCGATTCAACCATTTATCGTTATTCACGCGGATTCTACCCTTTTTCGATACTCGCCCGGTTTTTTCGGTACTCGCACGGATTCTACCTGATCCCGTACACGCCCGGATTCAACCATTTATCATTATTCACGCGGATTCTACCCTTTTTCGATACTCGTTTGGTCGGTTTTTTTTGATCTGTACTGCACGGATTCTACCATTTATCGGTACACGCCGTATTCAACCATTTATCTGATTATTCACGCGGATTCTACCCTTTTTCCGATACTACGCCTGGATTCAGTTTTTCGTATTCACGGATTCTACCCTTTTTCGACTCGCCTCGTTCTACTTCGGTCCCAGACACGCGCCCGGATTCAACCATTTATCGTTATTCACGCGGATTCTACCCTTTTTCCGATACTCGCCGGTCAGTTTTTTACTTCTCGCACGGATTCTACCTCGATCCCGTACACGCCCGGATTCAACCATTTATCGTTATTCACGCGGATTCTACCCTTTTCCGATACTCGCCGTCGATCGGTTTTTTGTACTTCGCGCGGATTCTACTCCGATCCCGGTACACGCCCGGATTCAACCATTTATCATTATTCACGCGGATTCTACCCTTTTCCGATACTCGCCGGTCAGTTTTTCGGTACTCGCACGGATTCTACCTGGTCTCGGTACACGCCCGTATTCAACCATTTATCATTATTCACGCGGATTGTACCCTTTTTCGATACTCGGCGATCGAGTTTTTTTTTCTACGATCTCTGCGCACGATTCTACCTTTATCGATATTCACGCCCGATTCAACCATTTATTGGTATTCACGCGGATTCTCACTTTTTCGATACTTTCGATCGCCGGTTTTTTACTTCGTTACGGATTCTACTCTCGATCGTTCCGGTACACCCCGTATTCAACCATTTATCATTATTCACGCGGATTCTACCCTTTTCCGATACTCGGCCGGTCGTTTTTTGATTTTGCACGGATTCTACCTCGATCTCGGTACACGCCCCGATTCAACCATTTATCATTGTATTCACGCGGATTCTACCCTTTTTCGATACTCGCCGATCGGTTTTTTCGGATACTGCACGGATTCTACCTGATCCCGGTACACGCCCGATTTCAACCATTTATCGTTATTCACGCGGATTCTACCCTTTTTCGATACTCGCGCCGATCGGTTTTTTTTTATTCTCGCACGGATTCTACTGATCCCGGTCCAACCATTTATCATTATTCAACCATTTATCATTATTCACGCGGATTCTACCCTTTTTCGATACTCGCCCGGCTTCAACCATTTTTTTCACGCTGATTCTACCCTTTCGACGGATTCTACGATCTCGATTCTACTGATCTCTACACGCCCGATTCAACCATTTATCATTATTCACGCGGATTCTACCCTTTTCCGATACTCGGCCCGGTCGGTTTTTGATACTATTGCACGGATTCTACCTGATCCTCGGTACACGCCCGTATTCAACCATTTATCATTATTCACGCGGATTCTACCCTTTTTCGATACTCGGTCGATTTTTTCGATTTTTTTGATTCTACGATCCTTGGATTCTACCCGATTCAACCATTTATCGGTATTCACGCGGATTCTACCTTTTTCAACCATTTATCGATTTTTTTCTCGTTCGGATTCTACCCTTGGATTCAACCATTTATCATTGGTATTCACGCCGATTCTACCCTTTTCGATACTCGCGCGGTCGCTTTTTCTACGGATCGATTCTACCTACGATCGCGCCGGATTCAACCATTTATCGGTTATTCACGCGGATTCTACCCTTTTTCGATACTCGCTTTCGGTTTTTTTCGTACTTCGCACGGATTCTACGATCCGATCACGACACGCCGCGATTCAACCATTTATCGTTATTCACGCGGATTCTACCTTTTTCCGATACTCGCCGCGATCGGGTTTTTTGATACTCGCACGATTTCTACTCGATCCCGGTACACATCGCCCGATTCAACCATTTATCGTTATTCACGCGGATTCTACCCTTTTTCCGATACTCGCTTCGATCAGGTTTTTTGTACTTGCGACGGATTCTACCTGATCCCGTGACACGCCGTATTCAACCATTTATCATTATTCACGCGGATTCTACCCTTTTTTCGATACTCGCCGATCGGTTTTTTCGGTACTGCATGCGTATTCTACTCGATCCCGTACACGCCCGTATTCAACCATTTATCATTATTCACGCGGATTCTACCCTTTTCCGATACTCGACGCCGGTTTTTCGATACTTGCGATTCTACTACGATCCCGATTCGCCCTGATTCAACCATTTATTGGTATTCACGCGGATTCTACCCTTTTTCGATACTCGATTCAACCATTTATCTACTGATGATTCTACGCCCGATTCAACCATTTATCGGTATTCACGCTGGATTCTACCCTTTTTCGATACTCTCGCTTCGGGTTTTTTTCGATTTCGACGGATTCTACTTGGTCTCGGTACACGCCCGTATTCAACCATTTATCATTATTCACGCGGATTCTACCCTTTTCCGATACTCGCCGGTCAGTTTTTCGGTACTTGCACGGATTCTACCTGATCCCGGTACACGCCCGGATTCAACCATTTATCATTATTCACGCGGATTCTACCCTTTTTCCGATACTCGCCGGTCCGTTTTTTTGATACTCATACGGATTCTACCGATCCCGTCGACACGCCCGTATTCAACCATTTATCATTATTCACGCGGATTCTACCCTTTTCCGAGACTCGCCGGGTCGGTTTTTTCGATCGCTCGCGGATTCTACTCGATCCTGGTACACGCCCGATTTCAACCATTTATTGGTATTCACGCGGATTCTACCCTTTTTCCGATACTCGCCCGATCAGTTTTTTTTTACTGCACGCGTATTCTACTCGATCCCGGTACACGCCGCGATTCAACCATTTATCATTATTCACGCGGATTCTACCCTTTTTCGATACTCGCGCCGATCGGTTTTTCGATACTGCATGACGGATTCTACCTGATCCCGGTACACGCCCGATTCAACCATTTATCATTATTCACGCGGATTCTACCCTTTTTCCGATACTCGCCGGTCGGTTTTTTCGGTACTCGCACGGATTCTACGATCGATCCTGTGACACGCCCGATTCAACCATTTATCATTATTCACGCGGATTCTACCCTTTTTCGATATACTCGCCGATCGGTTTTTCGTAGATCTGCACGGATTCTACTCGATCCCGGTACACGCCCGGATTCAACCATTTATCATTATTCACGCGGATTCTACCTTTTTTCGATACTCGCTTGATCGGTTTTCGGGATTTTAATTCTACGATTTGCGTCGCCTGATTCTACCGTTTATCGGTATTCACGGATTCTACCTTTTTCCGATTCAACCATTTATCATTATTCACGCGGATTCTACCCTTTGATTCGACCATTTATCGGTATTCACGCGGATTCTACCCTTTTCTATACTCGCACGTGATTCTACTTTTGAGATTCTACCGATTCTACCCGATCCCGTTTACGCCCGTATTCAACCATTTATCATTATTCACGCGGATTCTACCCTTTTTCGATACTCGCCGGTCGGTTTTTTCGTACTACTCGCGACGGATTCTACTCGATCCCGTACACGCCCGATTCAACCATTTATCGGTTATTCACGCGGATTCTACCCTTTTTCCGATACTCGCCCGGTCGGTTTTTTTTTACTTCGCACGGATTCTACTCTGATCCCGGTACACGCCCGATTCAACCATTTATCATTATTCACGCGGATTCTACCCTTTTTCGATACTCGATCCGATCGGTTTTTGATTCCGGACGTGCCCGATGATTCAACCATTTATCATTATTCACGCGGATTCTACCTTTTTCGATACTCGGCGATCGGTTTTTCACACTATTCTACTCTGCTATTCGATACTTTTTTTGATTCAACCATTTATCGTTATTCACGCGGATTCTACCCTTTTTCGATACTCGCCGGTCAGTTTTTCGATACTCGCACGGATTCTACTCGATCCCGGTACTACGCGCCGTATTCAACCATTTATCATTATTCACGCGGATTGCTACCCTTTTTTCGATACTCGGCCGGTCAGTTTTTTGATACTCGCACGGATTCTACTTGATCCCGGTACACGCCCGTATTCAACCATTTATCGTTATTCACGCGGATTCTACCCTTTTCCGATACTCGCCGGTCCAGTTTTTCGGTACTGCACGGATTCTACCTGATCCCGGTACACGCGCCGGATTCAACCATTTATTGGTATTCACGCGGATTCTACCCTTTTTCGATACTCGCCCGGTCAGTTTTTTTCGTACTCGCACGGATTCTACCTGATCCCGGTACACGCCCGTATTCAACCATTTATCATTATTCACGCGGATTGTACCCTTTTTCGATACTCGCCGATCGGTTTTTTTTCTATACTTGCGTATTCTACTTACGATCCCGACACGCCCGTATTCAACCATTTATCATTATTCACGCGGATTCTACCCTTTTCCGATACTCGCCCGGTCGGTCAGTTTTTCTG
The DNA here is from genome assembly GCA_037355405.1 of Vitis amurensis. Lineage (NCBI taxonomy): Eukaryota > Viridiplantae > Streptophyta > Magnoliopsida > Vitales > Vitaceae > Vitis > Vitis amurensis. The sequence continues at coordinate 12,686,166 of CM074680.1, read as the reverse complement.
TTTGCACGCATTTTCTACCTCGATCCCGTACACGCGCCGGATTCAACCATTTATTGGTATTCACGCGGATTCTACCCTTTTCGATACTCGATTCTACTTTTTTTTTTTATTCTACTTGATCCGCGATTTTTTTTTCACTACACGCGATTCTACCATTTCCTTCGATCGATTCTACCGCTTTTCGATTCAACCATTTATCATTATTCGGATTCTACCGATCCGATTCGGATTCAACCATTTTTCGATATTCAGCCGATTCTACCCTTTTCGATACTCGCCGATCGGATTTTCGTACTTCTTACGGATTCTACTCGATCCCATATTGCACGTATTCAACCATTTATCATTATTCACGCGGATTTCTACCCTTTTTCCGATACTCGCCGATCGGTTTTTTTTTACTTCGCACGGATTTCTACTCTCGATCCCGGTACACGCCCGATTCAACCATTTATCATTATTCACGCGGATTCTACCCTTTTCGATACTCGCCCGGTCGAGTTTTTCGGTACTGCACGCGGATTCTACTCTGATCCCGTGACACGCCCGTATTCAACCATTTATCATTATTCACGCGGATTCTACCCTTTTTTCGATACTCGCCCGGTCAGTTTTTTTACTCGCACGGATTCTACTCGATCCCGGTACACGCCCGGATTCAACCATTTATCATTATTCACGCGGATTCTACCCTTTTTCGATACTCGCCCGGTCAGTTTTTTTTTTGCACGGATTCTACTACGATCCGATACACGCCCGATTCAACCATTTATTGGTATTCACGCGGATTCTTACCTTTTCCGATACTCGACGGTCGATTTTTTTCGTACTTCGCACGGATTCTACACGATCCGGTACACCCCGTATTCAACCATTTATCATTATTCACGCGGATTCTACCCTTTTCCGATACTCGCCGATCGGTTTTTTCGATACTTCGCACGTATTCTACCTGATCCCGGTACACGCCCGTATTCAACCATTTATCATTATTCACGCGGATTCTACCCTTTTCCGATACTCGCCCGGTCAGTTTTTCGATACTCGCACGGATTCTACCTGATCCCGGTACACGCCCGGATTCAACCATTTATCGTTATTCACGCGGATTCTACCCTTTTTTTTCGATACTCGCTCGGCGGTTTTTTTTTGATACTCGCACGGATTCTACTCGATCCCGGTACACGCCTGGATTCAACCATTTATCGTTATTCACGCGGATTCTACCCTTTTCCGATACTCGACCGGTCAGTTTTTTGTACTTCACGACGGATTCTACTCCGATCCCGGTATACGCCGCCGATTCAACCATTTATCATTATTCACGCGGATTCTACCCTTTTTCGATACTCGCCGGTCGAGTTTTTTTACGCGATCTCGATTCTACCTCGCCCGATTCAACCATTTATCATTATTCACGCGGATTCTACCATTTGATCATCGATTCTACGCGATTCTACCCTTTTTCTTTACACGCGGATTCAACCATTTATCATTATTCACGCGGATTCTACCCTTTTCCGATACTTTCGCACGGATTCTACTTCGACCTGATCGGTACACGCCCGATTCAACCATTTATCATTATTCACGCGGATTCTACCCTTTTTCCGATACTCGCCGGATCGGTTTTTTTTGTACTCGCGACGGATTCTACTCGATCCTTGGTACACGCCCGATTTCAACCATTTATCATTATTCACGCGGATTCTACCCTTTTTCGATACTCGGCCGGTCGGTTTTTTTACTCATACGGATTCTACTCGATCCCGGTACACGCCCGTATTCAACCATTTATCATTATTCACGCGGATTCTACCCTTTTTCCGATACTCGCCGATCGGTTTTTTTATTACTGCACGGATTCTACCTGATCCGGTACACGCCCGGATTCAACCATTTATCGGTTATTCACGCGGATTCTACCCTTTTCCGATACTCGGCCGGTCGGTTTTTTTGTACTCTCGCACGGATTCTACTCGATCCTTGTACACGCCCGATTCAACCATTTATTGGTATTCACGCGGATTCTACCCTTTTTCCGATACTCGCCGGTCGGGTTTTTTTACTTTCGCACGGATTCTACTCGATCCCGGTACACGCGCCCGTATTCAACCATTTATCATTATTCACGCGGATTCTACCCTTTTTCGATACTCGCCGGTCGGTTTTTTTTCTTCGCGACGGATTCTACCTGATCCCGTACACGCCCGTATTCAACCATTTATCATTATTCACGCGGATTCTACCCTTTTCCGATACTCGACTCGAGCTCGATTTTTTGAGATACTGCTCGGATTCTACTCGATCCTACGTTCACGCCCGATTCAACCATTTATTGGTATTCACGCTGATTCTACCCTTTTCCGATACTCGCCGATTCGATTTTTTTTGATATTCGACGGATTCTACTCTGATCCCGTACACGCCCGATTCAACCATTTATCATTATTCACGCGGATTCTACCCTTTTTCGATACTCGCCGATCAGTTTTTTCGGTACGATCGCACGTTTTCGATACTCGCACGATTCTACCATTTATCCCGTACACGCCCGATTCAACCATTTATCATTATTCACGCGGATTCTACCTTTTTTCGATACTCGCGATCGATTTTTTTATTATTCGCACGGATTCTACCTGATCCGATCATTTCACGGCTCGATTCAACCATTTATCGTTATTCACGCGGATTCTACCCTTTTTTCGATACTCGCCCGGTCGATTTTTTTTCGTACTTCGCACGGATTCTACATCGATCCCGGTACACGCCCGTGATTCAACCATTTATCGTTATTCACGCGGATTCTACCCTTTTCCGATACTCGCCCGATCAGTTTTTTCGTACTCGCACGGATTCCACCTGGTCTCGATACACGCCCGGATTCAACCATTTATCATTATTCACGCGGATTCTACCCTTTTTCGATACTCGCCGGTCGGTTTTTTGATACTGCGCACGGATTCTACTCTGATCCCGGTACACGCGCCCGATTCAACCATTTATCGTTATTCACGCGGATTCTACCCTTTTTCCGATACTCGCCGATCGATTTTTTTCACTACTGCACGGATTCTACTCTGATCCCGATGACACGCCCGATTCAACCATTTATCATTATTCATCACGCGATTCTACCCTTTTTCGATACTCGCCGATCGGTTTTTTCGTTTCGCACGGATTCTACTACGATCCCGGTACACGCCCGTATTCAACCATTTATCATTATTCACGCGGATTCTACCCTTTTTCGATACTCGCCCGGTCGGTTTTCGGTTTTTTTTCGACGGATTCTACTCTGATCCCGGTACACGCCCGATTCAACCATTTATCGTTATTCACGCGGATTCTACCCTTTTCCGATACTCGGCGGTCGGTTTTTTCGTACTCGCGGATTCTACTCGATCCGATCCCGACACGCCCGATTCAACCATTTATCGTTATTCACGCGGATTCTACCCTTTTTCGAGACTCGCCCGGTCGGTTTTTCGGTACTCGCACGGATTCTACTTGATCCCGTGACACGCCCGATTCAACCATTTATCATTATTCACGCGGATTCTACCCTTTTTCCGATACTCGCCGTCATTTTTTCTTTTTCATCTGGCACGGATTCTACTCCGATCCTGGTACACGCGCCTGATTCAACCATTTATCGGTATTCACGCGGATTCTACCCTTTTTCCGATACTCGCCGATTTTCGGACTTCGACGTTTTTCCCGTTTGATCTTGATTCAACCATTTATTGATTCGACGGATTCTCCTTTTCCGATACTCGCGCGATCGGCGCCCGATTCAACCATTTATCATTATTCATCACGGATTCTACCCTTTTCCGAGACTCGCCCGGTCAGTTTTTCGGTACTCGCACGGATTCTACTCGATCCGGTGACACGCCCGATTCAACCATTTATCATTATTCACGCGGATTCTACCCTTTTTCGATACTCGCCCGATCGGTTTTTTTTTCTACTTCGCACGGATTCTACTCTGATCCTCGGTACACGCCCGTATTCAACCATTTATCATTATTCACGCGGATTGTACCCTTTTTCGATACTCGCCGTCAGCGATTTTCGATACTTTATTCTACACTGATTCTGATTCTGGATTCAACCATTTATCGGTATTCACGCGGATTCTACCCTTTTTCGATACTCACTCACGCTACCCTTTTTCTACCCTTTTTCCGATTTCTACTCGATCTCGGATACGCCCGATTCAACCATTTATTGGTATTCACGCGGATTCTACCCTTTTCCGATACTATCGATCGATCGTTTTTTATTCATACGCGATTCTATCGGTATTCACGCTATCCCGATTCAACCATTTATTATTCATGCTGATTCTACCCTTTTTTCATTTTTCGATACTTTTCGATCGTTTTTTTCAGTACTGCACGGATTCTACCTGATCCCGGTACACGCCCGGATTCAACCATTTATCGGTATTCACGCGGATTCTACCCTTTTCCGATACTCGCCCGGTCAGTTTTTCGGTACTGCTTACGGATTCTACTTGATCCCGGTACACGCCCGATTCAACCATTTATCGGTATTCACGCGATTCTACCCTTTTTTCGATATCTCGGCCGGTCGGTTTTTCGATACTATTTACGGATTCTACTCGATCCTTCGATACACGCCGATTCATTCAACCATTTATCATTATTCACGCGGATTCTACCCTTTTTCGATACTCGCCGATCGATTTTCGATACTCGCGCGATGATTTTACGCAGATTCTTCTACCGATCCCGGTACACGCCCGTATTCAACCATTTATCATTATTCACGCGGATTCTACCCTTTTCCGATACTCGCCGGTCGGTTTTCGATACTTTCTTACGGATTCTACCTCGATCCTGTGTACACGCCCGATTCAACCATTTATCGGTATTCACGCGGATTCTACCCTTTTTCGATACTCGGCCGGTCGGTTTTAGTACTACGCACGGATTCTACTCGATCTCGCAGATTTACCATTCACGCCTGATTCAACCATTTATCGTTATTCACGCGGATTCTACCCTTTTTCGATACTCGGCCGGTCAGTTTTTCGGTACTCTGCACGTATTCTACCTCGATCCCGGACACGCCCGATTCAACCATTTATCGTTATTCACGCGGATTCTACCCTTTTTCGATACTCGCCCGGTCAGGTTTTTCGATACTGCGCACGGATTCTACTCGATCTCGGTACACGCCCGGATTCAACCATTTATCGTTATTCACGCGGATTCTACCCTTTTCCGATACTCGCCGGTCGGTTTTTTCGTACTGCGCGCGATTCTACTTGATCCCGGTACGCCCGGATTCTACCATTTTTCGGTATTGACGCTGATTCTACCCTTTTCCGAGACTCGCCCGGTCTGTTTTTTCGACTCGCATCGGATTCTACTCGATCCCGGTGACACGCCGGATTCAACCATTTATCGGTATTCACGCTGGATTCTACCCTTTTTCGATACCCTTTTTTCGATTTTCAGATCGATACGGATTTTGCGTCTACTTTGCGCACGACTCGGATTCTACGATCGTTATTCATTTATTCACATTTATCATTATTCACGCGGATTCTACCCTTTTCCGATACTCGACTTGATTCAGTTTTTTTCGATACTCGCACGGATTCTACACGATCCCGATACACGCCCGATTCAACCATTTATCGGTATTCACGCGGATTCTACCCTTTTTCCGATACTCGCTTGGTCGGTTTTTTTTTTACTCTCGCACGGATTCTACCTGATCCCAGTACACGCCCGGATTCAACCATTTATCATTATTCACGCGGATTCTACCTTTTTTCGATACTCGCCGGGTCAGTTTTTCGATACTGCACGGATTCTACCTGATCCCGGTACACGCCCGGATTCAACCATTTATCGGTATTCACGCGGATTCTACCCTTTTCCGATACTCGCCGATCAGTTTTTCGGTACACGCCCCGATTCAACCATTTATCGGTATTCACGCGGATTCTACCCTTTTTCGATACTCGCCGGTCGATTTTTTCGATACTCGCACGCGATTCTACTCGATCCCGTGACACGCCCGATTCAACCATTTATCGGTATTCACACGGATTCTACCCTTTTCCGATAATCGCCGATCGGTTTTTTCGATACTCGCACGGATTCTACCTCGATCCCGATACACGCCCGATTCAACCATTTATCATTATTCACGCGGATTCTACCCTTTTTCGATACTCGCCGGCCGGTTTTTTTCGACTCGCACGGATTCTACCTGATCCCGGTTGACACGCCCGATTCAACCATTTATCGGTATTCACGCGGATTCTACCCTTTTTTCGATACTCGCCGGTTCGGTTTTTTCGATCATACTCGATACGGATTCTACTCGATCCTCGACACGCCCGATTCAACCATTTATCGTTATTCACGCTGATTCTACCCTTTTTCCGATACTCGCGAGTCCCGGTTTTTTTTTGCATTCGTTGCGATTTCTACCTGATCCTCGACACGCCCGGATTCAACCATTTATCGTTATTCACGCGGATTCTACCCTTTTTCGATACTCTATCGGTCGGTTTTTCGACTCTGCACGACGATTCTACTCGATCCCGGTACGCGCGGATTCAACCATTTATCGTTATTCACGCGGATTCTACCCTTTTTCCGATACTCGCCCGGGTCGGTTTTTTCGGTACTCGCACGGATTCTACTTGATCCCGGTACACGCCCGATTCAACCATTTATCGGTATTCACGCGGATTCTACCCTTTTCCGATACTCGCCGGTCAGTTTTTCGGTACTCGCACGGATTCTACCTGATCCCGGTACACGCCCGGATTCAACCATTTATCATTATTCACGCGGATTCTACCCTTTTTCGATACTCGGCCGGTCAGTTTTTCTGTACTCGCACGGATTCTACTCGATCCCGTATTACACCCCGATTTCAACCATTTATCGGTATTCACGCGGATTCTACCCTTTTTCGATACTCGGCCGATCGGTTTTTTTTCACTTTCGCTCTACGGATTCTACTTCGATCTCTTCATTCACATTCTCCGATTCAACCATTTATCATTATTCACGCTGCGATTCTACCCTTTTCCGATACTCGCCGGTCGGTTTTTCGATTTTTCGCACGGATTCTACCATTTCTCGGTACACGCCCGATTCAACCATTTATCATTATTCACGCGGATTCTACCCTTTTTCTTCACTTTTTCGGATCGATTTTTCTACTTCGCGTATTCTACCGATTTTTTCCCGATTCAACCATTTATTCGGTATTCACGCGGATTCTACCCTTTTCGATACTACGCCTCGATTCGTCGGTCGATTCGCCGATTCAACCATTTATCGGTATTCACGCGGATTCTACCCTTTTCCGATACTTCGCCGATCGTTTTCTTTTCGATTCTACTGATCTTTCATTCTACGATCTCGGTTACACCGTCTTGATTCAACCATTTATCGGTATTCACGCGGATTCTACCCTTTTTCGATACTCGGCTTTTCTACACGATTCTTTTTTTCGCTCGATTCAACCATTTATCGGTATTCACGATGGATTCCCTTTTCGACTGCACGGATTCTACCGATCCTTTGACACTGCCGATTTCAACCATTTATCGGTATTCACGCGGATTCTACCCTTTTTCGATACTCGCCTTCGATCGGTTTTTCGATACTCGCACGGATTTCCTACTGATCCCGCGATTCGCCATTTGTATTCAACCATTTATCGTTATTCACGCGGATTCTACCCTTTTTCGATACTCGCCGATCGGTTTTTTTGGTACTCGCACGGATTCTACTTGATCCCGTACACGCGCCGGATTCAACCATTTATCGGTATTCACGCGGATTCTACCCTTTTCCGATACTCGCCCGGTCAGTTTTTTAGTACTCGCACGGATTCTACCTGATCCCGGTACACGCCCGGATTCAACCATTTATCGGTATTCACGCGGATTCTACCCTTTTCCGATACTCGCCGGTCAGTTTTTCGATACTCGCACGGATTCTACACTGATCCCGTACACGCCCGATTCAACCATTTATCGGTATTCACGCGGATTCTACCCTTTTTCGATATACTCGCCGGTCGGTTTTTTTTACTCGCACGGATTCTACTCTGATCCCGATTACACGCCCGATTCAACCATTTATCGTTATTCACGCGGATTCTACCCTTTTCCGATACTCGCCGATCGGTTTTTCGATACTCGCACGGATTCTACTCGATCCCGTGACACGCCCGATTCAACCATTTATCATTATTCACGCCGATTCTACCCTTTTTCCGATACTCGCCGATCGGTTTTTTACTTTTTCGTATTCTACTCGATCCGTGACATACGCCTGAGGATTCAACCATTTATCGTTATTCACGCGGATTCTACCCTTTTCCGATACTCTGCCCGATCGGTTTTCGATTTTACGTACGGATTCTACCTGATCCGGTACACGCCCGATTCAACCATTTATCGGTATTCACGCGGATTCTACCCTTTTTCCGATACTCGCCGGTCGGTTTTCGGTACTGCGCGTATTCTACTCCGATCCCGGTACACGCCCGATTCATACCATTTATCGTTATTCACGCGGATTCTACCCTTTTTCGATACTCGCCCGATCGGTTTTTTTTACTTTCGCACGGATTCTACTTGATCCCGGTACACGCCCGATTCAACCATTTATCGGTATTCACGCGGATTCTACCCTTTTCCGATACTCGCCCGATCAGTTTTTTTGGGTACTCGCACGGATTCTACTTGATCCCGGTACACGCCCGGATTCAACCATTTATCGGTATTCACGCGGATTCTACCCTTTTTCCGATACTCTTCGATCGCTTTTCGATACTGCGACGGATTCTACTCGATCCCGTACACGCCGGATTCAACCATTTATCGTTATTCACGCGGATTCTACCCTTTTTTCGATACTCGCCGATCGGTTTTTGGTACTCGCACGGATTCTACTTCGATCCGGTACACGCCCGGATTCAACCATTTATCGTTATTCACGCGGATTCTACCCTTTTTCGATACTCGCCGGATCGGTTTTCTCGATACTCGCACGGATTCTACCCGATCCCGTGCACGCCCGATTCAACCATTTATCGTTATTCACGCGGATTCTACCCTTTTCGATATCTCGCCGGTCGGTTTTTTTTTACTTTACGATATTCTACCCGATCTCGTCGTTCGCCGGATTCAACCATTTATCATGTATTCACGCATTCATTCTACCCTTTTTCGATACTTCGCCGGTCGGTTTTCGTTTTGCTATTGGATTTCTACCTGATCCCATACACGCGCTTCTATTCAACCATTTATCGGTATTCACGCGGATTCTACCCTTTTTTCGATACTCGCCGATCGGTCGGTTTTCGTACTAGCACGGATTCTACTCGATCCGGTACACGCCCGATTCAACCATTTATCATTATTCACGCGGATTCTACCCTTTTTCGATACTCGGCCGGTCAGTTTTTTCTGTACTCGCACGGATTCTACTTGATCCCGGTACACGCCGGATTCAACCATTTATCGGTATTCACGCGGATTCTACCCTTTTCCGATACTCGCCGGTCAGTTTTTCGGTACTCTCGCGACGGATTCTACTTCGATCCCGATTACGCATCGCCGATTCAACCATTTATCGTTATTCACGCGGATTCTACCCTTTTCCGATACTCGACTCGGTCAGTTTTTTTTGGTACTTTGCGGATTCTACTCGATCCTATTCCGCCGACCCGATTCAACCATTTATCGTTATTCACGCGGATTCTACCCTTTTTCGATACTCGCCGATCGGTTTTTTTTGCTACTCGCACGGATTCTACTCTGATCCCGGTACACGCCCGATTCAACCATTTATCGGTATTCACGCGGATTCTACCCTTTTCGATACTCGATCGGTCGGCTTTTTTCGGTTTTTTTATTTCTACTCGATCCCGATACGGTACTCTGATTCTACCATTTTTCGGTATTGACGCTGATTCTACCCTTTTCCGATACTCGGCGATCGGTTTTTCGATACTGCACGGATTTCTACCTGATCCCGGTACACGCCCGATTCAACCATTTATCATTATTCACGCGGATTCTACCCTTTTTCCGATACTCGCGCGGTCGGTTTTTTGGTATTTCGCACGGATTCTACCTGATCCCGGTACACGCCCGATTCAACCATTTATCGGTATTCACGCGATTTCTACCCTTTTTCGATACTCGGCCGATCAGTTTTTTCGATCCTCGCACGGATTCTACATGACCCCGGTACACGCCACGATTCAACCATTTATCGGTATTCACGCGGATTCTACCCTTTTTCGATACTCGCCGATCGTTTTTTGGTTTTTCTACTGATCCCGATCTCGCACGATTCTACTGATCGTATTCTACACGATCCCGATACGATACCATTTCAACCATTTATCGGTATTCACGCGGATTCTACCCTTTTCCGATACTCGCCGGTCGGTTTTTTCTTTTTCGCGATTGCGATTCTCGATCTACCTGATCCTACTGACATCCTTCATTCAACCATTTATCGGTATTCACGCGGATTCTACCCTTTTCCGATACTCGCCGGTCAGTTTTTTTTGCTGACTCGCACGGATTCTACCTGATCCCGGTACACGCCCCGATTCAACCATTTATCGGTATTCACGCGGATTCTACCCTTTTCCGATACTCGCCCGGTCAGTTTTTCGATACTCGCACGGATTCTACTCGATCCCGGTACACGCCCGGATTCAACCATTTATCGTTATTCACGCGGATTCTACCCTTTTCCGATACTCGCCGGTCAGGTTTTTCGATACTCGCACGGATTCTACCTGATCCCGGTACACGCCCGATTCAACCATTTATCGGTATTCACGCGGATTCTACCCTTTTTCCGATACTCGGCCGGTCAGTTTTTTACTCACGGATTCTACACGGATTCTACGATCCATTTATTGTATATTCGATTCATTCCATTTATCGGTATTCACGCGGATTCTACCCTTTTTCGATACTCGCCACGCCGGTCATTTTTCGGTATTCTGATGCGCGTATTCGATTCTACTCGATCCATCCTGTGACACGCCGGATTCAACCATTTATCGGTATTCACGCGGATTCTACCCTTTTTCCGATACTCGCCCGATCAGTTTTTTTTTTACTTGCGACGGATTCTACGATTCTACGATCCTGATCACGCCCGATTCAACCATTTATCGGTATTCACGCGGATTCTACCCTTTTTTCGATACTCGCCGGATCGGTTTTTTTTTTTTACTGCACGGATTCTACCTGATCCCGTGACACGCCCGTATTCAACCATTTATCATTATTCACGCGGATTCTACCCTTTTCCGATATCTCGCCGGTCAGGTTTTTTCGATACTTCGCATTATTCTACCTGATCCCGGTACACGCCCGATTCAACCATTTATCGTTATTCACGCGGATTCTACCCTTTTTCGATACTCGCCGGTCGGTTTTTTTGCTACTCGCATCGGATTCTACTCGATCCCGTGACACGCCCGATTCAACCATTTATCGTTATTCACGCGGATTCTACCCTTTTCCGATACTCGCTCGGCCGGTCGGTTTTGATATCTCGCACGGATTCTACCTCGATCCCGGTACACGCCCGATTCAACCATTTATCGGTATTCACGCGGATTCTACCCTTTTCCGATACTACGCCGATCGGTTTTTTGAGGTACTGCACGGATTCTACTCGATCCCGTCTGACGCCGCCGATTCAACCATTTATCATTATTCACGCGGATTCTACCCTTTTCGATACTCGGCGGTCGGTTTTTTTTTTACTGCACGACGGATTCTACCTGATCCGGTACACGCCCGATTCAACCATTTATCGGTATTCACGCGGATTCTACCCTTTTCCGATACTCGCCCGGTCAGTTTTTCGGTACTCGCACGGATTCTACTCTGATCCCGGTACACGCCCGATTCAACCATTTATCGGTATTCACGCGGATTCTACCCTTTTTCGATACTCGCCCGGTCAGTTTTTCGATACTTCGCACGGATTCTACTCGATCCGGTACACGCCCGATTCAACCATTTATCGTTATTCACGCGGATTCTACCCTTTTCCGATACTCGCCGGTCGAGTTTTTCGTACTCGCACGGATTCTACCTCGATCCCGATACGCCCGATTCAACCATTTATCGGTATTCACGCGGATTCTACCCTTTTCGATACTCGGCAGTTTTTTTTTTGATACTGCACGCGATTCTACCTGATCCGGTGACACGCCCGGATTCAACCATTTATCATTATTCACGCGGATTCTACCCTTTTCCGATACTCTCGCCCGATCGGTTTTCGGTACTTCGCCGATTCTATTCTACTCGATCCCGGATACGCGCCGGATTCAACCATTTATCGGTATTCACGCGGATTCTACCCTTTTCCGATACTCGCCCGGTCAGTTTTTTTCGATGCGCACGGATTCTACCTGATCCCGGTACACGCCCGATTCAACCATTTATCGGTATTCACGCGGATTCTACCCTTTTCCGATACTCGCCGATCGAGTCGGTTTTTCAGTACTCGCACGGATTCTACTCGATCCCGATACATCGCCCGATTTCAACCATTTATCGTTATTCACGCGGATTCTACCCTTTTCCGATACTCGCCCGGTCAGTTTTTTCGATACTCGCACGGATTCTACCTGATCCCGTACACGCCCGATTCAACCATTTATCGGTATTCACGCGGATTCTACCCTTTTCCGATACTCGCCGATCGGCGTCAGTTTTTCGGTACTCACGGATTCTACCTGATCCCGGTACACGCCCGATTCAACCATTTATCGGTATTCACGCGGATTCTACCCTTTTTCGATACTCGCCCGGTCAGTTTTTCGGTACTCGCACGGATTCTACTTGGATCCCGGTACACGCCCGTATTCAACCATTTATCGTTATTCACGCGGATTCTACCCTTTTCCGATACTCGGCCGTCGGTTTTCGTATCACTACATGCGGATTCTACTGATCCGATGATTCAACCATTTATCGGTATTCACGCGGATTCTACCCTTTTTCGATACTCGCCCGGATTTACCATTTTTCATTCTGATGATTCTACATTATCATTATGCGCCTGGATTCAACCATTTATCGGTATTCACGCGGATTCTACCCTTTTCCGATACTCGCCGGTCAGTTTTTTTGTACTCGCACGCGATTCTACCTGATCCCGGTACACGCCGGATTCAACCATTTATCGGTATTCACGCGGATTCTACCCTTTTTCCGATACTCGCCGATTCAGGGTTTTTTTTTCTACTCGCACGGATTCTACCTGATCCTGATATCACGCCGCGATTCAACCATTTATCGTTATTCACGCGGATTCTACCCTTTTTCGATACTCGCTCGATTCGATTTTTTTTACTTCTTGCGGATTCTACTTCGATCCGGACACGCCCCGGATTCAACCATTTATCGGTATTCACCTGATTCTACCCTTTTCCGATACTCGCCGATCGATTTTTTCGACGTTTTGGTACTGCACGGATTCTACCTGATCCCGGTACTGGCCCGGATTCTACCATTTTTCGGTATTCACGCTGATTCTACCCTTTTTCCGATACTCGCCCGGTCATTTTGATTTTCGATACTCGCGATTCTACTCGATCCCGTGCACGCCCGATTCAACCATTTATCGGTATTCACACGGATTCTACCCGTTTCAGATACTCGCCGGTCGGTTTTTTCGATACTTCGCGGATTCTACCGATCCCGTTGACACGCCCGATTCAACCATTTATCGGTATTCACGCGGATTCTACCCTTTTTCGATACTCGCCGCCGGTCAGTTTTTCGGTACTTGCACGGATTCTACTCGATCCCGTACACGCCCGGATTCAACCATTTATCGGTATTCACGCGGATTCTACCCTTTTCCCCTTTTTTTCGATACTATTCGTTTCCGTTGCGTTGATTCTACCATTTATCGGTATTCACGGATTCTACCTTTTCGATACCTGATCCTCAGACGGTACGCCGATTCTACCATTTATTCCGATTCAACCATTTATTGGTATTCACGCGGATTCTACCCTTTTTCGATACTCGCCGGTCAGTTTTTCGGTACTCGCACGGATTCTACTTGATCCCGTACACGCCCGGATTCAACCATTTATCGGTATTCACGCGGATTCTACCCTTTTTCGATACTCGCCCGATCGTCGTTTTTTTTTTGATTCTACGGATTCTTCACTTCCGATCCTTTATACGCCCGATTCAACCATTTATCGGTATTCACGCGGATTCTACCCTTTTTCCGATACTCGCCCGATTCAACCATTTTTTGTATCACGCATGATTCTACTCGCCGATCTACGATCCCGGATTCTACGATCCGATTCAACCATTTATCGGTATTCACGCGGATTCTACCCTTTTTCGATACTCGCCGGTCAGTTTTTTTGATACTCGCACGGATTCTACCTGATCCCGGTACACGCCCGGATTCAACCATTTATCGGTATTCACGCGGATTCTACCCTTTTCCGATACTCGATCGGTCGATTTTTTGTACTTCGCACGGATTCTACACGATCCCGATACACGCCCGGATTCAACCATTTATCGGTATTCATCACGGATTCTACCCTTTTTCGATACTCGCCGATCGGATTTTTTCGATCTTCGCACGGATTCTACTTGATCCCTGTACACACGCCGTATTCAACCATTTATCGTTATTCACGCGGATTCTACCCTTTTTCGATACTCGCCCGGTCAGTTTTTCGATACTCGCACGGATTCTACCTGATCCCGGTACACGCCCGGATTCAACCATTTATCGGTATTCACGCGGATTCTACCCTTTTCCGATACTCGCCCGGTCAGTTTTTCGGTACTCGCACGGATTCTACCTGATCCCGGTACACACGCCCGATTCAACCATTTATCGGTATTCACGCGGATTCTACCCTTTTCCGATACTCGGCCGGTCAGTTTTTCGATACTCGCACGGATTCTACCTGATCCTACACGCCCGGATTCAACCATTTATCGGTATTCACGCGGATTCTATCGGTATTCGATACTTTTGGATTCTACCCTTTTCCGATACTCGCTGCGCTGGATTCTACCATTTTTCGGTATTCACGCTGATTCTACCTTTTTCCGATACTCACGATTCTACTTTTCGATTCTGCGGGATTCTACGATTCTACCATTTACACGCCCGATTCAACCATTTATCGGTATTCACGCGGATTCTACCCTTTTTCGATACTCGCCCGATCAGTTTTTCGGATTCGACGCACGGATTCTACCTGATCCCGGTACACGCCCGGATTCAACCATTTATCATTATTCACGCGGATTCTACCCTTTTCCGATACTCGCCCGGTCCATTTTTCGATACTCGCACGGATTCTACTCGATCCCGGTACACGCCCGGATTCTACCATTTATCGTTATTCATGCGGATATTCAATTTCACTTGTGTCAAATTTTCAAGAAAGTTACTTACACTTCTTTTATGAAAAGAATTTATTACAAAAGTTCAATTTGACAATAAAAAAAATAATTTTCACTTAAAAAAATGAATTTTTACAATTTTATGTACGAAAGTATTTTGATTCATCTTCATTTAAAACAGTGATTTATACAAATTATGAAAAAAAAAACATAACTTTATTTGAAAAAAAATTTTTAAAAAAAAAAAAAAAAAAAATATTTTTTTTTAAAAATAATTTTTTTTTTTTTTAAAAAGAAAAAAATTTTTTTTAAAAAAAAAAAATTTTTTTAAAAAAAATTTTTTGGGAAAATTTTTTTAAAAAAAATTTTTGGACAATTTTTATTAAACAAAGAAATTTTTCTACAATTTTATTAAGACCAATTTTTCAAATTCTATTAACAACATTTTTTTGGATTTTTCTAAAAGTATTTTTCTGAATTTTTATTAATAAAAAACTTTCTTTTATTAAAAAGAATATTTTATGAACTATTATTTTATTAAAACATGTTTACTGAATTGTTCCTCTTATTAAAAAAAAAATTTTGGTTGGTTCGATGTTCAATTTTGCACATAACAAGTAAATATATACAAACAAATATTTATAGAAACTAATAGAAATAAAACCAAATATAAGTGGGAAATCAAATATGTACCCCAATAAACTTACAACAAATTCAATGTCTTCCTACAACTTTTCGAGTCTCACTTTCTTCCATGAAATATCATTCTCCACATGTCATAAATACGTACTCAGCCAACAAAATTGTAGAATGGGCCCATGCAAAAACAAAAATAGTCCAACATAAATATCCCCATACCAATAGCCATAGTGCAAAATTTCCCAATTAATTGCCAAAATACAAGCACAATTAGTCAAGCCCGAATACAATAAATCAAAAGAAATCCAATTAGACCTAAATTTAATATCTCATAATTCAAACCTAATTTAATAAACAAACCCAAATTCACAACCAAAATTAAGCCCAATCTATGTTAACCTAATTCACAATAAAAACCAAACTCAATTTAATAAATAAATAATGAAATAAATTAAGCCTAAAATCACAAATCATTACTGCACAAATAAATAATAATAATAATAATAATAATAATGGAAAATGGGTGTGATGGGAAAGTGAGGGAATGAAAGAATGAGATAAAAGAGGAAGGGGTCGTCGATCGATAGTGGCTTCCCGACCGTGACTGACCGTTGGTCCTGTTAGCGATGGTGAGAGGTTGATGGGTTTTTGGGAAATAAAAAATAGAAAATGAAAAAGAAAAGAAAAATGGAATTAATGAAATGAGGGGGGCGTGTAACAGTGTGTGGAAGAAGAATAGGAAGTAGAAAGGGAGAAAAATGGAAGAAAAAATATATATAAATATGGGGCCGGTTGGTGTGTGTTGGAAGTGGTCATAGAGTGTGGGTGTTGGGGAGAGGAAAAATAGGAAGAAGAATGGGGAAGGCAAAAATGGGGGCCAACCACCAAAAAATAGGAAGAAAAAAACTAAAAAAATAAAAAATAAAAAAATGAGAGAAGAGGGAATAGATGAGGAGGAATGGATCTTTGTATGTGGGGGTATGGGTGAGAGAGAGTGTGTGGGTGGAGTTGTTCGGGAAGGTATGGGAGAGAGATGAGAGAAATAAAAGAAAAAAATATAATATAATAATCATAATAATAATAATAATAATAATAATAATAGTAATAATAAAAAAATAAAATAAAATAATAAAAACTAATAATTAAATTGTGAGTGGACAAAAAATATCATATGTAATTGGAATTTAATTTTAAAAGTAAAATTGGGCTAAAAATTAATGTAAAAAAAAAAAATGACAAATTTTGGGGTCTACAAATCCACAATTGAACTTTGAACCAGTAGAAATGGACTACATCTATCCATCAAATGTATAATTTCTTTTATTGTGATAGACCGCTTCTACCAATATCCAAGAATTTCTATGACTTTTCCATGGGAAATATAGCAATAAGTCTCTCATCTAGATGCATCAATTGCCTTGGATTAACCACCCAAGTTTTCTGCCCAAGAATTGCTCATTCAATATGGTAAGACAAACCCATGAATGTCACTCTTATCAATTTCAACTGTGTAAACTAACCATATGATAGGGTCCTTGTGGCCATCAAATGAGTGGTAGATTCAGCAAGAGCCACTATTCAGTTTTGATTCAATTTAGAGAACAAGGGGAGGATCTCCAAATAAAAACTTGTTGCCCTAATTTTTCATTAAGAAAATTAATATCAATACAAATAGATAAAGATGCTAGGTGAGCAAAATCTGCAATTGGAGGGGTATTCTACCAAGAAATTGATAATAAGTTTGAGTTAGGCGTGAACTTCCATGGCTCCATGCATAGGATTAGAGAAGGAAGAATTATTAATAAGGTCCTAGTTCAAGGGAACATCATTATTTACTATCACCAACGCCTATTTCTTCTAGGTTTATGACTTCCATACCTTCATAGTCAAGCAACCCATTGATAGATTATGTGCAAACTTTGTTGAACGTCATAAAAAGCAATACTCAAGCAGGAACTAAGTAGGTGAAACTTGGTACCAACAAGTCAACATCTAATCTACCCAACTCAATAATATCCACAGCTTGATTGGTCATAGAGCGTTTGAAAATGGAACATGAAGCCAAGAAAATGTTGCACCAAAATGGAAGAAGATATATGAAGGAACACTAAGTTCATTTCCCACATCAATCATGGACAAGCAAAGTGTATCAGTAAGTGGTTTCTAGTTTTTCATACAAGTACAGAATAAGTGAGCAAGTGATGATGATGATGATGAAGGGCAAGAACAAGATATCAATTTTAAAAAATAAATCAATTCGAGAGAAGTGGACCATACAAATGCATCCAAACATGGAAGCAAAAAAAGACTACACACAGTCTACAAGCGAGAAGAAGACTCACGCAAATGGCTGCATGATGAGCAAAGTGACTGAAAAACAATCATCTCAATCAACTAGGAGCTAAGTAATCTCCATAGTCATCACAAAGTGGCCTAGGATCGGGGCAGGAATGAAGAGCAGCTCTATTTTCTTCATCCTGCTTCTCATTATGCCTAAAATGATCTATAACAACCAAATCAAAGTTGCAAGTCTCCCAAATACTAGAATCAGAATTTATTTTTGAGGGACAAAGCCAATCCCATGCAAGAATGTATACTTGCAAAAGATCATTGTCAACACTTGAAAAATCTAGATCATGTCAAGCCTGACAAAGGTGATTTGGTAAAGGTTTGGGTGTGGGTAGATGGCTGCATGGGGTTCATCGAAGAGAACCATGCGATGCAAAGACTGCATAAACCTTCTATCATGGGTAGGTTTTAACATCAGCAATGTGTCTTAGACGGTGAGGGGAAGGTATGCACCAAGGGGCCATGTATGGCCATATAGGACATGGATCCCTGGGTGCAACTGGGTGGACGAGTGACCAGTAGAAGAAGAGTAACAACAACAAGAGAATCTTGAATTGGACCAAAGGAGGAGATGCCATAAATTTATCTAAATGAAGGTTCAAATGGATGGCCAACTTAAAAATTCTTTCTATATAAAGCTAGCAATTTCATCTACATGTACTTTGTATAGATAAAGTGAATCAAATGAAGTTGTGCATGCATCGCTTACAGCCTAAGAAGTACCTATGTTGAGGAGGGGTCTCACAACCCAAATTTCAGGCGACCCAGAAGTTGACCCATGACCCCAAGTCAAAGGTTTACTCTAAAGGTTCCTCCTAATCCAAGCTGGTAGCCAACCAAAACACTTTGATTTTTTTTTTTTTTTTTAAAAAAAACATAAATCGCACTAGAGCTCCCTCCAACTAACATTCCAATTTATCAATAAACCAATCACTACTCAAGATCAATAAGAAAATTCAATAACAATAAGATCTCCAACTCAAGTAAAAAATGAAAGTCCACAGTTTGAGCAAATTAATCAAAATAAAGTCTCAGTACAAATATATAGTTTCAAAGTTTGCTAATACGAGTTCCAAATTAAACCAACATAATAACTACACTACAATTTACTAGGTTGCTTCAAAATCTCCTAGGACATCCTGAAACCCTTCCTGCTCTATCTGTTGATCCTCAGGGGTTATATTTGCATCTAAAAGTTTTAAGAAAGAAGGGGTGAGCATTTCCACATTGTCCAGTAAGGTGTTTTACACCCGAGAGTGTTAATTGGGATTACTAAGGTTCATGTGTACAAAAAAATAAACATTCCACCATAAGTTGATCAACCCAAACAATTTAATTTCCATAATTATAATAATTCAACAATTTTCAACAATTAAATAAAATGCATGTGGATATGTGACACACATCATACAATGCATTGTCGTTTTTGGACTTTCACCGAAGGATATGCATTTGTACCCAAATACACTCCCCATTCGTAGTCTTCTCAAGGTAGATTTTTGGGTCTTTCACCCTAGGGATCTCACCTTCTTCTTAATTCACCTCTCACGGGCCTTTACTTTTCATCATCATTTTATTTTTCTTTCTTTTCCATTTCATACAACCTTACAACAAATTTTTACTTTCCTTCACACAACCATGATGCATATGAAAAGTAATGAAATTACATATCATCTTCTACAAATGTCATAGAAAATTCTCACTAATCTAGATATCAATAAAACATAATCTATACTACAATTTTATTTATTCCCAACAATCCCATTAGTTTTAATAATCAAACACAATCATTTAACCATAATTAAATTACCAAAAATATCCCAATAAATTCTCAATAACCCCAATATCAATCAAACATAATTTCTACCATAATTTTATTTATTCTTAATAATCTCAATAATTTTTAACAACCAAACATTTTCCACAATTAAATTACCAAAAACATCCTAATAAATTCTCAATAATATCAATATCAATCAAATATAATTTCTATCATAATTTTATTTATTCTAAATAATTCCAATAATTTTTAATAGCCAAACACAATCATTTTCAACAATTAAAGTACCTCATTATCACAAAAATTCAAAAGAAAATTCCTATCACCCAATAAAATTTCTCATATCACAAATATTACCTATTTAATTTCCAACAATGAGATTTCTAATTTTTTTTTAAAGAAAAAAACATTAAATAAAAGTTTTAGGGTTAAGTCTCCCTACCTCAGATCTAACAATCCAACCATTGAAAACAAAATCCGACATAGTACGAATGTTCCCCATGTCAAGTAGAGTATTCTTCTAAAATTTCATACGAAATTGAGCTCATTTAACCATTGAAATCGACTGACAAAGAATGACAACGCTTTCTCCCCTACACTCCATGACTCACAACCACTCCCTTTCTCTTTTCTCTTTCACTTTTCTTTCTTCATTTTCTTTTGTTTAAAACCTCCTAACCACTTTAAGTGGCCCACGACCCAACCACCATAAAAACAAATATTATTAATTTATTTATTGTTATCTTTTTGTTTTTCTTTTCTTTCTCAATTAATCTCAAATCCTTATTTGTTTATTTATTTATTTATTTATTTTTGAATTTACAATACACAAAATAAATTATTACACACCAACACAAATATTTTAATAATCTATAATTTATTAATAGGTAGCTTAATTAAATTTTTAATTAACTAGTTTAATTATTTTATTCTATTTTTTATTTATTTATTTAATTTTTTCATTTTTTGTTTCCAAAATTTTTTGATTTCTCCGATCCTAAGAAATTTCCTATTAAAGATTGATGTGACACAAAATTCAACTCACTTGATTGACCTATAAAATCTTTTGAATTCCACCAATCCAAAATTGACACATATTCTCAAATTGTCTTTTTGACTTTTCGACCACCGCCAAATAGAAGATTTTTCAAACTTGAAATTCCAACGTGGCCTAAAAGAACTGGTCATTACAAATATGCTTAATGGGGTAAGGTGTTGACTAAATAGCAGTTATGGGAGAGAATTGAGAGACCCCGAGATAAAAAGATGAGCTCTGGGAGTTCTCGGTTTCTCCTTAATTTGGGGCAACTAGTTAACTATAGGTGTAGCTACTGTTGATCCTTAATAATTAGATTTAGTGATGAATTCATACTTAAGTCATATAAAAAAACCAAAAAAAAAAGAAAAAAAGAAATGCACAAGTCGTTTATAAACATAGTCAAATGAGCCAGACATAAAATGCATAAAAAATTATCTCAGATTCCACAAACATGCACAATATCTAATGTCCACAATCAAACATCAAAATGAACCTATTTTCTGCCTTTTAGGAAACCACCCACTCCTTCTTTTTCCTATGCATTATTTTCTTCTAAAACTATTTAAAATCTCCTTTAATTTTCCATGCAGCACCCTTCGGGCTGCCACTAGACTTTTTTGAGTTTGTGATGGGCTTAGTAACAAAATAAAGAAAATAATGGGCCCAATGCACCCAAAATGATGCATTCAAGGTGGTCATGCATGGTAAGGTTGCATGCGCATGCACGGGATTGATGTCTCACATGCATGTGTGGGTTGACTTATTCAAATAGTTGGTCATGCTATCATTGTCATCAATTTCATTAAAATTGAATGACCCAATTTCAACTACCAAGTCTCCAAAATTCACAGTTATTATTTTACTTTTTGGCAACCAAAATCTCTAGTATATATCACCCAATTTTTATGCAAAAATAAAACAAGGATTAAAGTAAAAATCATGTAGTTTGAAATTAAACATTAAAGTTACTCAATTAAAATCATTGTGTCAAACACATGTATATCTAAAATCCATCATTAATCCCACACGTGCAAAAGGAATCAAAAATACAAATTTCATGCCAAAATAATAGTAGTAATAATAAATAAATAAATGAAACAGACACCAATATTTGCAATCCTAAAGGAAGAGAACGAGAAGATTGAAAATTCATCTTGTACATCCAAAGATCAAAAACTTATTTCCTATAGTCGAAGATCCAAAATCAAGCCAAAGCTTATTTGTATTCAAAATCCATAAATTAAACTCAAAAACTAACTTAAGTGAATTAGGCTTACAAATCCTTAAAAAGATCTTAATGAGACCTAATCTTAGCTCAAAAGGTCAATGGATGACTATGAATAAAAAAGTATAGGAAAGAAACTAATGTCTTATGTGTGAAGATGGCAAAATAGAGGGTCTACACATTGGTTAATTAATGGGATTTATCGATGAAACTCGCCCCTTATTAGGATAAAGCCCTTCAAAGCATGACATGATGTCACAAATTTGGAATCATTATTTAATGATATTCCAGTTTCACTTTTATCTATCCTTATTCCATGCATTACACTTTATGAGAATTCTCGCCTAGTGTTTTTTGCATTGTACATGATTTGGGTGCATTATAAGTTACATGAAAGATCTAAGTCATGGGTTTCTTGCAAATAAATTATTTATTCATAGTCGGTTTGTGTGTCTAGACAACCTATTAGATGTTGTAGTGCATCACCTCTTAATTGGAGGGATGGCTAGTATTAGCTATCAAGATGGATTTCCCATGGTGAGTGCACTAGTATGTATGGATACACATTGAATAAGATTTACGATGAGTCATGACTTAAGACTTTTAAGTAGTCATGACCTCACTAAGCTATTTCATTATGTTGTCTCTTAACCTTGAGAGAATATTGAGTTTGTACTAAAGTTAGTAGTGGCTTAGAACTACGAGTGAGATAATAAGTTGATCATATATTCCCTATGGATTGGGTCACCGTTGATGGAAGCCAGTAGCAATAAGCATTCTCAATAAGAGCACCATGATATCGCATGGGATTGAACAGAGTGTCCCATTGGGTGATCCTAAGAAGGTGTGTTCATGAAAACTATGGTCATAATAGTTTCTTAAGCAGAACTTGATATTAACTCTTAAAGAGCTAAGACCTGTTAGTTAAACACATAATAGGAGAATGTATAACTCTAGGATAGTGGAGGTAGTCTTAAAAGTCTAATAGCTTTCACCTTATTAGTCTTGAAAGGATAATAGAGGTAGTCCTGAATGCAATGGATAGTAGGTCAAGGTCTCAAACACATGGTGTCTTGTTGTTATTTACATAAGATATTGGAGTTCAGTTGATTCTCTATAGTGAGATATTAAATCAACTTCAAAATTGGATTTTAAGGGAGTTAATACTCCTATGGGTCCTAGTGGTCGTCACTCGAGCTTAAATACCTTGTTGGTATGGGTTATGAGGGTTAAATTGGCTCTAGGTTCACTTTTGTGCATAAAGGCGTTTCAATAATTACGCAAGGTTGCATAGGGGTAAGTGATGAACAAGGTCTCTAAATTAGGCTAATTGATGAATTAGTAAGCCCTATTGGATTAATTAATCAATTACGACTTGTTTTGGGTTAGATTAAGTGACCCAAGTCCTTAGTGAGATCAAGTCACCTAAGCCCATTGGGGAACCCTATAAAGACCCCATTAGGGGTTAAGGCTTCCATAATTTTTCCATAGAGTTGTCTTCCACTTTTAGAGAGAAAGAGAGTCATAGTCTCTACCATCTCTTCTCCCTTATTCAAAGTGTACCAAGATCAAGGAAAAGTAATCGATCAAAAGCTCTTAGATCTACAGGACTTCTGACGACATTGATTTGATTTTTCAACACTTGGATCTAAGATTTGGGAACATCCAAATCTAAAAGTTAGTATTTTAACCCTAAAGATCAATTTTTTTAAAAAAATAGTGTTTATTTCATTTCTTAGATCTACGATGCCAATAATTGGTATTTGAGCATAATGTTATAAGCATACTTAGATCTTTATTTAGGGTGTGCTGACCTCTTTTTTGCAGCCTTGATATTATCCCACAACCAATGGACGTATATATGCTTATTTTTATTATTTCATGTGTTGATTGAATGGGATAATTGTTTTTTTTTATTTCTTTGTTTTTAGATTTTCTTATAATGCTATGAACAAATTAGGGTTGTGGATGATATGAAGGATTATTGATCGTGAGTTTAAGGCCCTGGATATTATTAATAGCTCAACGTTGTAGATGACATGAATGACTACAGGTGGTGAGCTTACGCCTTTAGATGCTATGAACAACTTAGGCCATTGGATGACATGAATGAATCTTGGTCCTGAGCTCAGGGCTCTAGATGCTATGAATAGCTCAAGGCTATTAATTACATGAATGGATCCAGGTCATGAGCTGAGTGCTTTAAATGCTATGAACAACTCAGTGTTTTGGATTATATGAATGACTCTGGTTCATGAGCTCAGGGCTCTAGATGCTATGAACAATTTAGGGTAGTGGATGATATGAATGACTCAGGGTCATGTGTTGAGGGTTCTTGATGCTATGAATAGCTCAAGACTATGGATGACATGAACGACTTTGGATTGTGAGCTTAAGGCAATAAATGCAATGAACATCTCATAACTATGGACTATATGAATGACTCAAGGTCATGAGCTCAAGGCTTTAAATACTATAGGCAGGTCGAGGCTACAGATGACATGAATGACTCTAAGTCGTGAGCCCAAGGCACTAGATGCTATGACTAGCTTAGGGCTATTGATGATATGAATGACTCAAGGTCCTGTAGGCTCAGGGATCTCGATGCAATAAACATCTTAGGACTGTGGATGATATGAATGATTACAGGTTGTAAGCTTAGGGTTCTAGACACTATGAACAACATAGGGTTGTTGATGATATGAACTACTTGGGATCGTGTGCTCAGGGCACTAGATGCAACGAAGAGTTTAAGGCTATGGATGACATGAACCAATCTAGGTCGTGAGGTTTGGGCAACAAATGCTATGAATCGCTTAAGGTTGTAGATGATATGACCGACTTGGGCTCGTGAGCTTAAGGCTTTAAATGTTATGAAGAGATCAAGGTTGTGGATGATACAAACGACTCATGGTCGTGAACTCTAGTCTTTACATGTTATGAATAGCTCATGGCTATGGAAGACATGAACAACTCTAAGTCATGAGCTCAGGGCTCTAAATACAATAAACAACTAAGGATTATGGATGATATGAATGATTTTGGGTCGTGGGCTCATGGCTCTAGATGTTATGAATAGCTTAAGGTTGTTAATGACATGAATGACTTAGGGTTGTTAGCTCAGAGCTCTAGATTCTATGAATAGCTCAAGGCTATGGATGACATCAACAACTCTAGCTCTTGAGCTTATGACTGTGGATGATATGAATGATTCAAGGTCAAAAGCTCAAGGCTCTAGTTGTTATGAATAACATGAGGTTGTGGATACATGAACAACTACAGGGTTGTGAGACCAAGGCTCTAGATGCTATGAACAACTCAGGGTAGTGGATGATATGAACGACTTGGGGTCATGTGCTTAAGGCTCTAGATGCTATGAACAACTCAGGGCTATGGATGACATGAACAACTCCAGGTCATGAGATTAGGGTAATAAATGCAATGAATAAATTAAGGTTGTGGATGATATGAAGGACTCGGGTCATGAACTCAGGGATCAAGATGCTATGAATAGCTTAGGTCATTAGATGACATGAACAACTTTAGGCAGTGAGCTCAAGGTTCTAGATGCTATGAACAACTTAAGGCTATGGATGGGATAAATGAATCTGGGTGTTGAGCTGAGTGATCTAGATGCTATGAACACTCAGTGTTGTGGATTACACGAACGACTCCAATTCATGATCTTAGGGCTCTAGATGCTATGAACAACTCGAGGTCGTGTGCTTAGGGCTCTAGATGTTATGAACAACTTAGGGATATGAATAACATAAACAACTCTAGGTCGTGAGTTGAGGGTAATAAATACTATAAACAACTCAAGGTTGTGGATGATATAAACGACTCGGGGTCATGAGCTCAAGGCTTTGGTTACTATAAACAGCTTAGGCTATGAATGACAGAAATGACTTTAGGATATGAGCTCAAGGCTCTAAATGTTATGAGTAGCTCAAAGTTGTTAATGATATGAACAACTTAAGATCTTGTGGGCTCAAGGTTATAGATGGAATAAACATCTCAAGAATGTGCATGATATGATTGATTTTGGGTCGTGAGCTCAAGGCTCTAGACGTTATGAATAGCTTAGGGTTGTCGATAACATGAATGACTTAGGGTTGTGAGCTCAGGGCTCTAGATGCTATGAATAGATCAAGGCTATGGATTGCATCAATGACTTAGGGAAGATAGCTCAAGGCTCTAGATTCTATGAATAGCTTGGGGTTATAGATGATATGAATGACTTAAGGTCAAGAGCTTAAGGTTCAGTTGCTTTGAATACCTCAGGGTTGTGGATGACATGAACGACTATAGGGTCGTGAGCCCATGGCACTAGATGCTATGAGCAACTCAAGGTTGTGGATGATATGAACGACTTAAGGTTTTGTGAGCTTATAGTTCTAAATGCTATGAATAGCTTAGAGTTATCGATGATATGAAGGATTATGTCATGAGCTCAAGGCTTTAGATGCTATGAATAGATTAAGGTTGTAGATGACATGAATGACTCCAAGTCATGAGCTCAAGGCTCTAAATTCTATGAATAGCTCAGGCCATTGGTTAACATGAATGAAACTAGGTCGTGAGCTTAGGGTTTTAGATGCTAGGAAAAACTCACAGTTGTGGATGACATGAACGACTTTGGGTCATGAGCTGAGCGCTCTAGGTGCTATGAACAACTTACTTATGGTTGACATGAAGGACTCCAGTTCATGATCTCTTGGCTCTAGATGATATGAACAACTCAGGATAGTGGATCATATGAATGACTTGTGGTCATATGCTCAGGATGTAATGAATAACTTAGGGCTATGGATGACATGAACAACTCATGGTCATGAGCTTAGAGAAATAAATGCTACGAACAGCTCAAGGTTATGGATGACAAGAACGACTTTGGGTCATGAGCTAAAGGCTCTAGATGCAATGAGTAGCTTAGGGTTGTTCATGATATGACTGGCTCAAGGTCCCATTGCTCAGGGCTCTAGATTCAATAAAAATCTCAGGAATGTGGATGATATGAACAATTCTGGGTTGTAAGCTCAAGGCTCTATACGCTATGAATAACTCGATGTTGTCAATGACATGAATGACTCAGGGTTGTGAGGTCAGTGCTTGAGATGCTGTGAACAACTCAAAGCTATGGATGACATCAATGACTCAAGATCGTTAGCTGAGGCCTCTAAATTCTATGAATAGCTTAAGATTGTGGATGATATGAACAACTCGAGGTTAAGGGCTTAGGGCTCTAGTTGTTGTGAACACCTCTAGACTATAAATGACATGAACGACTACAAGGTCATGAGCCTAGGGTTCTACATGCTATAAACAACTCAGGGATATGGATAATATGAACAACCTAAGGTCTCATCAGCTTATGGTTCTAGATGTCATGAACAACTCAGGTTTGTGGATGATATGAAGGATTATGAGTTGTGAGCTCAAGGCTCTAGCTTTAATGAATAGCTCAAGGCTGTAGATGACGTGAATGACTCCATGTCGTAAGCTTAGGACTCTAGATGCTATGAATAGATCAGGGCATTGGATGACATGAATGACACTAAGTCGTGAGCTCAAGGTTCTAGATGCTATGAATAGCTCAAGGCTGAGGATGAAATGAACAACTCTAGGTCATGAGCTAAGCATTCTAAATGCTATGAAAAACTCAGTGTCGTGGATGTCATGAATGACTCCAGTTCGTGTGCTTAAGGCTTTGGATGCTACGAATAACATAAGGTAATGGATGATATTAACAACTCAGGGTCATGTGCTTAGGGCTCTAGATGCTATGAACAACTTAGCCTGGTGGGTGACATGGACAACTTTAGGTCGTTAGCTCAAGGCAATAAATGATATGAATAGCTCAAGGTTGTCGACAATATGAATGACTCAAGGTCATGAGCTCAAGGCTTTGGATACTATAAACAATTCAGGGTTGCGGATGACATGAATGACTCTAGGTCATGAGCTCAAGGCAATAGATGTTATGAGTAACTCAAGGCTATTGATGATATGAATGACTCAAGGTACTATGGGCTCAGGGCTCTAGATGTTATAAACATCTCAAAACTATGGATGATATGACCGATTCTAGGTTGTGAGCACATAGCTGTAGATGCTATGAATAGCTCAAGGCTGTGGATGACATCAACGACTTTGGGTCATGAGCTCAAGGCTCTAGATGCTATGAATAGCTCAGGATTTTTAATGATATAAATGACTAGAGGTCAAGAGCTTAGGGTTCTAGTTGTTGTGAACACTATAAGGCTATGGATGACATGAATGACTATAAGGTCATGAGCCTAAGGCTCTAAAGACAATGAGTAGCTCAGGATTATGGATGATATGAACAACTTGAGGTGTCGTGAGGTCATGCATCTAGATGCTATGAATAGCTCAGGGTTATAGATGATAAGAAGGATTATGGGTCGTGAGCTCAAGGGTCTTGATGCTAAGAATAGCTCAAGGTTGTAGATGACATGATTGACTCTTGGTTGTGAGCTTAGGGCTCTAGATGTGATGAATAGCTCAAGAATGGATGACATGAATGAATTTACGTCGTGAGCTCAAGATTCTAGATGCTATGAATAGCTCAACGCTCTAGATGAAATGAACAACTTTGGGTCGTGAACTAAGGGCTCTAAATACTATGAATAACTCAATGTTGTGGATGACATGAATGACTCTAGTTCATGAGTTCAAGGCTCTAGATGCCACAAACAGCTCAGGATAGTGGATGATATGAACAACTCGGGGTAGTGTGCTCAGGGCTCTAGATGCTATGAAGAGCTTAGGGCTATGGATGACATGAATGACTCTGGGTTGTGAGATCAAGGTAATAAATGCAATGAACAGCTCAAGGCTACGAATGATATAAAGTACTCTAGTCATGATCTCAAGGCTCTCAATACTATAAATGGGCCAAGACCATGAATGACAAGAACAACTCTAGGTCGTGAACTCAAAGCTCTAGATGTTATGAGTAGCTCAAGGTTGTTGATGGTATGAACGACTCAAGGTCCTGTGGGCTCAAGGCTCTAGATGTAATACACAACTCTGGATAATGGATGATATGAACAATTCTAGGTCGTGAGCACAAGGCTCTAGATGCTATGATTAGCTCAGGCCTCTAAATGCTATGACCAGCTTAGGGTTATGGATGACATCAATGACCCCAGGTCATTAGCTTAGGGCTCTAAATGCTATGAATAGCTTGGGGTTTTCGATGATATGAGCACTCAAGGTTAAGAGCTTAGGGCTCTAGTTGTGGTGAATACCTCAGGGCTATAGATGACATGAATGAATACAGGGTCATGAGCCTAGGGCTCTAGATGCTATCAGAAGCTTAGGGTTATGGATGATATCAACAACTTTAGGTCTCATGAGCTCATGACCCTAGATGCTATGAACTCAAGGTTGTGGGTGATATGAAGGATTATGGGTTATGATCTCAAGGTTCTAGATGCTTTGAATAGCTCAAGGCTATAGATGATATGAACATCTCAGATTTGTGAGCTCAGGGCTCTAGATGCTATGAACAACTCGGAGTATTAAATGACATGAATGAATCTGGGTTGCTAGCGGAGGGTTCTAGATATTATGAACAACTCAAGGTTGTGGATGACATGAATGACTTCGGGTTGTGACTTGAGTGCTCTAGATACTATGAACAAACTCAGTGTTGTGGATGACATGAATGACTTTGGTTCATGAGCTCAAGGCTCTAAATGCTACAAACAAATCAAGGTAGTGGATGTTATAAATTACTGAGGGTTGTGTGCATAGGGTTCTAGATGCTATGAACAGCTAAACACTATGGATGACATGAACGACTCTAGATCGTGAACTCGGGGCAATAAATGCTATGAATTGCCTAAGGTTGTGGATGATATGAACAACTTGGGGTTATGAGCTCAAGGTTTTAGATACTATGAACAGCTCAAGGCTTCAGATGACATGAATGAATCTGAGTCGTGAGCTCAAGGCTCTAGATGCAATGAATAGCTCAGGGCATTGAATGACATGAATGACTCTGGGTCGTGAGCTTAGGGTTCTAGATATTATGAACAACTCAAGGTTAAGGATGGCATGAATGACTCTGGGTTGTGACCTCAAGGCTTTAAATGCTATGAATAGCTAAGGGTTGTGGTAGATATAAACAACCCAGGGACTGAGCTCACAACCCTAGATGCTTTGAATAGCTCAGGGTTGTGGATGACACGAACAACTCTAGGTTATGAGCTAAGGGCTCTAGATGCTATGAACAGCTCATGGTTGTTGATAATAGGAATGACTTCGGGTTGTAAGCTCAAGGATATAGATGCTATGAATAGCTCGAGGTTATGAATGATTTGGATGACTCAGGGTCTGGAGCTCAAGGCTCTAGATGCTATGAATAGCTCAAGGTTGTGGATGACATGAATGATTCCGGGTCATGAGGTTAAGGCATTGAATGCTATGGAAAACTTAGGGTTGTGGATGACATGAACAACTCGGGGTTGTTAGTTTAAGGCTCCAGATGCTATGAAGAGCTCAGGGTTGTTGATGATATTAACAACTCATTATGATGAGCTCTAGGCTCTAGATGCTATAAAAGGCTTAAGGCTATTGATGACATGATCGACTCTAAGCCATGAGCTCAAGGCTTTAAATGTTATGAATAGCTTAGGGCAATGGATAACATGAATGACTATGGGTCATAAGGTTAAGACTTTAGATGCTATGAAGAGCTCAATGTTGTGGATGACATGAACGACACTGGGTCATGAGCTCAAGGCTCTAGATATTATGAACAGCTAGAGGCTATGGGTGACATGAATGATATCGGGTCATGATCTCAGGATTGTAGATGCTATGAATAGCTTAAAGTTATGGATGGCATGAACAACACTAGGTCGTGAGCTAAAGAATTTAGATGTTATGAACAACTCAAGGTTATGGATGAAATGAATGACTTTAAGTCGTGAGCAAAGGGCTCTAAATGCTATGAATAGCCCAGGGTTGTGGATTAGATGAACGACTCCGAGTCCTGAGCTCAAGGATCTAAATGTTATGAATAGCTCAGGGCTATGGATGATATGAGTGACTCAATATCATGTGCTCATGGCTCATGTTGCTATGAACAGCTAAGAGATGTGGATCACATGAATGACTCTAAGTTATGTGCTCAAGGTTCTAGATGTTGTGAGCAACTCAGGGTTATGGATGATATGAACAACTTAAGGTTCGGTAGGCTCAAGGCTTCTAGATGCTATCAACAGCTCGAGATTATGGATAATATGAATGATTCTGGGTCGTGAGCTCAAGGTTCTTGATGCTATGAATAGCTTAAGGCTGTAGATGACATGAATGACTCCAAGTACTGAGCTCAAGGCTCTAGATGCTATCAACAGTTCAAGGTTATGGGTGATAAGAACAAAACTGGGTTGTGAACTAAAGGCTCTAGATGCTATGAACAACTCATGGCTATGGATGACATGAATGACTTCTGGTTGTAAGTTCAAGGCTCTAGATGCTATGAACAGCTCAAGGTTATGGATGACATAAACGACTCAGGGTTGGGAGCTCAAGGTTCTAGATGCTATGAACAACTTAGAGTTGTGGATTACATGAATGATTCCAAGTCGTGAGGTCAAAGCACTAAATGCTATGAAAATCTCAAGGTTGTAGATGATATGAACGACTCGGGGCCTTGAGCTCAAGGCTCTAGATGTTATGAAGAGTTCAAGCTTGTGGGTGATATTAATGACTACTGGTCATGAGCTTTAGGCTCTAAATGTTACAAATAACTCAGGGTTATTGATGACATGAATGACTCTGAGTCATGAGCTCAAGGCTCTAGATGTTATGAATAGCTCACAACTATGGATGACATGAATGACTCTGAGTCATGATATTAGGGCTCTAGATGCTATGAAGAGCTCAGTGTTGTGGAAGAAAAAAAATGACATTGGGTCATGAGCCTAAGGTTGTGGTTGATATTAATGAATATATGTCGCAGGGATAGGGCTCTAGATGCTATGAACAACACAGGGTTGTGGATGACATGAACGACTCCGAGTCATAAGCTCAAGGCTCTAAAAGCAATGAACAACTCAGGGCTGTGGATGACATGAATGCCTCTAGGTCGTGAACTTTATGCTCTAGAAGCCTTCAACAACTTAGGGTTCTAGTTGATATGAGCGACTCACTATCATGAGCTCAAGACTCAAGTTGTTGTGAATAGCTTAAGGCTATAAATGACATGAATGACTCCGAGTCATGAGCTCAAGGCTCTAGAGGCTATGAGTTGCTCAAGGCTATGGATGATATGAATGACTCAAGGTCCGATAGGCTCAGGGCTCTAGATGCTATAAACAACTCACTACTATAGATGATATGAATGATTCTAGGTCATCAACTAAAGGCTCTAGATCCTATGAACAGCTCAGGGTTGTGGATTGCATGAATGACTCTAGGTTGTAAGCTCAACTCTCTGGATGTTATGAACAGCTCGAGGATGTGGATAATGGGAACGACTCTGGGTTGTGAGCTAAGGGCCTTAGATGCTTTGAACAACTTATGGCTATGGATGACATGAACAACTCCCGGTTGTAAGCTTGGGGCTCTAGATGCTATGAATAGCTCAGGGCTATGGATGATATGAATGACTCTAAATTAGGAGCTTAAGGCTCTAAATGCTATGAACATCTCAAGGCTATGAATGACATGAATGATTCCCGATCATGAGGTTAGGGCACTAAATGTTATGGAATACTCAAGGCTATGGATGACATGAACGACTCAAGGTCATGGGTTCAAGGCTCTAGATGCTATGAAAAGCTTAGGGTTGTAGATGATATTAAAGACTCGTGGTCATGAGATCTAGGCACTAAATGTTATAAATAGTCAAGGGTTATAGATGACTGAATGACTTCGGGTCATAAGCTCAAGGCTCTAAATGCCATAAAGAGCTTAGTGTTGTGGATGACTTGAACGATACCTAGTCATGAGCTTAGAGCTCTAGATGCTCTGAACATCTTAGGGTTGTGGATGAAATGAACAACACTATGTCATGACCTCGAGACTATAGATGCTTTGAAGAGGTCAGGGTTGTGGATGATATGAATGACACCAGGTCATGAGCTCAAGGCTCTAGATGCTATGAACAACTCAAGGATGTGAATGACATGAATGACTCCGAATCATGAGCATAGGGCTCTTGATGCTATAAGCACCTTAGGGTTGTAGATAATATGAATGACTCAGATGTCATGAGCTCAAGGCTCTACTTGTTGTGAACTACTCAGGGTTGTGGATGACATGAATGACTACGGGTTGTGAGCTCAAGGCCTTAGATGTTATGAGCAACTCAGAGCCATTAATGATATGAATGACTCAAGGTCCCGTGGGAGTAAGGCTCTAAATGTTATGAACAACTAAGGACTGTGGATGATATGAACGATTGTGGGTCAAAGCCCAAGGATTAGATGTTATGAATAGCTCAGGGCTATGGATGACATGAATGAATCCGAGTCATGAGCTTAGGGCTCTAAATGCTACGCACAGCTTAGGGTTGTAAGTGACATGAATGACTCCTAGTCATGAGCTCAAAGCTCTAAATGCTATGAACAACTCAAGGTTGTGGCTGATATGAACAACTAGGGGTCATATGCTCAAGGCTTTAGATGTTGTGAACAGAGCTTAGGGCTATGGATGACATGAACGACTCCGGGTCATGAGCTCAAGGCTCTAGATGCTATAAACAACTTAGAGTTATGAATTATATGAACAATTCTGGGTCATAAGTTTAATGCATTAAATTCTATAAACAACTAAAGGCTATGGATGGCATGAATAACTCAAGGTCATGAGCTCAGGGCTCTTGATGCTATGAAGAGCTCAGGGTTGTTGATGATATTAACGAATCGTGGTCGTGAGCTCATGGCTCTAAAAGCCATGAATAGCTCAGCATTGTGGATGACATGAATGATTGTATGTTCTGTGCTCACTGCTCTAGATGCTATGAACAACTCATGGATATGGATGACATGAACGACTCCAGGTCATGAGCTCAAGGCTCTAGATTCTATGAACAACTAAGAGCTATGGATGAAATGAACGACTAAATTTCATGAGCACAAGGCTCTAAACGCTATGAATAGCTCAAGGTTGTGGAGGACATAAACAACTCTAGGTCATGAGCTAAGGGCTTTAGATGCCATGAACAGCTTAAGGTTGTGGCTGACATTAATAACTCTAGGTCATGAGCTCAAGGTTCTAGATGCTATTAACATCTTAAGGCCATAGATGATATGAGCGACTCTAGGTCATGAGCTTAAGGCTCTAAATACTACGAGCAGCTAAGGTTTATTGATGATATGAACCACTCGAGGTCGTGTGTTGTGCTATAAATGCAACGAACAACTCAAGGCTATGAATGACATGAACAACTCCAAGTTGTGAGCTTAGGGTAATAAATGTTATGAATAGCTTAGGACTGTGGATGATATGAACGATTATGGGTCATGAGGTCAAGGCTCTATATGTTATTAATAGCTCGAGGTTGTGGATGACATGAACGACTCCAGGTTGTGAGCTCAGTTCTCTAGATGCTATGAACAACTAAGGCTTGTGGATGATATGAATCACTACAGTTCATAAGCTCAAGGCTCTAGATGCTATGAATAACCTAGAGTTGATGATTCGATTGACTACGGATTATGAGCTTAACACTCTAGATGCTATGAACAGCTTAAGGCTATTGATGATATGAACCACTCAGGGTCGTGTGCTCATCGATGTAGATGCAATGAACAGCTCAAGGCTATGGATGACATGAACAACTCCAGGTCCTAAGATCAAGGCAATAAATGCTATGAATATCTTAAAGTTATGGATGATATGAACGACTTGGGGTTATGACCTTAGGGCTCTAGATGCTATGAAGAGCTTAGGGTTATGGATGATATGAACAACTCGTGGTCATGAGCTCTAGTCTCTATATGCTATGAATAGCTCAGAGTTATGGATAACATAAACGACTCTAGGTCATGAGCTTAAAGCTCTTGATGCTATTAATAGCTTTGGTCTATGCATGACATGAACAACTCCGGTTCATGAGCTTAAGGCTCTTGATACTATAAACTACTTAGGGTTGTTGATGATTTGAACCACTTGGGGTCATGTGCTCAAGGCTCTATATGCAACGAACAACTCAGGGTTGTAGATGACATGAACCTCAAGTAAATACATGGTATGAACAGCTTAAGGTTGTAGATGATAAGAACAACTTGGGATCATGACCTAAGGGCTCTAGATGCTATGAAAAGCTCACAGTTGTGGATGATATGAACAACTGGTGGTCGTGAGCTCTAGATGCTATGAATAGCTCAAGGTTGTGGATAACATGAATGACTCTAGGTCATGAGCTTAGGGCTCTTAATGCTATTAACAGCTCTCGTCTGTGGATGACATGAATGACTCCGGGTCGTCGGCTCAAGGCTCTTGATGCTATGAACAGCTTTGGGTTTTGGATAATATAAAAGACTCCAAGCCGTAAGATTAAGGCTCCAAATGATATAAATAGATCAGGGCTATAAATGACATCAACGACTCCTAGTCGTGAGCTCAGGGTTGTGGATGATATGAATGACTCGAGATCGAGGGCTCAAGGCTCTAGTTGTTGTGAATAGCTCAGGAATGTGGATTACATGAACCACTATAGGGTCATGAGCACAAGGCTTTAGATGCTATGAGTGGCTCCAGTTTGTGGATGATATTAATGACTTAAGGTCCCGTGAGCTCACTGAATGGAGCTAAAATATGTGATCTAATGGCATATATTCAATATGATTTATGCATTAAATGACACTTAAATCACCCAAATTGACCGAAATTGATGCTAAGGCCTAGCCATGAGTTTAACTTGTATTTTGGAGATTTTTCTCAAGATCAAGGGAAGAACAAGGTGCAAGTTGAATCACTTTAGATTTTGAAAGATCAAGAAAGGGTTAAATGAGGAAATAAGCGAGTCAAGACTCATGGACCATGAGGAAAGGTAAGACAGGGATATCATGAGTTTGGAAGATGAGAAATGACCATTATGGAGTAAGAAAAGAAGGCAAGCAAACATGAGAAATGAGGCATGAAGCAAGATTCAGCTGCATGGAAATTTAGAACTCAAATTTGGTGGTAACATATACTTTGACTTTGAGGAAAAATTTGGAGCATTTCTTGGAGTCCATTTTAGACATACTATATATCTTTCAAATCTCAAGAAGTCAAGAGTCCAACACTTCAAATAGTGTGCAAATTGGAGTTGAAATGAAGAAGTTATGGCCATTTGAAGACAATTATGCAAAGCTGAAGGACCATTTCAAAATTCAACTTATGAATTCAAAATCCAATTCGAAAAGACCCCAATTTCGAATTCACCCACTGCCACTTTGATGTTTCACCTCCTCTACCTTGGGAATTGCATCTATGGCACTCCATTCTCCCTAAGTGAGCCCCACATGACTAGAAATCACTATTTTATTATTTTTTTAATCTTTTTTAGGTAAGTATTTTGTAATAAGTGGTCAATGAGAGTGTGCCACATGTTAAGTAATTGATGTTATTATATAAACTCTCTTAGTTCTAGGGTTTAGATATCTTGGATCTTTTTCCAGAGAGTTGGACATTGGAGGTGGAAGAAGATGAGAACTTTGGTTTGTTTTCTTTTCTTCTTTATTAAATATTGTTTATAATTGCTTTTGATTCAAATTATGGATTTTACCCTATTATGGATTGTGAATGTGACATCACCCCCATGAGAGGCTAAAAAGCCAACTTGGGGCTTGAAGCATGAAAACCTAAGGGTTAGAAACTTATAGGAACAATGGGTAAATTATTATAACAATGGAATTAATTATTCGTTGGGTGACAATTTATCATATTTTTTTATCCTATCCTTGTGAGCTAATTTAGGGAATGATATGGTGGGTTATTACCCGATACTAATGATTCTTGGTAACTCTTGATCATTAGTTATCCTCATCTTCCCTGTCGTTATTTGCCCCAAAACAAAGCTATAAGGAGTAGGAAGGGTTAAAAAGCCAAACCTTAAACCAATAATTAATCTTATTCATTTGATGGTTAAAGGAATCTATTTTAAAAAAGGAAAAATTAGGTTTTGGATGTAATTTTTTGTTATATAACTCAAGTTGATCACAAATGGCCAAGGATCCCGAAACCCTAAGATCACTTTGCTTGAGAGACCCTTGTTCTCTCTATTTCTATATCTTAAGTTAGATTGTGGAAAGCCCCAAACTTAAATCAATTGAATTAAAAATCAATATATGTTTTGTTATTAATTTAGTTCTTTTACTTAGTTTCACTTCATTCACATATTATTTTTCCCTTTAGAATTCAAACAAAAGCCATTCATTTACCCTAATATTGACAAATCCCATAAGCCAGTCCCTGAGGATGATACTCGGAATACTAGAAAAGTTGTCGTAGTTTTTCTCTAATCTTTCTTAGCCAAAGCTACTACATATTGGGCTTAAGTATTTGGTATAACAAAGAAGTTCAGTCACTCACGACTCTAGTTGCTATGAACAGCTTTAGCCTATAGACGATATGAAAAATTATGGGTTATGAGCTCTGATTACTACTCAAAAAGTGCTATTTCATAGCTTGTAATTAACTCTTTTAAACACTTTTGAGTAGTAGTTATTACCTTTTAACTCAATTGGCATGTTAAGGACCCTTGCAATCAATTCTAATCAAATTGTGTTAAGTTTTGGTGTTTTTGATAGCTTTTAGCTACACCAAAGCAATCCAAGAATGAGGGAGAGTTAGTTGGAATCCATGGCAAAGCAATGGAAAGCCCAGAATTCATGAAGAACCAAGCTTTGGAGCTCCATAGCCCTTTGCCAAAGTCGTTCAAAGTATGCAAGGAAAGAACAACGGAGAGAGGAAAAAACAGAGTGAAGAAAACAGATGACAGCAGCTGCAGTCTTCTTTCAAACTTTTGTAGCACTTCCCGAAGTCCATTTTCTACATGCTATATACCATTTCAAATCTCAGGAAGTCAAGAATCCAATGCTTCAAACGGTACACAATTCGGAGTTGAAATTAAGGAGTTACAGCCATTGCAAGCTGATCACTCCAAGCTAAAGGAAGAATTTTGCACAGCGTTGCGAAATCACCCTTTTGTTGCGAAATGATTTCGCAGCCATTTTGCACAGTGCTGTGGAATTCCTCCTGAAGTTTCCCCGATATTTGCGACACGTTGGAAGCCGAACACCGCAAGCTGAAAGCCAACTTCGCAGCGCTGCGAAATCAGCCTTTTTCTGTGAAGTGATTTCACAGCCCTTTTTGTGCGTCTGCAAAATCTCGCAGACCTCGTTTTCACCCTGCGAAATGGTCCTTAGTGCTTCCCGATATTTGTGCACCGACTCTTTTAGATATTTTCTTCAGATATTTTTGTATAAATTTCCATTCTTCTCCTTGTAATCCACCAACCATAAGATTTCTTAGTTAGGAAGGTTGGAAAAACGTCTCTATATATATTCCCTTGCATCCACTGTAAAATAGATAGATAGATATATCATATATAGAATCAACGAACAGAGCACTTGCTCTGTTTTTCATATATATTCTTGTTTTCTCGTTAGTTTTCTTTCTAGCCAATCAAACTCTGAGGATTTTTCCTCAGAGGATGAGAGGCTAGGCTTTTTGTCTCTTGGAGTGAGGAAAGCCGGGTGAGTTTCCACATGCATAAATTGGAAGTTTTGTTGTTTTAGTTTTTAATGAAGAGAAAGTGTGACCCGTTAATGGTTTTTATCTTTTTAGTTAACTTAAAACGCCTTTAAATCACCTGGGCCAACACTTGGTAAGGCAAGTGATCTCCATCCATGGAGATTCACTAGTTTACCCCTTGCGAGCCTTTGAGAGGTGGTTTGGAGGTAGGATTTTCTAGAATAGCCAACACTTGGTAAGCTTTTGGACTCCAAGGAGACATCCATTAGTTATCTCTTGCGAGCTTTTGACGGGTAATCCAAGGTTAAAGATCACCTTGAATGGCAAGTGCTAGGTGAGAGGTATGAGCCATTGCAAGGTGCATCAGTGAGAGGGATTTAGTGTTTGAACCCATTAATGGGAAGCATCTGTACAATACCGATTGGAGAAGGAACTATATGTTAATTCTCTAATGCGAGGAAAAGAAACAAGTGACCGGAACTCTCCTTTTTGTATGAGGAATCTGAGCCTAGTGATTTGAAACTCCAAGAAACACTTTTCTTTGTAAGTAAAATCAGTTACTATTTTTGGTTAGTTTAAAACCGAACCTGTTTCATTCAAACATCTTTATGTTTTCTTTTAAAGCTAACCTTGAAATGAAAAGACACCAATTCAGCTTTGAATTAATATCATTTACAAAGTGAAAACCCATCCCAGTGAACGATCCTAGAGCCACTATGCTATAGTAGCTTTGTCTTTGCTACCCTAGTATATGGTGTAATAGGTTATAAATTTTGTTGATTACTCCCTCAATCAAGGAGCACCAGCTGGACACGAATCAGCTGAGACACCAATTGGGCACGAATCAAATGGCGTCGTTGTCGGGGATGGTGCCACTTTACAGTGATAACACCTTTCTAGAGTACTTGTGATCTTCATCACAAGTTTGGTGACTTTTCTTTTCCTTTTACTAACTCTTTTTATTTGTCTATTTTCCTTTGTTCATATTTTAGTATACCTTTTATTTCGTTTTTAGTTTACCTTAATTTTCTTTCTTTGAATTGTTTTTCTTTTGTTTTCTTTTGTGTTCTCTGTTTTTAATTCACAAATTGCTAGTTGTGCATGCCATATTGAATACCATAGTAGAGGAAGCCATGAACTTCATGAGTTATGTGGCTGAAGTCTCAAGAGGATGGGATGAACCAAATGCTAGAGATATGGGAAGAATGACGTCTCAACCTAATGCTAAGGGTGAGATGTATATTTTGAATGACGGCATAGACATGAAGGCAAATATTGCAGCTATGGTAAGGAGATTGGAAGAGCTAGAAATGAAGAATATGCAAGAAGTGCAAGCCATCTCTCAAACACCATTGCTACCTATGCCTTGTTCCATTTTTCGATCATATGAGCACTTAATGGATGAGTGTCCTACCATTCCAGCCGAGAGGGAAATGTTTGGTGATTGCAACACCTACAATTCCAATTGGAGGGACCATCCAAATTTCTCTTGGAAACCACAGCCACCTCAATATCAGCAACCTGCTCAAGCACCACAGCAAGCCTCAAACCTTGAACAAGCTATGATGAATCTTAACAAGGTCATGGAAGACTTTGTTGAAGCTAAAAAATCCATCAATGCTCAGCTCAGTCAAAGAATTGACAGTGTAGAGAGTTCATTGAACAAAAAGATGGATGAAGTGCAAAATGATCTATCTCAGAAGATAGATAATCTCCAAGATTCAATCTCAAGGTTTGCCAACCTCAACACGTGCAAGAGAAAGAAAACTCTCCTTCTCAACCTTATCAAAATTCCAAGGGCATCCATGAAATGGAGGCTAAGGAGGGAGAATCTTCACAAAAGATGGAAGTCAAAGAAGTGATCACTCTGAGGAGTGGTAAAGAGGTTGATCTGCCCACATGCAAGCTAGAGCAT
Source organism: Vitis amurensis (assembly GCA_037355405.1). Lineage (NCBI taxonomy): Eukaryota > Viridiplantae > Streptophyta > Magnoliopsida > Vitales > Vitaceae > Vitis > Vitis amurensis. The sequence goes on along the minus strand of CM074680.1, from coordinate 12,645,028 downwards.
AAGGTAGAGAGTGAAACAGAGAAAGAAAAGAGGGAGGAAATCAAAGGAAAGAAAAAAGGGAAAAGCATTGAGAAAGATGACTATGATTTTGATATAAATGAAGAACCACAGAGGATAGTCATCAAGGAAGAAATGATGAAACACATGCCTCCATCTTTCTCCCAAGCTTTGTATGGCAAGATCTTACAAAGCAAGTCTCAAGGAGGAGAAAATAGAGAAGTAAATGATAATTGATGGATTAGTCTTTTTAAAGACTAGCTAGTCCATACCTTTTTGTTTTGTTTTTTTTTACTTGTTTTAATTTTGATTTCAATGTTTTAAATTTTGATTTAAATGCTTTAATTTTGATTTCAATGCTTTAATTCTAATTTTTTTTTTTATGTAATATAGGTTTTTGGATGATCAAAATCAAGAGGAAATGCAAAGAAATTGAAAGGAAGTCTTTCGGAGTCAAACGGAGCGAAAAAAGAGCAAAAACAGAGCAAAAACAAGGCAAAAACAGGGGTCTGCGAGATTTCGCAGCCTCTGCGAAATTAGCACTTTGCTGTGAAACCAGTTCGCAGCCACAGGCCCCTCTTTGCGAAAATTTTTGTAGCTGCGAACCAACTTTTGGCACACGAGTGCCACTTCGCAGCACAGGAGCCCCCATTTCGCAGCTGCGAAACGGCTACGAAGCTCCAAAGCATGAAAATTCCCAATTTCGCAGCCAAAGCTCCTTTCCGCAGGGTGTTTCGCAGCTGCGAAACCAATTTTGGCACACGAGTGCCATTTCGCAGCACAGTGAACCTCATTTCGCAGCTGCAAAATGGCTGCGAAATCCAAAAAAAAAAAAAAAAAAATCGCAGCCAAAGCTTCATTTCGCAGGGTATTTCGCGGCTGCGAAACCACTTTTTGGCACACGAGTGCCATTTGGAAGCCTCGTACACTCATTTCGCAGCTGCGAAATGGTTGCGAAACCTTCACACCTTAAAATCCTTCAGCGCGCACACCATGAACAGACATGTCACAGCCGCACCCCCATTTCGGAAACTGTTGGACACATTTCAATCACTTCCTGGAGCTCAAATTATGCATACCATATCTCATTTCAAAGCTTGGGAAGTCAGGAGTCCATAGCTTCAAACGGTGCTCGATTTGGATTTGAAACGGAAAAGTTATGGCTGTTTGAAGATGACTGTGCAAACCATGAGCGGAAATGTTGCACCTCCATTTCGCTACTGTTGGACACATTTTTGAAGCACTTCCTGGAGCTCAAATTATGCATACGATATCTCCTTTCAAAGCTTGGGAAGTCAGAAGTCCAGCGCTTCAAACGGTATGTGATTTGGAGGTGAAATGAAGAAGTTATGGCCATTTGAAGACTAGCATGCAAAGCTGAGCGGGAATTTTCTTCCCATTTGGCTGCGAAATGATCTCCAAGCTTTGAAATGGCTGCGAAATCACTCCAAGCTTCGAAATGGCCTTCAAGTTGAGAAATTGACTTGCGTAATGGAGGGAGGTTGGTGAAAACACTTTGCAAAGCCAAGGGAAGTTGCTAAAATGCCAACAGAGCCCCACGACCATGCATATGAAGAGGAGAGCCTCGCGCACCCTAGGATCACACACATGAAGCCTTTCACTCCATTTCTGACCTCCTTAAACCATCAAATCCCATAGCTACCAACTGAGAACTCCAGCTGAGGAGACTATGCCATCTAAGGAGATTACCAGAACAGAGTCCAAAATCCTGATCCAACCCATTCAAGAGGCCACCACAGACGCATCAGCTCCACATGACCTTACCATTACTTGATCATCTCTTTACTTTTTGTCTTTACATATTATATTAGTGTAAATAATTTCATATTTTGATGTCTTATATTCTGGGATTGGATGTATTACTGATGATACATCATATATAGACATCATTTTTGTTTAAACTTAGCATTTTTCTATTTTCACTAACTCTGTTGTTTTTTTTTAAACATGTGGTTTCTCCTATATGACTCAGACTCCATGTCACTAAGGAGGTACCACTTCCTCCCTATTTTTCAATCGCTTTTGTCACATTGAGGACAATGTTCAGCTTGGTTGGGGGGAGAGTTGAGGAAGTAGGTATTGTTAATAATGCTAAGTTATTTTGGTAATTTAGTTGCTTTTTGCTTAATTTAAAATTTTAAAGTTTTTATTCTACTCTCCATGGTTATTTAGGAAAAATTTTCAAAATGAAAAGGGAGAAATTGAATTTTTGTCTTTTTACTTGACTTAGAGTTTGTATTATGCTTACTAAAGTTGATGAATTGTTGAAACTTCTATTGAAGTCAACATTAGTTCTTCCACTTTAAGCTATTCACACACTGTGCACAATAGGTTCCGATTATAAGATGAAAAACTATTTCCCTCTTGACTTAGGAAAATTTTAGACTTGGTGCCTTTGACCTCGTTTAATAGTGTTGGGACACCTTGTAAAAGGCCAATGAGCCTTTGAAAAAAAGAAAGAAAGAAAAATGTTTGCTTGCCTTGAAACCCGAGCAAGGTCTGAGGGGTATATGGTGAAAATCTTTAAAACCTGGTGCCCTAAGCCTTAATTGGTTGGGAGTCACCGACCTCAATGCTCGTTACAAGGGTGAATAGGTGGAGTTTAACATACTATAGGTGCTTGGGTATTAAAATTCATTCTCAAAAGTCCAGGGTAAAATCCGAGGAGTTAGTGGTTGAAAGATCCTTAAAACTTGATGCCCTAAACCTTAATTGGTTGGGAGTCATCGATGGACCCCCGTTACATGGACAATTTAGAAAAGAATACCTGTAAGCCTTGTACTCCTACAATGAAAAAAAATTGTGACAAAAGAGGTGCGTTCTTAGCCTATTGGAGGTTGATCAGTTTGCTAAGCTTTGAAAAAAAACTAGGTTGGGGGGAGAGATTAGTTTAACATACTATATTCGGAAACTAATAAATAACACTTAGATTTTTGTGGAAGAGTAAGGTTTGACCCTTTGGGAGTGGAAACTCTTTTAAAGCTTAAATTTGCATAATGCCTTCTCTTTAAGAATTGTGATTAGACAAGTTATTTGATAACTCTTGTTGAAGTTTGAGTTTTATTTCTTTAATGTTCCATGTGAGAGTTAGATCATCATGCCACCTGAAAATTGTTTTTTGATTAGCATGATGTTGTAAATTATAGTACTTTTTATTTTTATTTTTCTCTCCTTCATTGCTAAGGGACTAGCAATATGTCGGTTGGGGGGAGTGATTACTACTCAAAAAGTGTTATTTCATAGCTTCTAATTAACTCTTTTAAACACTTTTGAGTAGTAGTTATTACCTTTTAACTCAATTGGCATGTTAAGGACCCCTGCAATCAATTCTAATCAAATTGTGTTAAGTTTTGGTGTTTTTGATAGCTTTTAGCTACACCAAAGCAATCCAAGAATGAGGGAGAGTTAGTTGGAATCCATGGCAAAGCAATGGAAAGCTCAGAATTCATGAAGAACCAAGCTTTGGAGGTCCATAGCCCTTTGCCAAAGTCGTTCAAAGTATGCAAGGAAAGAACAACGGAGAGAGGAAAAACAGAGTGAAGAAAATAGAGGACAGCAGCTGTAGTCTTCTTTCGTACTTTTGGAGCACTTCCCGAAGTCCATTTTCTACATGCTATATACCATTTCAAATCTCAGGAAGTCAAGAATCCAATGCTTCAAATGGTGCACAATTCAGAGTTGAAATGAAGGAGTTACAGCCATTGCAAGCCGATCACTCCAAGCTGAAGGAAGAATTTTGCACAGCGTTGCGAAATCACCCTTTTGTTGCGAAATGATTTCGCAGCCATTTTGCACAGTGCTGTGGAATTCCTCCTGAAGTTTCCCCGATATTTGCGACACATTGGAAGCCGAACACCGTAAGCTGAAAGCCAACTTCGCAGCGCTGCGAAATCAGTCTTTTTCTGCGAAGTGATTTCGCAGCCCTTTTTGTGCGTCTGCGAAATCTCGCAAACCTCGTTTTCACCTGCGAAATGGTCCTTAGTGCTTCCCGATATTTGTGCACCGAATCTTTTAGACCTTTTTTTCAGATATTTTTGTATAAATTTCCATTCTTCTCCTTGTAATCCACCAACCATAAGATTTCTTAGTTAGGAAGGTTGGAAAAACGTCTCTATATATATTCCCTTGCATCCACTGTAAAATAGATAGATAGATATATCATATATAGAATCAACAAACAGAGCACTTGCTCTATTTTTCATATATATTCTTGTTTTCTCGTTAGTTTTCTTTCTAGCCAATCAAACTCTGAGGATTTTTCCTCAGAGGATGAGAGGCTAGGCTTTTCGTCTCTTGGAGTGAGGAAAGCCGGGTAAGTTTCCACATGCATAAATTGGAAGTTTTGTTGTTTTAGTTTTTAATGAAGAGAAAGTGTGACCCGTTAATGGTTTTTATCTTTTTAGCTTAACTTAAAACGCCTTTAAATCACCTGGGCCAACACTTGGTAAGGCAAGTGATCTCCGTCCATGGAGATTCACTAGTTTACCCCTTGCGAGCCTTTGGGAGGTGGCTTGAAGGTAGGATTTTCTAGAATAGCCAACACTTGGTAAGCTTTTGGACTCCAAGGAGACATCCATTAGTTATCTCTTGCGAGCTTTTAACGGGTAATCCAAGGTTAAAGATCACCTTGAATGGCAAGTGCTAGGTGAGAGGTATGAGCCATTGCAAGGTGCATCAGTGAGAGGGATTTAGTGTTTGAACCCATTAATGGGAAGCATCTGTACAACACCGGTTGGAGAAGGAACTATATGTTAATTCTCTAATGCGAGGAAAAGAAACAAGTGACCGAAACTCTCCTTTTTGTATGAGGAATCTGAGCCTAGTGATTTGAAACTCCAAGAAACACTTTTCTTTGTAAGTAAAATCAGTTACTATTTTTGGTTAGTTTAAAACCGAACCTTTTTCATTCAAACATCTTTATGTTTTCTTTTAAAGCTAACCTTGAAATGAAAAGGCACCAATTCAGCTTTGAATTAATATCACTTGCAAAGTGAAAACCCATCCCAGTGAACGATCCTAGAGCCACTATGCTATAGTAGCTTTGTCTTTGCTACCCTAGTATATGGTGTAATAGGTTATAAATTTTGTTGATTACTCCCTCAATCAAGGAGCACCAGCTGGACACGAATCAGCTGAGACACCAATTGGGCACGAATCAAGCTCAAGGCTCTAGATGCTATAAATAACTCAAGGTTGTGGATGACATGAATGACTTTAGGACATGAGCTCATGGCTCTAGATGCTATGAACAGCTTAAGGCATTGGATGACATAAATGACTCTAGGTCGTGAGCTCAGGGTTCAAAATGCTACAAACAACTCAAGGTTATGGATGGCATGAATGACTCCGACTCATGAGTTGAGCACTCTAGATGCTATGAATAGCTCAGTGTTGTGGATGACATGAACAACTCCAAGTCGTGAGCTCAGGGCTCTAGATGCTATGAACAGTTGAGGGTTATGGATGCCATGAATGACTCTGGGTCATGAGCACAAGGCTCTAGATGCTATGACCAATTCAAGGTTATGGATGACATGAATGACTTTAGGTCATGAGCTTAGGGCAATAAATGCTATGAATGCAAGGTTGTGGATGATATGAACAACTCAAGGTCATGAGCTCAAGGCTCTAGATACAATGAACATGTGGACCTGTATTTTTCACGTGTGTCCCCACTTGATGTCGTGACTTGTTTTTTAAGGTGAAAAAACTGTATTTTATTAAAAATTGAAGTCGCCACTTATTTTTATTATTATTTTAAAGGGAAATAAAATAAGAAACTAAAACCCTAATAAAAATGACTACTTAAACTTTGGGAAAAGCGTGTCTTTGAAAAACCCGAGTCTAGGTCTAAGGATCAAGTTGAGAAGGTACCTTAAAAAGGTGGCACCCCTCTAAGCCTTAAAAATAGGTCTCTACCAACTAGGTTGAGGGAAGCATGACAATTAATTAATAAATCAATAATAGCAAAGAAAACAAAGGTGATCAAGTGTGAGGGCACACAACATGATATTATACCATAACAAACATACCAAAGAAATTAATCACAAGAGAAAGGAAGATAGGAGGGTACCTAAGCTGCAACCCCAAAATTCTTTCATGAAAACATCAAAGTTAGTATGATAATATGATATAACATACAACATGCATTTTATCTAATCCAAGTAATCAAACACTAATCAAAACATACAAAGCAATAACATATATTAGAATATCCACACGCAAAGTTTACATATTATAAAATTAAAGGATAAAAGATGTGAGAGGCATACCTGGGAGCATGCACAATTTACAATATGCTTGCATATAGCTAAAGAGGGTTAGCTCACATAAGTAATAACAAATAATTATAGCAATTAACCTTAATATACATGGTATATATACAACTCAAATGAAATGGTATGAATCTAAAGAAACAACTATCACATAGGACATGCATATGAGCTCATTGTTAAATTTAGACTAATGCTCAAGATAGCCATAAGTGTCAAAATTAGTAACTAAGACAAAAACATGCATCAAAGAGCAGAACAATTGTATTCACTTGAAAAATCCTAAACAAATATCTAAAAACATTATTTTGTTGTGGAAAAAAATCATACAACATCCTCATTATGTCTATATTAGAGAATAAAATCCAAAACCAAGTCAACATATTCCAAACAACACTAAATTAAATAATAAAGCAAGCATTGTACAAGAACTTCAACATGCAGTTAGAATAGAAAGGTTCGCAAAATAAATCATAAAGAATTATCTAGAATGTGAATTTAATGACAAAAAATTTGAAGGAACCTCTTCTATATGTCTAGATTATCACCAAAAAGGCAAAACAATTTAATAAAGCTCCAATTGATTCCAATTTACAATGTTGGAAGATGTGCCCATAAAAAAATGAGATGTTTTTAATTTTGTTGATTATTAATACCTTTTGGGATATTTTTTTAATATTATTTTTGCATGCATGTTTTAAATGCTTTATAAATATTGAAAACCCTTGATTATTTAAATGTTACTTTAAATATTGTACATAAGTGTTATATACAGGAAGATAATATTTAAAGTAAAATAGTCCATAATTAAAAATTAAAGTTGGGATCTTTAATTTAAAATTACTATCACGGTTCATTACATTCTGAATGAAACAATCTTATCTGAATTGTTAATAATAGGATTATTAGACCACCCGATGACTTGAACCTTGATCTTGGCACACTTTCGGTGGAGATGAAAAGAGGTTGGAGGTTATAGCTCTCAATCTCTCTAGATGGTGGAAGACAAAAGTTAAGGAAACCCTAACCCCTAGGGGGTATTTATAGGGTTCCTAAGTAGCCTTAAGTGACTTGAGCCCACATGGGATTGGGTCACTTAATCTAGCCCAAAATGAGTTTTAATTGATTAGTTAACCAAATAAGGTTTACTAATTAATCAATTAGCCTAATCTAGAGACCTTGTTCATTTACCCCTGTGCAACCTTACATAATTACCAAAACACCCTTTTGCACAAAAGTGAACCTAGAGCCAATCCAACCCTCATAACCCATGCCAACAAGGTATATTAGCTCAGAGTGGGGACCACTAGGACCCATAGAAATACTAGCTCCCTCAAAATCCAATTCTAAAGTTGATTCAATATCCCACTATAGAGAATCAAATGAACTCCAGTATCCTACGTAAATAACAACAAGACACCAAGTGCTCGGGTTCATGACCTGCTATCCATTATGTTTAGTCACCCCATGAACTAGTGTTCATAATTTAAAAAGATGAAAGTTATCAGCTTTTCAATACTACTTCTACTATCCTTGAGTTACAGGTCCTCCTATTGTGTGTTCAATTAACATGTCTTAGCCCTCAAAGAGTCTATGTTAAGTTCCACTTAAGGAACTACTATGGCCATAGTTTCCATAAACACATCTCCTTAGGATCACCCAAGGGGACACACTATGTTAATCCCAAGAGATATCATGGTGCCTTTATTGAGAATACCTATTGCTATCGGCTTCCATCAATAGTGACCCAATCTATAGGGAATATATGATCAACTTACGATCTCACCTGTAAGTCAAAGTCATTGCTAACTTTAGCACAAGCTCAATATTCTATCAAGTTTGAGAGACAACACAATGAAGTAGCTTGGTGAGGTCATGACTACTTGATAGCCTTAAGTCATGACTCACCATAGGTCTTGTCCAAACTGTAACCATGCACACTAGTGCACTCAACATGTGAAGCCCATCCCAATAGCTAAGACTAGTTATCCCTCTAATTAGGAGGTGATGCACTATAACCTCTAATGGGTTACCTAAACCCATGAACTAGTTGTGAAACAAGTCATCTATTTGCAAGGAACCCAAGACTTAAATCTTCTATGCAACTCCTAATGCACCTAAGTCATGTACAAAGCAAAATATGCAGGCAAAAATGCTCATAAAGTATAATACATGGAATAAGGATAGATAAAAGTGAAGGAACATCATTAAATAAATAATGAATTCCAAATTTTTTACATCATGTCATGCTTTTAAGGGCTATATCCTAACATTCTCCCACTAACCCTCAAAGCATCATGCCTATAAAGCATGACAGAAACTCATCTAAAACCCATGTTATCCCTGTGACCAACAAAGACACTCTTTGTCAATGTCTTGGTGAATGGATCCACTTGGTCTCCACATAAGGTATCTTGTCAACCATCATGTCACACTCTAAACTATCTCAACACTTTGGAGTACAAGCACATAATCCCTCGTTCTCCTAAGATACTTAAGTATATGCTTGACTACTGTCATATGTTCTAAACCTAGATTAGACTAATATCTACTCATCATACCCACTTCAAAGAAAATATCTCGCCTAGTACGTAGCATCGGATACATAAGACTACCCACTGTAAAGGCATAGGGTTCCGATTGTATGCGTTATTTCCCGTTAGGTGTTTTAGGACACTAATCTTGAGAAAGGGGAATTCCACCTAAAAGGTAACAAACCTTTCTTGGAATCTTGCATCACGTACTTAACTAAAATCTTATCTACATAGGTAGCTTGAGATAGTGCTAGTTTCTTATTCTTACGGTCCCTAAAGACCTTAATCCCAAGAACATATTGCATTTCTCCTAGATCCTTCATTTGAAACTGAGTAAACAACCAAATCTTGACTAATGACAATGGCCCTACATCATTACCAATGAGTGGAATGTCATCAACATACAAGATCATAAAGATCACATACTTCCTTGCACCTTCTTGAACACACAAGGCCCTTTGCTATGAAAATATCTGGTTACATCATATAGATGCTAATATCAAGATAATCATTTAAGAACACTATCTTGACATCCTATTGCAATATCTCATAAATAAGATACGCCGTAATAGGTAAGAGTACTCTGATGGATTTGAATATGGCTACAGGTGAAAAGGTTTCCTATATTCGAAACACTGTTTCAAACTATAACCTTTAGCTACAACCTAGCCACATAAATGTTAGGATAGAGCCCTTAAAAGCATGACATGATGTAATAAAATTGAAATTCATTATTTATTTAATGATGTTCCAATTTCACTTTTATCTATCCTCATTCCATGCATTATAATTTATGAGCATTGTTGCCTACATCTTTTGCATTATACATGACTTAGGTGCATTAAGAGTTGCACAGAAGATCTAAGTCATGGGTTCCTTGCAAATAGATGACTTGTTCACAACCGATTCATAGGTGTAGGCAACCCATTAGAGGTTGTAGTGCACCACCTCCTAATTGGAAGGATGGCTAGTCTTGGCTATCGGGACAGGTTCCCCATGGTGAGTGCACTAGTGTGTATGGTTACACATTAGATAGGACCTACGGTGAGTCTTGACTTAAGGCTATCAAGTAGTCATGACCTTACCAAGCTGCTTCATTGTGTTGTCTCTCAACTTTGAGAGAATATTGAGCTTGTGCTAAAGTTAGCAATGACTTTGACCTACAGGTGAGATCGTAAGATGATCATACATTCCCTATGAATTGGGTCATTGTTGATGAAAACTGGTAGCAATAGCATTCTCAATAGAGGAACTGTGATATCTCTTAGGATTGAGACAATGTGGCCCCTTGGGTGATCCTAAGGAGGTGTGTTCATGGAAACTATGACCATAGTAGTTCCTTAAGTGAAACTTGACATAAGCTCTTTTGAGAGCTAAGATGTGTTCATTGAACACATAATAAGAGGATTTGTAACTCAAGGATGGTAGAAGTAGTCTTGAAAGGCTGACAGCTTTCACCTTGATAGACTATAAACATCAGTTCATGGGGAGACTAAACACAATGGATAGCAAGTCATGGACTTGAGCACTTAGTGTCTTGTTGTTATTTACATAGGATACTAGAGTTCAATTGATTCTCTGTAGTGGATGTTGAGTCAACTTTAGAATTGGATTCTAAGGAAGCCAGTATTCCTATGGGTCCCAATGGTCCTCGCTCTGAGTTCATATACCTTGTTGGCATGGATTATGAGGGTTGGATTGGCTTTAGGTTCACTTTTGTGCATAAGGGTTTTTTGGTAATTATGCAAGATTGAATAGGGGTAAGTGAACAAAGTCTCTAGATTGGGCTAATTGATTAATTAGTATGCCCCTCTGGGTTAATTAATCAATTAGGACCCATTTTGGGCTAGATTAAGTGACCCAAGCCCATGTGCACTCAAGTCACTTAAGCCCACTTATGAACCCTATAAATACCACATGGGGTTAGGGTTTCTATAGTTTTTGTCTTCCACCATCTAGAGAGACAGAGAGCCATTGTCTCTACCCTCTTTTCCTCCCCACCCAAAGTGTGTCAAGATCAAGGTTCGAGTCATCAGGCGAAACACTTCATGTTTACGAGACTTTTGTGATTTCGATCTTCATCTTCACCATGTGGATTTGATTCAGGAACATTCAAATCTAAGGTATGGTTTTTGTTAGCACTTTTTGAATCCTTTAAAGTATAAAAATATTATTTTTCCACTATGCATAGGATTTAGAAAAAGCCTAGGATAGTTATGCATGTTCCTAACCTGATCTGGACTTGGGAAACTAAGAGATTCGAGTTTTTCCTATCAATAAATCTCAACTTTTTCCATCTACTTCTTTGTTCCTCTTATAGACCAACTTACACCTATGGGTTTTATCCCTTCAGGTGCTTCTACAGGAACTTAGACTACATTAGAATCACAAGGATTCTAACTCTGCCTCCATAGATTTTTGCTAAAGATGTACATCCACATAGCTCATTGCTTTATCATAATCTATGGGATCAATCTCATGTTCCTTTATAATGGCCTCGAAGACTTTCCCAAATACATGAATCGGTCTGTTTGTTTAACAACCCTCCCACTATGACAAGACATTAGTGTACTAGAAATGGGAATGGTTGGTACCTGATCCATAGTATCTTGTGTATAGTGGGACTATCTTCTAGTATTCTCCAATCTATATCATTGTTTGCCTTATTACATATCATATAGTCTTCATCAGAAATCTGTCATTGGTAACAACAAACACCTTCTAATAATCCTAACTATAAAGTAATAATCTCTAAATCCTCTTAGATATCTTATAAAGTGATACACCTCTTTAGAAAAAGACGTATTAGACATCCTTTAAGATATATCCCTAAAGAATATGGGAAGTAATGAAAAACCAATCATCGATCTCACTATGTCTTTCAAAGTTCAATATCTTCTTTCCATTACTCCATTTTTCAATGGAGTCTTTGGTGCACACAACTAGGATATCATCTCATACTCCATATGAAAGGATCGAACTTACTAAACACATTACCTTGATCTAATCGAAGTGTCTTGATATGTTTACCCAATAGGTTATCTGATTTCACCTTAAATTCAATGAATTTATCAAAAGCATCAGATTTCCTATCTATATATCCAAAAATAGAGTATCTATCAATAAAATGATCAAATAACCATACTTTCCCTATATTAACACAAAAAGGTTCATATATGTGAGTATGCACTAACCTCAAACATTCCTTGGGTTCCAAGTCCTTTAAAAATAAAGGGGTCTCTTGGTCATTTTACCATCTATATAGGATTCATAGACTAAAAGATCTTCTGGATTTAGAAGGTCCAGACTTAATCAGTCTTTGGATCCTATATAGATTAATATGACATAGGCTTTAGAAGCCAAATGTTTGATTAGTGCTAGGTTCTTTCTTTTAGTGAGATCTGACTATTCTCATTACTTGGCAAAGTGATAATGGAGTCTTATATAAAAAAAAGGTAATACCTCCCACTAACTTGCACAACTAATCTTGCAACTAAAGCTAAGGTAAGTACAATCCTGTCATGTGACCTTCTCACTTGTTGAAAACACTGTAAATAACTACAAATAGTGAGCTTGGAATCTATCCAGCACAATTGGTGAAATCCACCATTATGTATTTAACAACATGAACATGATGTGTACTTGCCTATCCTTAGGCACTCTAAGCATTCCTTTTTTAAGTGTCCTAAAAGGTCACAAAGGAATAATTGCCCATGAATTTGTTCTCTCATTCCTTTTCTTGAACTTTTCTTATTTGGTGTTGTTCTTCTTCTTTTTGGCAGAAAAGCCTGAAGAACCTTGACTTCCATATGTACACCCATTTACTCTTTGAGAATCTTCTTACCCATATCAAAGGAATCTGGTAAGATCTCTAAGATAACTTGAATCCTAGTGTTCATAATAGTCTTAAGGCAACCTATCTAGCACACTTGCCCTTATTACCAAATAGTCATTGCAACTTTAAAAAGAATATCATAGACTATGGCAATAAACATGTGTTGCTTTTGCAACACATTATCTAAAGATCCAAGTATGAAAGACTTAATCTTTGTATCCGTCTTATGCCATCTTTGATATACTTCTCTTACTTTATGATAGGATTGTTCAATGGAAATAACAAACTCTACCAAAATCAGCTTCTATGCAATTAACACTATATCCAAATTATTTTCAGAAAATAATTAGGTCCAATTTAAACAAAAGATAATAGGTGACACGTTAAAGACATGATGTCTATAACAAATATAATAATTCCATGCATTAATAAAAAGAAATTAAGCATTTAAGGCAAATTGGTAATTAATTTAGCAAAAATATAGTGCTCTCAAACTACATATACCCATGCAAGGTTTCCTAGTATCATAAGAATCAAGCCTACTTTAGGCAGGTCATGACTCTTATTACTAGGAAGAGACCCTCTCTAATTAATCAACCTGCCTTAAGCCTCCAAAGGTTTTCATAAGGCATTGATCAACATACCTTTATGTTTAACCTTAACCCATGAAAGTGGGACCACTTTAAGTGATTCTACCACTTCATGTCTAAGTTAAGTGTGTAGCCAAGATCCTTGACATCAATGTTACCATGTGAAGAGTTCTATCTTTAGGATTGTTCACTCCCACTACAAACATATATAGTCTTATACATAAATGATAGTCCATATCCCTTGATACCTTAGGCCACCCCATCTTTAGGATGGTGATGGGCCCAAAATCAAGATGGACTCAATCTTGGAGGTTATGGGCTTGCCTATGGCCTGCTCCCACTTAATATTTTGGAAGAGAGACTTTAATATACTTTTGGTCAATATCTTAGAATAAATTATCTATTTTGAGAATTTCCAAAACATTTATTTATTACTTGAATTTGGACTCCTGTGCCAAATAGGGATATCTTTCATATTCCTTATCCTTGAACTTTCCTTTTCAAACTAAACGGTTCCCTCCTTCTCTCAAGGGGAAAGAGCCTGAAGGACCAATTTTAGGTGTCATTCTCCTTCTCTCTAGGGGGGAGAGCCCGAAGAACCACCTAACCCAAAGAAAGGAAAGTTCCAAAAGGAATTTGAAATTCCAAATGACAACAACCAATTTCTTAAATAAATAATAATGTAAATAAAACTAATGAAAAAATATTCTTTTAAGAAAATCCAAAATTACCATTTTAATTTATTTTATTTGAAACAATATCTTGGTAAGTTATCTTAACCATGAATTATCTATCATATAGTTCTCCAAAAATAATTTATGTATCATTTTATTTCATGTGGGAATGCCCTGGCTTATATGTGTAAAGAGAGGTAAAAATCATAATTTAAAAAAAAAAAAAAAGTGACTTCAATCTCTCACATTATATAATCTCAGTTAAATTGGAATAAGAACATGCTTAGTACAAGGTTTATGCCTTATTAATAAAGTCATGCTTGGTTGAATTTTACTACCCATTGAACTAGTCCTTAGCATATGGATCAGAGATTTGTGCATCACTATTGCTACAAATTGTCTTCAACAACATTTTGTGACCTTCAAAAAGGCTCTTTTTGACATCCTCAAATCAATTGCAGCCATTTAAAGGCCATATTTTGTCGGAAGGCTTTCATCGTAAAAGTTGACCTAAGAATCCTGGTCTTATTGTTGGTCATTCGCCGTTGAGAATACCTATTTAGCTACCATCCCACTTTTAGTTTAAGGCTTCCAAGAACAGAGTAATCCATTTCACAAGAAGAACCCAATGATGTGTGAGTGGCAATAGTCATTTTTTTGGAGAATTTTTAATCCATGTTTCTTCTCTTTATGTGATATCATGTCAACTTGATTTATTGATATGTTTCTCATGGTGTCAGTTTGAGATCAATTCCCAAGTGGTAGGTCAAAAGGACATGTCAAGGAGCATCTTTGATGTCTAGAAAGAACTAACTTAAAGTAAAAGTATCAAGCACTCTGCATCTTTACTACTTTGGCATTCATTTCCAGCATTCTTACCTTTGAGGATCGTTTTTAGATTTTTCAGAAGAGAAAAATGACGTGAGCAAAAAAATCTAATAAATGTTGCAGTGGTATGTCCAATGGATTTCACTTTCTGCACCCTCTCATATCTAATCGATAGGCTATGAATTCTAGTGAACCTAATTTTCTTATCATTTTTTCGAGGAATGGCTCATCTATCTTTTAGTGTTCAATGATTGTGCAGTAGTGACTAGGATTTAATTTTGGATGGCATCCATGAAAATATTTTGCAGTTTCATTGTCATGACCCAATAATGCAGAAGACAATAAGCCTCAAGCACATTCTATTGCAGATGTATACTTCATATAATTATATTTAATCTTAGGGCACTAAGTAAATCTTTTATCACAAGGAAATTGACTATTGAGTCATGTGGGCTTGAAGGTCAAGTGCTTAAACACTCTTGGCATTTCTGATCTAGTGCACCAATATGTTATGTGTACACAAGAGATGTCCCTTAATGGTAAATGATTGTAGTAGTTGTCAACTTTGACTTTCCAATGTTTGATGATAATTTTAAACCATTTTCCATTTGTTCTTTTCCACAGTTTATCATCTCTTTACTACAATTACTTTACATCATTCAATAGCTCAAGTTCAAAAACTAATAATTGAATGGTCGAAGTCTTTTATCAGGTATGTCCAAGACTAGAACCTGATGTCATTCATAGAAGGATTAGTATTTATTAATACCCTATCTTAATATAAACATTCAAATACCAAACGATATTCATGGAAAATATGGGTATTTTGATGTCTTGGCATGGCAAAATTGCACCATATAGTTCAAGGTATTTGTCTACTAAGTCTTTTTTAGAAGATTCCATTTCTCCATTATTACATATTCTATCACCACCAACTCTAAGACCTGTAATTTAATCACATTTCATCTATCTTTTTCTATAGGTTCAACTGAGCTTATATTTATCTCATAAAAATTTTGACATAATGACATACATGCATAAATACTAGAAATGTAGCAAACACATGAGGTAACAAGTGTTGAAAGTTTGCATATGTTTTGTTATAAGTAAAAGAAAATGAATAGAGATTGTTTCTTGTCAGCAGAAAGGAAGAAAAACTAGTATGCACCGTAATTCGATCTTCTATCTTCAAAAAATAACATACAACCCTAATTTATTTTGGGACTCTTCAATAGAATCATCAAAATCTAGGAAACTATAAAAAAAAATAGGATAACTACCGAATAGATAGCTATCTTTATTTTTAAACTAAGATAAGACTCCTAATATGATAAACATAAAATTTTAAAAATAAAGATTAATTCAAATAACTTTTTGAAACTAAAGGAATTCAAATGATACTTGACTCTAACTTCCAACACTCCCCTCAAGTTGGGTTGTATAGGTTGAACATGCCCAATTTGGTAATTTTTTGTTCAAACGGTCTTCTTGTGAGAGATTTTATAAGTAAATCAACAACCTGCTCCTTTGTGGGCACATAGATCATGTAGACAGTCTCATATTCAATCTTCTTCTTTATAAAATGACAATCAACCTCCATATGTTTAGTTCAGTCTTGATGAACCGGATTGTGAGATATGTTTATGGTAGCTTTATTATCACACTACATCTTTATTGGCATAATTCTTGTTACACCCAGCTCTTCTAGCAAACGTTTCAACCACAAGAGTTCACATATGCCATGAGCGATGACCCGAAGCTCCTCCTCAGCACCACTTCTTGCAACTATAGTTTATTTTTTTCTCCTCTAGATTACTACATTCCCCCAAACAAATGTATAATAGCCAAAAGTAAACCTCCTATCTTCCACAAAACCTACCCAATCTGCATCTATATAGCCTTCTATGGTCCAAGTTTCACCCTTCTTAAAAAATAACCCTTTTCCCAAAGACCCTTTAAGGTATTTTAGGATTTTGTATACAACTTCCAAATGCTCCTTACATGGAGCATGCATGTACTGACTTACCACGCTTATAACAAAAGCAATATCAGGTCTTGTATGGGAAAAATAGATTAATTTTCCCACCAATCGTTGATATCTTCCAGTATCAATGAGAGTACCTTTTTTTTTTTTATTCCCTAATCTTTTTCAATGGATCCATTGGAGTATCAACTGGCTTGCAACCAAGCATCCTGGTCTCTTTCAATAAGTCTAAGATGTACTTTCTTTGAGAGACCAAAATTTCATTCATGTTCTTACTACTTCCATTCCCAAGAAATACCTCAAAGATCCAAGATCTTTAACCTCAAACTTAGCAGCTAGCCTATTTTTCAATTCTACCATTTTAGTATAATCATTTCCTATTAGTATAATATCATCCACATATACAATTAAGATAGTAATTTTATCATCTTTCTAGTGGAAAAACAAGGTGTGATCAATTTGAGCTTGCTTATATCCTTGTTGTAAACTAGCCTTTGTGAATCTTTTGAACCATGCTTGAGATGACTATTTTAGTCAGTAAAGAGATTTTTTAGTTCACAAACTTTTCCTTCTTTCCACTTTTTATCAAAACTAGGTGGTAAGTCCATGTAGACTTCTTCATCTAGGTCTCCTGATTCGTTCCCAATTGGTGTATCAGCTGATTCATGTCCTCTCAATGGTCCCTGACAATGGTGCCATTTGATTTCGTGCCCAGCTAGTGTATGTCCCGTTGATTGATGCTCAATCAACTGGAGTCCCTTGATTACGGTCCTCAAACGAGAGTAATCAATAAAATTTATAACCTATTACACCATATATTAGGATAGCCTCAGCTAGCATAGCATAGTGGCTCTAGGGTCATTCATTGGGATGGGTTTTCACTCCACAATTGATATTAATTCAAAGCTGAATTGGTGTTTTTTCATTTCAAGGTTAGCTTTAAAAGAAAACATAAAGATGTTTGAAAAGGTTGGTTTTAAGCTAACAAAAATAGTAACTGATTTTAATTACAAAGAAAAGTGTTTCTTGGAGTTTCAGATCACTAGGCTCAGGTTCCTTATACAAAAAGGGAGTTCCGGTCACTTGTTTCTTTTCCTCGCATTGGAGAATTAAAATATAGTTAATTCTCTAACCGGTGTGGTACAGATGCTTCCCCTTAATGGGTTCAAACACTAAATCCCTCTCACTGATGCACCTTGCAATGGCTCGTGCCTCTCATTTAGCATTTGCCATTCAAGGTGATCCTTAACCTTGGATTACCCTTCAAAAGCTCACAAGAGATAACTAATGGATGTCTCCTTAGAGTCCAAAAGCTTACCAAGTGTTGGCTATTCTAGAAAATCCTACCTTTAAACCACCTTCCAAAGGCTCGCAAGAGATAAACTAGTGCATCTCAATGGATGGAGATCACTTGCCTTACCAAGTGTTGGCCCAGGTGATTTAAAGGTGTTTTAAGTTAACTAAAAAGATAAAAACCGTTAACGGGTCACACTTTCTTTTCATTAAAAGCTGAAACAACAAAACTTCCAATTTTTGCATGTGGAAACTTACTCGGATTTCTTCACTCCAAGAGATAAAGAGCCTAGCCACTCATCCTCTGAGGAAACATCCTCAGAGTTTGATTTGCTAGAAATAAAAATAACGAGAAAACAAAAATATGAAGGAAAAACAGAGCAAGTGCTCTATAAAAACATATTTCTTCCTCTCATCGGATTACATATATTGCACCATTCATTTCTTTACATTGGTTCAAAGATATATATAGAGAAGATATTTTTTAAGAAATATCCTAATAATTCTTTGACTGATTACAAGGAGAAAATAGAAATTTACACAAAATATCTTGAGAAAAAATCTAAGTAAGTCGATTTGCAAATATCGAGATTGCACAGGTGGATTCCGTAAGGTGATTCACACGTTGAATTATCCATTTTGCAAGTTTGAACTTTGATTTTGCAACTTGGAGGTGATTCCGCAACTTAGAGATGATTTGCAACTTGATTCACAACTTGGAGGCCACTTCGCAGCCAAGGGCCAATTTCGTGGCCATTTCGCAGCCCATTTCGTAGCTGTGAAATGAGGGGGTGGAGCTGCGAAATGGCACTCATGTGCCAAGGGGGGGTTTCGCAGCTACGAAACACCCTACGAAATTTTCGCAGCTCAATTCGTTCAGCTTTGCGTAGTTGTCTTCAAACAGCCATAACTTCTTCGTTTCAACTCCAATTCGCGCACCATTTGAAGCGTTGGACTCCTGACTTCTCGAGCTTCAAAAGGCACATAATATGCATGAAATGGACTCCAGGAAGTACTCGAAATGTGTCCAACAATTGCTGTCCTCTTGAATTTCATGTTAGATTTCTCTCTTTTTCCTCCTTACATTCTTGATTTGGCTTTGGCAAAGGACTACGAAGCTCCAAAGCTTGGATTCTTCTTGTAAATGAGCTTCCATTTGCTTTTCCATGGATTATATAAAGCTCTCCCTCATCTTAGATTGCTTTGGTGATCAAAAAGCTATCAAAAACACCAAAACTTAACACAATTTCATTAGAAATGATTGCAAGGGTTCTTAACATGCCAATTGAGTTAAAAGGTAATAACTACTACTCAAAAGTGTTTAAAAGAGTTCATTACAAGCTATAAAATAGCACTTTTTGAGTAGTAATCACTCCCCCCAACCGACATATTGCTAGTCCCTTAGCAATGAAGGAGATAAAAAGAAAAATAAAAAGTACTATAATTTACAACATCATGCTGATCAAAAAACAATTTTCAAGTGGCATGATGATCTAACTCTCACATGGAACATTAAAGAAATAAAACTCAAACTTCAACAAGAGTTATCAAATAACTTGTATAATCACAATTCATAAAGAGAAGGCATTATGCAAATTTAAGCTTTAAAAGAGTTTCCACTCCCAAAGGGTCAAACCTTACTCTTCCACAAAAATATAAGTGTTATTTATTAGCTTTCGAATATAGCATGTTGAACTAATCTCTCCCCCCAACCTAGTTCTTTTTCAAAGCTTAGCAAACTGATCAACCTCCAATAGGCTAAGAACGCACCTCTTGTTTCACAATTTTTTTCATTGTAGGAGTACAAGGCTTAAAGGTATTCTTTACTAAATTGTCCATGTAACGGGGGGTCCATCGATGACTCCCAACCAATTAAGGTTTAGGGCATCAAGTTTTAAGGATCTTTCAACCACTAACTCCTTGGATTTTACCCCAGACTTTTAAGAATGAAATTTTAATACCCAAGCACCTACAGTATGTTAAACTCCACCTATTCACCCTTGTAATGAGCATTGAGGTCGGTGACTCCCAACCAATGAAGGCCTAGGGCACCAGGTTTTAAAGATTTTCACCATATACCCCTCAGACCTTGCTCAGGTTTTAAGGCAAGTAAAACATTTTTTCTTTCTTTTTTTTTCCTTCAAAGACTCATTGGCCTTTTATAAGGTGTCCCAACACTATTAAATGAGGTCAAAGGTACCAAGTCTAAATTTTCCTAAGTCAAGAGGGAAATATTTTTTCATCTTATAATCGGAACCTATTGTGCACGTGTGTGAATAGCTTAAAGTGGAAGAACTAAGGTTGAATTCAATAGAAGTTTCAACAATTCATCAACTTTAGTAAGCATAATACAAACTCTAAGTCAAGTAAAAAGACAAAAATTCAATTTCTCCATTTTCATTTTGAAAATTTTTCCTTAATAACCATGGAAAGTAGAAAAAACTTTTAAAAATTTTAAAAATTAAGCAAAAAGCAACTAAATTATCAAAATAACTTAGCATTAATAACAAAACTTCCTTCCTCAACTCTCCCCCCAACCAAGCTGAACATTGTCCTCAATGTGACAAAAGCGATTGAAAAATAGGGAGGAAGTGGTACCTCCTCAGTGACATGGAGTCTGAGTCGTATAGGAGAAACCACTGTTTCAAAAAAACAAAAGAGTTAGTGAGTAGAGGAAATAGAAAAATGCCAAGTTTAAACAGAAATGATGTCTATATATTAATCTGAGAAAGTAGAATATAAGATATGATCAATGGATATCTCCAATCCCAGAATATAAGACATCAAAACATGGAATTATCTATACTAATATAATAAGTAAATACAAAAAAGTAAGAGATGATCAAGTAATGGTAGGGTCATATGGAGCTAATGCATCTGTGGTGGCCTCTTGAGTGGGTTGGATCAGGACTTTGGTCTCTGTTCTAGTAGTCTCCTTAGCTGGAGCTATGGGCTCTGGTGGTTTAAGGAGGTAAGAAATGGAGTGAGAGGCTTCGTGTGTGTGATCTCAGTGAGAGGGCTCTCATCTTTAGATGCATGGTTGCGGGGCTCTATTGGCATTTTCGCAACTTCCCTTGGCTTTGCTAGGTGTTTTTGCAAGCCCCCCCTCCGTTTCACAAGTCAATTTCGAAGCCTAGAGGTGCACGCGGCTAGCTCAGGCTGAGGGGGCAGACGGGAGGGTGCTCTGGCTTGGCTCATCTTGGGACCTTTTTGAAGTTCAAATGACCGGTTAGAATAGAAAATAAAGAATTTATAACGTTTAAAAAGGATGCAAAGGACGCTTTTCATTTTTGCAGCAGGGGGGCAATTTCGCAGCAGGAGGTGGATTTCGTAGAGGGGGGATTTTAGCAACCATTTCGTAGCCAAAGGGAAAAAAGAAACATTTTCGCATCCCATTTCGAAGTTTGGAAATCATTTCGCAGCCCATTTCGAAGCTTGGAAACCATTTCGCAGCCATTTTGAAGTTTGGAAATCATTTCGTAGCCAATGGAAAAAAAAGAAACATTTTCGCAGCCAAAGGGGATTTTCGTAGAGGGTAGCTATGGGGCTGCGAAATCATTTCGCAACAGAGAACCATTTTCGCAGCCAAAGGGGATTTTTGCAAGGGGTAGCTATGGGGCTGCGAAATCATTTCGCAACAGATAGAACCATTTTGGCAATCAAAGGGGATTTTTGCAGCCGAGTGCCATTTTCGCAGCTGCGAAATGGCACTCGTGTGCCAAGGGGTGGTTTCGCAGCTACGAAACCACCTGCGAAATAGGGGTGCAACTGCGAAAAATGTGATTTTACGGCATGGAGGATTTCGCAACCGTTTCGTAGGTGCGAAATGGGGGTACGGAGCTGCGAAATGGCACTCGTGTGCCAAAAGGGTGTTTCGCAGCTACGAAAATTTTCTTTTTTCGCAGAGGGGGGTATGAGGCTGCGAAACCATTTCCCATCCGATGGACGATTTCGCAGCGGCTACTTGGGGGCTGCGAAATTATTTCGCAGCCAAGGGCCATTTTCGCAGGGGGCCCTTTTGGGCTACGAAATTTCACAGACCATGAATTTTTCCTTGCTTTGAGCTTCTTTTGACCTTCCTTCACCTCTTTTGACATTCCTCCTTATTTTGATCATCCAAAAACCTATGTTACATCAAAACAAATTAAAATTAAAGCATTGAAATCAAAATTAAAACAAGTAATAAAATAAAACAAAAAGATATGGACTAGTTAGTCTTTAGAAAGACTAAGTCCATCAAAAAATTTGATCCTGATTTAGCTTACCCGGATCCCATATGAAGTTTGCATCTCTCACTTGAGACTTGCTTTGTATGATTTTCCCATACAAAGCTTGGAGGAAAGGTGGAGGCATGTGTTTCTTCATCATTTCTTCCTTGATGACTATCCTCTGTGGTTCTTCATCTACATTAACATCATAGTCATCTTTCTCTATCCTTTTCCCCTTTTTCTTTCCTTTGATTTCCTCCCTCTTTTCTTTCTCTGTTTCACTTTCTACCATATGTTATAGCTTGGATGTGGGCAGATCAACCTCTTTACCACTCCTTAAAGTGATAACCATTTTAACTTCCTTCACCATTGAAGATTCTCCCTTTTGAGCCTCCACTTAATGGATACCCTTGGAATTTTGATAAGGTTGAGAAGGAAAGTTTTCTTTCTCTTGCATTGTGTTGAGGTTGGCAAACCTTGAGATTGAATATTGGAGATTATCTATCTTCTGAGATAGATCATTTTGCACTCCATCCATCTTTTTGTTCAATGAACTCTCTACACTATCAATTCTTTGACTGAGCTGAGCATTGATGGATTTCTGAGCTCCAACAGAGTCTCCCATGACCTTGCTAAGATTCACCATAGCTTGTTCAAGGTTCGAGGCTTGCGGAAGTGCTTCAACATGTTGCTGGTACTGAGGTGGCTATGGTTTCCAAGAGAAATTTGGATGGTTCCTCCAATTGGAATTGTAGGTGTTGCAATCACCAAACATTTCTCTCGTCATTGGAATGGTAGGACACTCTTCCACCAAGTGCTCATAAGATAGCCAAATGGCACAAGGCATAGCTTGCAATGGTGTCTGAGAGATGGCTTGCACTTCTTGCATCTTCTTCATTTCTAGCTCTTCCAATCTCCTTGTCATACCTGCAATCTTTGCCTTCATGTCTATGCCGTCATTCAAAATATACATCTCACCCTTAGCATTAGGTTGAGATGTCATTCTTCCCATATCTCGAGCAAAAAAATTTGGTTCATCCCATCCTCTTGAAACTTCAGCCACATAACTCATGAAGTTCATGGCTTCTGATTACTACCAAAAAGTGCTATTTTGTAGATCTAATTAGCATGGTTTTAAGCACCTTTGAGTAGTAATCATATTCATTTAACCCAATTAATTCATTAAGGTCCTTAGTAATTGGTTTTAACCATTTTGTGGCAAGTTTACATGTTTTTACCAGCTTATGAATCAATTCAAGCATGCCAAATGATGGAGGAGCTACTTGGACAAGTTAAAGCAAGGATTTTGGAAGTTTACAGGCTTGAATTTCAAATGGAAACACAAGCACAAGCAATGGAGAAGAGGAAAACAGAGTGAAGAAAACAGAGGACAGCAGCTTCAGTCTTCTTTTGCACTTTTGGAGCACTTCCCAAAGTCCATTTTCTACATGCTATATACCATTTCAAAGCTCAGGAAGTCAAGAATCCAATTCTTCAAACAGTACACAATTCGGAGTTGAAACGAAGGAGTTACAGCCATTGCAAGCAGATCACTCCAAGCTGTTTTTGCATGGCTGCGAAATCAGCCTTTTGTTGCGAGAATTTCGCAGCTTTTTTGTACAGTGCTATGGAATTCCTCCTGAAGATACCCGATATATGCGCCACGCTGGAAGCTGAGCACCTCAAGATGAAAGACCACTTCGCAGCATTGCGAAATCATCCGTTTGTTGCGAAGTGATTTCGCAGCCCTTTTTGTGCGTCTGCGAAATCTCGCAGACCTCGTTTTCACCTGCGAAATGTCCTTAGTGCTTCCTGATATTTGTGCACCGACTCTTTTGGATATTTTCCTTCAAATATTTTTGTATAAATTTCCATTCTTCTCCTTGTAATCCACCAACCAGAAGATTTCTTAGCTAGGAAGGTTGGAAAAACGTCTCTATATATATTCCCTTGCATCCACTGTAAAGATATATATCATATATGTAAGATCGATCAATATATAGAATATACAGAGCCTTGCTCTGTTTTTCCTTCTCTTTCATTTTTCATTTCTTTTTATTTCTAGCCAACCAAACTCTGAGGATTTTTCCTCAGAGGATGAGAGGCTAAGCTTTTTGTCTCTTGGAGTGAGGAAAGCCGGGTAAGTTTCCACATGCATAATTTGGAAGTTTTGTTGTTTTAGTTTTTAATGAAGAGAAAGTGTGACCCGTTAATGGTTTTTATCTTTTTAGTTAACTTAAAATGCCTTTAAATCACCTGGGCCAACACTTGGTAAGGCAAGTGATCTCCGTCCATGGAGATTCACTAGTTTATCTCTTGCGAGCCTTTGGTAGGTGGTTTGAAGGTAGGATTTTCTATAATAGCCAACACTTGGTAAGCTTTTGGACTCCAAGGAGACATCCATTAGTTATCTCTTGCGAGCTTTTGACGGGTAATCCAAGGTTAAAGATCACCTTGAATGGTAAGTGCTAGGTGAGAGGTATGAGCCATTGCAAGGTGCATCAGTGAGAGGGATTTAGTGTTTGAACCCATTAATGGGAAGCATCTGTACAACATCGGTTGGAGAAGGAACTATATGTTAATTCTCTAATGCGAGGAAAAGAAACAAGTGACCGGAACTCTCCTTTTTGTATGAGGAACCTGAGCCTAGTGATCTAAACTCCAAGAAACACTTTTCTTTGTAAGTAAAATCAGTTACTATTTTTGGTTAGTTTAAATCTAAACCTTTTTCATTCAAGCATCTTTATGTTTTCTTTTAAAGCTAACCTTGAAATGAAAAGGCACCAATTCAGCTTTGAATTAATATCATTTGTGAAGTGAAAACCCATCCCAGTGAACGATCCTAGAGCCACTATGCTATAGTAGCTTTGTCTTTGCTACCCTAGTATATGGTGTAATAGGTTATAAATTTTGTTGATTACTCCCTCAATCAAGGAGCACCAACTGGACACGAATCAGTCGAGACACCAACCGGGCACGAATCAAATGGCGCCGTTGCCTGGGATGGTGCCACTTTACAGTGATATCACCTTTTTAGAGTACTTGTGATCTTCATCACAAGTTTGGTGACTTTTCTTTTCCTTTTACTAACTCTTTTTATTTCTTTATTGTTCATATTTTAGTATACCTTTTCTTTAGTTTTTAGTTTACCTTAATTTTTTTTTTTTTCTTTGAATTGTTTTTCTTTTGTTTTCTTTTGTGTTCTTTTTTTTTAATTCACAAATTGCTAGTTGTGCATGCCATATTGAATACCATAGCAGAGGAAGCCATGAACTTCATGAGTTATATGGCTGAAGTCTCAAGAGGATGGGATGAACCAAATGCTAGAGATATGGGAAGAATGACGTCTCAACCTAATGCTAAGGATGAGATGTATATTTTAAATGATGGCATAGACATGAGGACAAAGTTTGCAGCTATGGCAAGAAGATTGGAAAAGCTAGAAATGACGAATATGCAACCAGTGCAAGCCATCTCTCAGACACCATTGCAAGCTATGTCTTGTGCCATTTGTCTATCTTATGAGCACTTGGGGGAAGAGTGTCCTACCATTCCAACCATGAGGGAAATGTTTGGTGATTGCAACACCTACAATTCCAATTGGAGGGACCATCCAAATTTCTCTTGGAAACCACAGCCACCTCAGTATCAGCAACCTGCTCAAGCACCACAGCAAGCCTCAATCCTTGAACAAGCTATGGTGAATCTTAGCAAGTTTGTGGGAGACTTTGTTGGAGCTCAAGAAGCCATCAATGCTCAACTCAATCAAAGAATTGATAGAATGGAGAGTACTTTGAATAAAAGGATGGATGAAATGCAAAATGATATGGCCCAAAGTTTGATAACATCCAATATTCAATTTCAAGGCTCACAAATTTGAACATAGTGCAAGAGAAAGAAAACTCTCCTTCTCAACCTTATCAAAATTCCATGAGTATCCATGAAATGGAGGCTCAAGAGGGAGAATCTTCAATGGTGAAGGAAATTGAAGAAGTGATCACTCTGAGGAGTGGTAAAGAGGTTGATCTGCCCACATGCAAGCTAGAGCATAAGGTAGAGAATGAAACAGAGAAAGAAACGAGGGAGGAAATCAAAGGAAAGAAAAAGGGGAAAAGCATAGAGAAAGATGGCTATGATCTTACTATAGATGAAGAACCACAGAGGATAGTCATCAAGAAAGAATTGATGAAGAAACACATGCTTCCACCTTTTCTCCAAGCTTTGTATGAGAAAATCATACAAACCAAATCTCAAGGGAGGGATGCAAACTTCATATGGGATCCGGGCAAGCTAAACCACAGGATCAAATTTTTTTGATGGACTTAGTCTTTTTAAAGACTAGCTAGTCCATATCTTTTTGTTTTGTTAATTTCTTGTTTTAATTTTGATTTCAATGTTTTAATTTTGATTTAAATGCTTTAATTTTGATTTCAATGTTTTAATTCTAATTTTTTTGATGTAATATAGGTTTTTGGATGATCAAAATCAAGAGGAATTGCGAAGAAATTGAAGGAAGTCTTTCGGAGCAAAATCGGAGCAAAATCGGAGCGAAAACAGAGCAAAAACAGGGGTCTGCGAGATTTCGCAGCCTCTGCGAAATCGGCATTTTGTTGCCAAACCATTCCGCAACACTTTGGAGTTCTCTGCGAGAATTTTCGCAGCTGCGAAAGCAAGTTTGGCACACGAGTGCCACTTCGCAACACAGGAGCACTAATTTGGCAGCTGCGAAGCGCATTGCGAAGTGGTAAAGCCTGATTTCGCACCAAAAGTCCCATTCCACAGGGTATTTCGCAATTGCGAAGGTGAATTTGGCACACGAGTGCTATTTCGCAGCACAGTGACTCCCATTTCGCAGCTGCGAAACGGCTGCGAAGTCCCAAAAAGTGAAAAATCCCAATTTCACAGCCGCACCCCTATTTCGGAAATTTTTGGACACATTTTGATCACTTCCCGAAGCTCAAATTATGCATACAATATCTCATTTGAAATCTTGGGAAGTCACGAGTCCATAGCTTCAAACGGTGCTCGATTTGGATTTGAGACGGAAAAGTTATGGCCATTTGAAGATGACTGTGCAAACCATGAATGGAAATGTCGCACCTCCATTTTGCTACTGTTGGACACATTTTTGAAGCACTTCCTGGAGATAAAATTATGCATACCATATCTTGTTTCAAAGCTTGGGAATTCAGGAGTCCATAGCTTCAAACGGTACTTGATTTGGATTTGAAACGAAGAAGTTATAGCCGTTTGAAGACAATCGCGCAAAGCTGAGCAGGAATTTCGCAGCCGAGACGCCATTTGGAAGGGTGTTTCGCAGCTGCGAAACCACTTTTGGCACACGAGTGCCATTTTGCAGCACAGTTCCCCTCATTTTGAAGCTGCGATACACCTGTGAAATCACTTTTGAGCTACGAAATGAGCTGCGAAATCAATTTTGGGCTGCGAAATGGTTATGAAATGATCTCCAAGCTTCAAAATGGCTGCGAAATCACCTCCAAGCTTAGAAATGACCTTCAAATTGCGAAATTGACTTGCGAGATGGAGGAAGGTTTGCAAAAATACTTTGCAAAGCCAAGAGAAGTTGCTAAAATGCCAACAGAGCCTCACAATAATGCATCTGAAGAGGAGAGCCCCGCATACCCTGGGATCACACACACCAAGCCTCTCACTCCATTTTTAACCTTCTAAAACCATCAAGAGCCCATAGCTCCAGCTGAGGAGACTATGCCATCTAAGGAGACTACCAGAATAGAGGCCAAAGTCCTGATCCAACCCACTCAAGAGGCCACCATAGTTGCATCAGCTCTACAGGACTCTACCACTACTTGATCATCTCTTTTCTTTTTGTCTTTACATATTATATTAGTATAGATAATTCCATGTTTTGATGTCTTACATTTTGGAATTGGATGTATTACTGATGATACATCATACATAGACATCATTTTTGTTTAAACTTGGCATTTTTCTATTTCCTCTACTCACTAACTCTTATGTTTTCTTTGAAACATGTGGTTTCTCCTATACGACTCAGACTCCATGTCACTAAGGAGGTACCACTTCCTCCCTATTTTTTTAATCGCTTTTGTCACATTGAGGACAATGTTCAGCTTGGTTGGGGGGAGAGTTGAGGAAGTAAGTATTGTTAATAATGCTAAGTTATTTTGGTAATTTAGTTGCTTTTTGCTTAATTTTTAAAATTTTTGCTTTAAACTCTATGGATATTAAGGATTAACTCTCAAAATTAAATGAGAGAAGTCAAGTTTCAACTTGATTACATGAGTCTTAGAGTTTGTATTATGCTCTTCTAAAAGTTGATGAATTGTTGAAACTCCCATTGCATGCAAACTTATCTCTTCCACCTTAAGCTATTCGCACACACATACATTAGATTCCGGTTATAAGATGTGAAACTATCTCACACTCTAAGCTTGAGAAATCATAATTTGACACCTTTAACCTCTCTTTAATAGTGTTGGGACACCTCATAAAGACCAATGAGTCTTTGAAAAAATAGAAAAAAGAAAAAGAAAAAGAAAAAGAAAATATATAGAATAAACTTCTTTGCTTACCTTAAAACCTGAGCATGGTCCGAAGGGGTGGCGAAAGCCTTTAAAGCCTGGTGCCCTAAGCCTTTATTGGTTGGGAGTCACCGATCCTCTGCTTGTTACATGGGTGAATTGGTTAAGTTTAGTAAGTGAAAAGAATTGTGAATAAGAGGTGCGTTCCTAGCCTATCAAGAGATGGTTAATTTTGCTAAGCTTAAAGAAATACTTAGGTTGGGGAGAGATGATAGTTATCCATACTATACTCGGAAGCTAATCACATTAACACTTAGCTTTTAGTGGAAGAATTTGATTTGGATCTTTTGAGAATGGAAATTCTTTTGATGCTTAAACTTGCATAATATCCATTCTTTGTACTCTATGATCAAGTGAATGCTTTGAAAACTCTTATTATAGGTTGAGTTTCACATCTTTATTGATCCATGGATGTCCATCATGCCACTCATATCATTTTTTGGAGTGATTTGCATGATCCCTTTTATGTATATTATTATAGTTACTTAGTTTTTATCTCCTCCATTGCTAAGGGACTAGCAATGAGTCGGTTGGGGGGTGTGATTACTACCAAAAAGTGTTATTTTGTAGATCTAATTAGCATGGTTTTAAGCACCTTTGAGTAGTAATCATATTCATTTAACCCAATTAATTCATTAAGGTCCTTAGTAATTGGTTTTAACCATTTTGTGGCAAGTTTACATGTTTTTATCAGCTTATGAATCAATTCAAGCATGCCAAATGATGGAGGAGCTACTTGGACAAGTTAAAGCAAGGATTTTGGAAGTTTACAGGCTTGAATTTCAAGTGGAAACACGAGCACAAGCAATGGAGAAGAGGAAAACAGAGTGAAGAAAACAGAGGATAGCAGCTGCAGTCTTCTTTTGCACTTTTGAAGCACTTTCCGAAGTCCATTTTCTGCATGCTATATACCATTTCAAAGATCAGGAAGTCAAGAATCCAATGCTTCAAACAGTATGCGATTCGGAGTTGAAATGAAGGAGTTACAGCCATTGCAAGCAGATCACTCCAAACTATTTTTGCATGGCTGCGAAATCAGCCTTTTGTTGCGAGAATTTCGCAGCTTTTTTGTACAGTGCTATGGAATTCCTCCTGAAGCTACCCGATATATGCGCCACGCTGGAAGCTGAGCACCTCAAGATGAAAGACCACTTCGCAGCATTGCGAAATCAGTCGTTTGCTGTGAAGTGATTTCGCAGCCCTTTTTGTGCGTCTACGAAATCTCGCAGACCTCGTTTTCACCCTGCGAAATGTCCTTAGTGCTTCCTGATATTTGTGCACCGACTCTTTTGGATATTTTCCTTCAAATATTTTTGTATAAATTTCCATTCTTCTCCTTGTAATCCACCAACCAGAAGATTTCTTAGCTAGGAAGGTTGGAAAAACGTCTCTATATATATTCCCTTGCATCCACTGTAAAGATATATATCATATATGTAAGATCGATCAATATATAGAATATACAGAGCCTTGCTCTGTTTTTCCTTCTCTTTCATTTTTCATTTCTTTTTATTTCTAGCCAACCAAACTCTGAGGATTTTTCCTCAGAGGATGAGAGGCTAAGCTTTTTGTCTCTTGGAGTGAGGAAAGCCGGGTAAGTTTCCACATGCATAATTTGGAAGTTTTGTTGTTTTAGTTTTTAATGAAGAGAAAGTGTGACCCGTTAATGGTTTTTATCTTTTTAGTTAACTTAAAATGCCTTTAAATCACCTGGGCCAACACTTGGTAAGGCAAGTGATCTCCGTCCATGGAGATTCACTAGTTTATCTCTTGCGAGCCTTTGGTAGGTGGTTTGAAGGTAGGATTTTCTAGAATAGCCAACACTTGGTAAGCTTTTGGACTCCAAGGAGACATCCATTAGTTATCTCTTGCGAGCTTTTAACGGGTAATCCAAGGTTAAAGATCACCTTGAATGGTAAGTGCTAGGTGAGAGGTATGAGCCATTGCAAGGTGCATCAGTGAGAGGGATTTAGTGTTTGAACCCATTAATGGGAAGCATCTGTACAACATCGGTTGGAGAAGGAACTATATGTTAATTCTCTAATGCGAGGAAAAGAAACAAGTGACCGGAACTCTCCTTTTTGTATGAGGAACCTGAGCCTAGTGATCTAAACTCCAAGAAACACTTTTCTTTGTAAGTAAAATCAGTTACTATTTTTGGTTAGTTTAAATCTAAACCTTTTTCATTCAAGCATCTTTATGTTTTCTTTTAAAGCTAACCTTGAAATGAAAAGGCACCAATTCAGCTTTGAATTAATATCATTTGTGAAGTGAAAACCCATCCCAGTGAACGATCCTAGAGCCACTATGCTATAGTAGCTTTGTCTTTGCTACCCTAGTATATGGTGTAATAGGATATAAATTTTGTTGATTACTTCCTCAATCAAGGAGCACCAGCTGGACACGAATCAGCTGAGACACCAACTGGGCACGAATCAGCTTCCTCTGCTATCTTGTATTCAATATGGCATGCACAACTAGCAATTTGTGAATTAAAAACAGAGAAAACAAAAGAAAACAAAAGAAAACAAAAATTCTAGAGAAGAAAAAAATTATTAAGATTAACTAAAAGCTATACTAAAATATGAACAAAGAAAAAGAAACAAATAAAAAAGAGTTAGTAAAAGGAAAAGAAAAGAAAAGTCACCAAACTTGTGATGAAGATCACAAGTACTCTGAAAAGGTGATATCACTGTAAAGTGGCACCATCCCCGGCAACGGCACCATTTGATTCGTTCCCAATTGGTGTATCAGCTGATTCATGTCCTCTCAATGGTCCCTGACAATGGTGTCATTTGATTTCATGCCCAGCTGGTGTACGTCCCGTTGATTGGTGCTTAATCAACTGGAGTCCCTTGATTGCGGTCCTCAAACGGGAATAATCAACAAATTTTATAACCTATTACACCATGTACTAGGATAGCCTCAGCTAGCATAGCATAGTGGCTCTAGGGTCGTTCACTGGGATGGGTTTTCACTCCACAATTGATATTAATTCAAAGCTGAATTGGTGCTTTTTCATTTCAAGGTTAGCTTTAAAAGAAAACATAAAGATGTTTGAAAAGGTTGGTTTTAAGCTAACAAAAATAGTAACTGATTTTAATTACAAAGAAAAGTGTTTCTTGGAGTTTCAGATCACTAGGCTCAGGTTCCTTATACAAAAAGGGAGTTCCGGTCACTTGTTTCTTTTCCTCGCATTGGAGAATTAACATATAGTTAATTCTCTAACCAGTGTGGTATAGATGCTTCCCCTTAATGGGTTCAAACACTAAATCCCTCTCACTGATGCATCTTGCAATGGCTCATGCCTCTCACCTAGCATATGCCATTCAAGGTGATCCTTAACCTTGGACTACCCTTCAAAAGCTCGCAAGAGATAACTAATGGATATCTCCTTAGAGTCCAAAAGCTTACCAAGTGTTGGCTATTCTAGGAAATCTTACCTTTAAACCACCTCCGAAAGGCTCGCAAGAGATAAACTAGTGCATCTCAATGGATGGAGATCACTTGCCTTACCAAGTGTTGGCCCAGGTGATTTAAAGGCGTTTTAAGTTAACTAAAAAGATAAAAACCATTAATGGGTCACACTTTCTCTTCATTAAAAGTTGAAACAACAAAACTTCCAATTTTTTCATGTGGAAACTTACCCGGCTTTCTTCACTCCAAGAGATAAAGAGCCTAGCCACTCATCCTCTGAGGAAACATCCTCAGAGTTTGATTTGCTAGAAATAAAAATAACGAGAAAACAAAAATATGAAGGAAAATTAGAGCAAGTGCTCTGTAAAAGTATATTTCTTCCTCTCGTCGGATTACATATATTCCACCATTCATTTCTTTACATTGGTTCAAAGATATATATAGAGAAGATATTTTCTAAGAAATATCCTAATAATATCTTTGACTGATTACAAGGAGAAAATAGAAATTTACACAAAATATCTTGAGAAAAAAATCTAACTAAGTCAGTTTGCAAATATCAAGATTGCACAGGTGGATTCCGCAAGGTGATTCACACGTTGAATTATCCATTTTGCAAGTTTGAACTTTGATTTTGCAACTTGGAGGTGATTCCGCAACTTGGAGATGATTTGCAACTTGATTCATAGCTTGGAGGCCACTTCGTAGCCAAGGGCCAATTTCGTGGCCATTTCACAGCTGCAAAATGAGGGGGTGGAGCTGCGAAATGGAACTCGTGTGCCAAGGGGTGGTTTCGCAGCTGCGAAACACCCTGCAAAATTTTCGCAGCTCAATTCGCTCAGCTTTGTGCAGTTGTCTTCAAACAGCCATAACTTCTTCGTTTCAACTCCAATTCGCGCACTGATTACTACCAAAAAGTGCTATTTTGTAGACCTAATTATAATGGTTTTAAGCACCTTTGTGTAGTAATCATATTCATTTAACCCAATTAATTCATTAAGGTCCTTAGTAATTGGTTTTAACCATTTTGTGGCAAGTTTACATGTTTATATCAGTTTATGAATCAATTCAAGCATGCCAAATGATGGAGGAGCTTCTTGGACAAGTTAAAGCAAGCTTTTAGCTACACTAAAGCAAGCCAACAAAAGGAGAGAAGCAAAGAGAAGCAAAGGGAAGCAAAGAGGAAAACAGAGGACAGCAGCTGCAGTCTTCTTTGGCACTTTTGGAGCACTTTCCGAAGTCCATTTTCTACATACTATATACCATTTCAAAGCTCAGGAAGTGAAAAATCCAACGCTTCAAACCGTGTACGATTTGGAGCTGAAATGAGGAAGATATGGCCTTCGGAAGACAACTGCTCCAGGGGTGTGCGAAATTTTCGCACAACACCTTCAAAATTCGCACACCCCCTTGCGGTGTGCGAATTTTCCCCTGTTTCTGCCGACTCCACACGAGATCTTTTCTTTTGGATATTTTTGTATAAATTTCCATTCTTCTCCTTGTAATCCACGAATCATAAGATTTCTTAGCTAGGAAGGTTGGAAAAACTTCTCTATAAGTATTCCTGTGCATCCATTGTAAAAGATACGCGGACAATTATGGATAGATAGATATAGAAATATATAAAGCTCTGTTTTTCTCTCTGTTCTTTCCCATTTCTATTTTCTTAGTAGCCAAACAGCCTCTGAGGGCTTTTCCTCAAAGGATGATTGGCTAAAACTTTTAGTTTCTCAAAGTATGGATGTTATGTGATGGCTTGGATGCAATCCCATGGAAATTTCTCGCACCTGGAAGGTAAGGTAGTCATTTTTCATTAAAGGTTCATTAATGTAAAGTTTGGTTTTTATTTCCTTTGGACAACTTCCAACGGCCAATACTTGATAAGCTTTTGGATTTCTATCCATTAGTTATCTCCTACGAGCTATTGGAAGGTGAAGTTTTCAATTCCAAATTTTGCATTAATCCGTTAGAACCAATTTCAAT
This sequence comes from Vitis amurensis, assembly GCA_037355405.1. Classification (NCBI taxonomy): domain Eukaryota; kingdom Viridiplantae; phylum Streptophyta; class Magnoliopsida; order Vitales; family Vitaceae; genus Vitis; species Vitis amurensis. Next base: position 12,610,808 of record CM074680.1, on the reverse strand, counting down.
GGCCATTGAAAGGTGAGTTTATCACCTGGAATGACTTTGAGTTGCCAATATTTGGTAAGCTTTTGGCTTTAGACCATTGGTTATCTCTTACGAGTCATTCAAAGGAAGTCTAAGGTGAATAACCATTGATGAAATTCACTACCATCTATTTTGCCATTTTAAAGGATTAAAACTTGATTTGCTAAATCCATACCGGTTCGGGAAGCAAGCATCACCATAGTTGCAACCCCAACGCGAGGAGCCTATCCTGAGATTTCCAATTTGCATAAGAGCCAGAGCATAGCTATCCTATCTTTGAGAAACTTGTTTTTACACCATTTCATTTTAGTCTTTAATGTTAGCTTAGATTAGTTTAAATCTTTCTAAAACATTTACATCTTCTTTTAAAGCTAACATCCATAAGAAAATCACCTATTTTCCTAATTTGAATATCATTTGTGAAGTGAAAACTCATCCCAGTGAACGATCCTAGAACCACTATGCTATAGTAGCTTGGCTACTTTAGTAATAGTATTTAAGGTATAAATTTTGTTGATACGCCTTTAAAGCTAAGCTACCATGAGTCGAATCACGCACCATTTGAAGCGTTGGACTCTTGACTTCCCGAGCTTCGAAAGACATATAGTATGCATGAAATGGACTCCAGGAAGTACTCGAAATGTGTCCAACAGTTGCTGTCCTCTTGAATTTCATGTTAGATTTCTCTCTTTTTCCTCCTTGCATTCTTGATTTGGCTTTGGCAAAGGACTACGAAGCTCCAAAGCTTGGATTCTTCTTGTAAATGAGCTTCCATTTGCTTTGCCATGGATTATATAAAGCTCTCCCTCATCTTAGATTGCTTTGGTGATCAAAAAGCTATCAAAAACACCAAAACTTAACACAATTTCATTAGAAATGATTACAAGGGTCCTTAACATGCCAATTGAGTTAAAAGGTAATAACTACTACTCAAAAGTGTTTAAAAGAGTTAATTACAAGCTATAAAATAGCACTTTTTGAGTAGTAATCATCTCCATTGAGAAATGCATTCTTTATGTCTAGTTGTTGAAGCCACTAGTCTAGATTCGCTGGTAGGGATGGTAGAACTCTTACAATATTGAGTTTAGCAATCGGGCCAAATGTTTCTTGGTAATTAATTTTGTAAGTTTGTGTGAATCTCTTAGCTACCAATCTCACCTTATACCTATCTATGGATCCATCTTATTTGTATTTTATAGGAAATACCTATTTGCATCCAACTGGTATTTTCCATTCTAGTTTGTTAACAATATCCCATGTATGGTTCTTCTTAAGAGCAGCCACTTCTTCCAAGACTGCTTTCTTCCATTCTAACTTGTTCAAGGCCTCATAAATATTCTTTGGAGTCTCTATTTCTACTAGTCTTGATCCAAAAGCTTGAAATGAAGGTGAGAAATGATTGTAACAAACATAATTGGAGATAGGATGTTATGTACAGGACCTGATCCCTTTTCTTACCACAATTGGAAGATTAAGATCGTTTATCTCAAGAATAACTATAGGATCCGACTCTTGACAAGGCTAAAAAACTATAGTGGACTCTACTTCTCTAGGTTAGTTATGCCAAGAATAAACACGAAGCTCCTGTTGATGTTGTTGAGCTCCCCCTAACCTAATATTATAGTCTGTTGTGGGCACTACAGGTTCAATTATTGTTATGGACTGAAGTTGAGAAGGTTCAGCTACTGTTGTGGACTGAAGTTGAGAAGGTTTGGATGCTGCTGGTTGGTTTGGAGAAATTGTCAGCATGTTTTCGAGTGAGATTGGCTAAGTGATTGAGAGGTTTAATGGTAGTTATTCCAAGGTATTGGTCTGGGTAGTAGGAGTTTCGTTTGACTCTGGTTCAGGTTCAAAAACTGTTAGTTCAGGTTTAGAAATTGAAAAAGGTGTTGGTGTTATGATTTGAAACAAATCCTAAAAATTCTCTTTATTCCAATTCTCCCCTTGAAGTGAATTTTTGGGAAAGTAAGGTTGATTTTTGAAGAAGGTGACATCCATAGTGACATAATATTTTTTTTTCTTAGAAGAATAGCAATGATATCCCTTTTGTGTGGCCAAATATCCTACAAACACACATGACACAACTTTTGGATCGAGCTTGTTTTGATTGGTGTTTTGTATATGCACAAAGAACTTACAACCAAAAAATTTTAAAGGAAGGGAGCCTATGGTTCGAATTTGTGGGTATAAGTGGGGTTCATATCTAATGGTGTTTTGAAACTCAAAACCTAGGTTAGCATGCGATTAATAAGGTAACAAGCAGTAAGGATTAAGTCCCCCCACAAATATTTTGGTATATTAGTAGTAAACACAAGAGATCAGGCCACTTCTAATAAATGTATATTTTTCCTCTCAGCAATTCCATTTTGTTGAGGGGTACCTGCACATGAGCTTTGGTGAATGATTCCTTGTTCTAACAAATACCCTCTATGACATGGAAATTTTTTAAGGTTTGTTCAACCCCACTTTTTTCTCTCAGAAGATAAACCCATGTTACTCTTGTATGGTCATTAATAAATGTGATGAACCATTTTTTTCTCATTAATCTTTGTATTCATGAAGGACCCCATATGTCCATATGTCACTATGGATCATGGTGAATGGCATGGAAGGTTTATAAATTTGAGATGGATATGAAGAATGTTGGTGTTTGGCAAGTTGACAAATTTCACATTGAAAAACATCTTTATTTCTAAAAAGAGAAGGAAACAAATGTTTCAAGTATTGATTAGGGTGGCCTAACCTGAAATGCCACAACATTATTTCATTTTTCCTAAACAAAGAAAAAGATGCACAACTTGTTGTGGATGCTCGTTTATTCTCAGAGTTGTCATCCTCAAAGTAGTAGAGTCCACCAAGTTTTTTAGCACTACCAATTCTCTTCCCCAAAGTCACTTCCTGAAATTCACAATGAGATTGTAAGAATTGGACTGAGAAATCAAGATCTTTGGTGAGTTTGCTTATGGACAATAAGTTGCAAGCCAATTTAGGAACATATAAAACATCATAAAGGGTTATATGAGGGTTTAGAACAATTGTATTAGTCTCTGCAACTACTACAAAGGAACCATCCGTAATTTTCACATTAATATGCCTTGAATCAGGATTGTAAGTAGAGAAGGAACCTGCATACCCAGCCATGTGATCTGAAGCGCCAGAATCTATGATCCAAGGGTCCAATTTTTCCATGGTACTACTTAAACCAGTCTAAAAAAGTACCTTTTTGGGCCAAGAAAGATGTGTTAAGGGCATTTTGAGAAGAAGCAGTGCCTGATGAAGGAAATACAGTAGCAGTTGATGGCGTTAACAAGTTGTAAAGTTGTTCAAGTTGGTCTTTATTTAATGAGACATTGAAAAAATTCTCACCAGTCTTGTTTCCAGGTTCTAATGCAGTCTTGAATCCTCTCGGGTTTTGAGAAGTACTCTCGTTTCCCTTGTTGTCCTTCCAATTTTGTGGCTTCTCATACAACTTCTAGCAATTTTCATGATTATGGTTAGATCTCTAGCAGTGTTCACACTAGAGATTACCACTTCTTCGTGTATTACAAGTATCCCCATGGGCATCCCCATGAGCTCCATCAATTCCATGAGCAGCTAGGGCAGAATTATCACTAGATGGAATCGAATCAGTGGCCTTTGTTGGACCGAGCATCACTCTTTTGTGTGTCTCTTCTCACCATACCTTAGTGAATACTTCTTTAATTTCTTTTTAATGGCTAGAATTCGACTACGAACAACATCAAGGTCTTGGTTGAGTCCAACCAAAAAATCATAAATGTGCTCCTTATTAATTCTTACCTTAAACCTTTTGCAATCTTCTGTACACTTCCATAGAAAGTCATCTACTTGGTCTAGTTCATGCCACAACTTTGAAAAAGAGGTAAAATAGGTGCCCATGTCTGTGTCTCCTTAGTTTAAGTTTCATGCCATATTTCTTAACTCAAAAATCTGGTCAAAATTCTCTAAACCTAAATAAGAGAGATTCAACAAGTCTTAGAATTTTTTGCAGTTGGATAACATAGGTAGTTTTTTTGGATATCATCATTCATGGAGTTCACAAACAATGATATGACAATATTTTTGTTTGTAAACCAGGTTGTGTATGAAGGATATCTCTTTCCTAGTTCTGAGATCGTGTCATCGAGGTAGCCCTGTTTTCCCGCGTCCTCAGATCACCATCAAAATCGCACTTGACTATTGGAGAAAATTCTTTCCATTTAGTTTATTTGTTGTAATTTGTAGTGGGGTATTTTCTAGAATGACTACAACGAGAGCAATTGTAGAGGGTGTTTGAGAGGTATTCATAGATTCTTCCTTGACACTGCCTATGTTTGCTCCAACCATGGCTGTTTTAACCATTTTTTTTTACTCAACTAAGAACCAACTTTGATACCATGTTAACGGTAAGGAATAAAAACTAGTATGCACTATAATTCAATCTTCTATCTTCAAAGAATAACATACAACCCTAATTTATTCTAGGACTGTTCAACAGAATCCTAAAAATCTAGGAAACTAGAAAAAATAGGATAACTACCAAATAGATAACTATCTTTATTTTTAAGCTTAGATAAGACTCCTAATATGATAAACATAAAATTTAAACAACAAAGATTAATTTAAATAACTTATCTAAAACTAAAGGAAATCAAATGACATTTGACTCTAACTTCCAACATCTCTTTCTCATACTGATCTCATCAATAAAATTTGATGTATGTGAGAAAAGGTTTTTAGGTTTAAACTAAACATCATCTCCAATATGCCCTTGCAAGTAAGTGGCAATAGATAAATAATTAGTTTGTCGTGAAGGATTAGTGAGATGTGTGGTTGACAATAGTTTGTGAGAATGTCAATTGTTTGATCCTAAGTCTAGGGATACTAAACTTGAAGTGTGTTCTTTCCAACTTTATCTAGAAAAAAGTGACATGCAACTTCAATTGTTTCATGTGCTATGAAAAACAAGATTTCTTGTTAGATATGTGGCTCCAACATTATCACACCAAAAATTTTCACATTGTGGTTAAGGAAGAGGCAAATCCACAAGTACAAATTATAGCTAAGTATGGTTATTGCATCAGTGATGTAGTACAGAAAATAAAATTCAAGAGAGTATAATTGAAAGGACCTTAGGAATCAGTCGTAGAAACCTTAGGCTTCACACCTAAGTACTCTTTGCATCACACAAAGGAAAACATGGTTGTTGAAAATCCATTCATTCATTGATTCCTTTCCAAAGACTAATCAACTACTATATAAGACTTTTCTAGGGACCTATATACTCTTGATTCCTTGATTCTTTTTTTGTACCCTCTTTTCTACTTTTTTTTCTTGTTTTACTTGTATACGACCTGTATACTCTTACACTCTTTTCATGCTCTTTTAATACAATTTCTTACTGATAAAAAAAATATTCTAGGGACTTATAACTCCTTGGAACTAGATACGGTAATAATGCAACTTGAAAATGACAAACTTGGATTCACCACTGACCACATTAAAGACAATTGAAAAATGACAATAATAATGACTGAAAATGGTTACTTATAACCATTGACTAGGCCCATAACTTAATTTCTAAAAGTACTTTTTAGGTTGAACCCATATTGACTTATATAAGATCCTAACTAAGCCCATTATCATCTAAAGAATATCAAATTAAAGCTTAGGCCTTGGAGCCCACTCCTTCATGCCTCTAATAAACTTTTAAAGGTGGCTGCCACTTCTCTCTATCAACTCTCCCCGACTTAGTAAAACTAAACCTTGATGAGTTAAAGGCATGAAATCTCTCATAAAGGTCTTGATTCAAGTCTTGGAATTCCCCATATGTGATCCATGTGCAATCTATAAGTGGCCTTCCTTTCCATTTGACAAGATACTTTTGATAGCCCCTTTCTCTAGTTGAAACAATTTGGTGATCAATAACATCTTCAATTTCCTCCTTTAAACGAGGAGCTAGTGGTAAGCGAGCATTAGGGCCACCAGTAGTTATAACATCTTCAGGATTAGAACATAAGGTAAGGTCCTCAATGTTGAAGATGTTACTAATATCCATATTTTTTGGCAAATCAAGAACATAAGAATTTGAGCTAACTTTCTTGAGCACCCTATATGGACCAACATTCTTTAAGTGAGATTTCTTGTATGTACCTTTAGGATATTCTTCAAGCCTTATCCTTACCATAACCATATCTCCTTCTTTAAAATCATCAAACTTTCTTTTCAAATCAACGTGTGCCTTGTAATTCTCATTGTTAAGAGCAATCTTCCTTCTAACATCAACATGTAAATCATGTATATGCTTACTAAAAGCATCAGTTTCAACACTTGGTCATGCTTCCATTGGTAATGGAACAAAATCAATAAGCTTCCTAGGAAGCAAGCCAATCACGATCCCAAAGGGGCTGCAACCTATAGACTTATTTACTAAGTTGTGTATGCAAACTCAGTCATAGGAAGAATCTAATCCCAATTAGTGACATGTTCTCCAACTACACAACGAAGTAGATCACCTAAACTTCGGTTAACAACTTCTATTTAGCCATCAATTTAAGGGTGAAAAGCTAAAGAAAATTTCAGCTTTGTCTTTAGCATCTTCCATAAGCTTCTCCGAAAATAACTCATAAACTTTGTATCCTGATCATAAACAATAGTCTTAGGTAAACCATGAGGTCAAACAATCTCTTTGAATTACAGTTTAGCAAAATGGACAACATCTAAAGTCTTTGAACATGGATAAAATGCACCATTTTAGAGAAATGATCTACCACAACAAACATGGAGTATGTCCCTGAAAGTTTTTGGCAAACCAAGGATAAAATCCATGCTTAGATCTTGCCATGGTTCATGTGGCACCGGAAGTGGCATGTACAATCTAATGTTTTTCTTCCTTTCCTTTGATAGTTGTCATACGAGACATTTAGAAATATTCTTAGTCACATCTCTTTTAAACTTGGCTACTAAAAATGATCTTTTGTCATTGCAATCTTCTTATCTCTTCCATGTGAGAGTATGCTTTACAAAGCATACCACTTATGATTTTTTGGAGTGATCAGCATGAAATTGTAAATTATTTTACGGTGTTATTTTTGTTTTTCTCTCCTTCATTGCTAAGGGACTAGCAATATGTCGGTTGGGGGAGTGATTACTACTAAAAAAGTGCTCTTTTTCAGCTTCTTATAAACTCTTTTAAACACTTTCGAGTAGTATTTATTACCTTTTAACTCAATTGGCACATTAAGGAACCTTTCAAGTGTTACTAATAAGTTTTTGGCAAGTTTTGATGTTTTTGATAACTTTTTTATCATTAAAACAAGCCAAGAATGAGGGAGAGCTTGGTATAATCCATGGCAAAGCAAGATTGAAGCTAAATTACATGAAGAATCCAAGTTTTGGAGAGCTTCAAAGCCTTTGCCAAAGCAACCAAGTATGCAAGGAAGTGAATCAGAGAAGGAATCTAACACTGAAGAATTTCGTAGCCCCTTGCGAAATTTTCACAAGCCAGAAGAAATTTTTGCAACTTCTTTTCAGCCTTGCGAAAATTTCGCAACTCCTTGTTAGCCTTGCGAAATTTTCTCAACCCCATATCTGACTTGCGAAATCTTTCTGTAATCTTCAGATATTTTTGCACCAACTTCGTTAGATTTTTATCTCAAGATATTTTGTGTAATTATCTATTCTCTCCCTGTAATTAGCTAAAGATCTTTTTAGATATTTAGGATATCTAATTGAGGGATTAAAAATATCCCTCTATATATGTCTTAACATATCTCTTTTTGTAATATCTATCAAAGAATCTCGGAAGAAATTCTTGGTGATCACTTGTACATTTTTTAGTAAGAAATATACAAAGCTTTGCTCTGCCTTACCTACTCACTTTGATTGTATTTTCTTTCTAGCCAAACAACCTCTGAAGATGTTTTTTTAGAGGATGAGTGGCTAGGCTTTTTGTTTCTTGGACAGAAGGAAGCTAGGTAAGAGACCTGGATACAAAAGTGGGAGTTTTCCTTGTTTCAGTTTTTAATAAAGAGAAGGTTGTGACCCGTTAATGGTTTTTATATTTTTAGTTAACTTAAAATCCCTTATAATCACCTGGGCCAACACTTGGTAAGCTTTTCGGACTCAATCCATAGAGATCCATTAGTTATCTCTTGTGAGCCTCTAGGAGGTGGTTTAAAGGTAGGATTACCTAGGATAGCCAATACTTGGTAAGCTTTTGAATTCCTTGGAGACATCCATTAGTTATCTCCTGCGAGCTTTTGAAGGGTAATCCAAGGTTAAGGATCACCTTGAATGGCAAATGCTAGGTGAGAGGTACGAGCCATTGCAAGATGCATCAATGAGAGGGATTTAGCGTTGAAACCATTAATGGGAAGCAGTTGTAACACACCGGTTGGGAGGATAACTATAGGTTAAATACCCAATGCAAGGAAAAGATCTGGAATCTCCCCTTTTGTATAAGGAACCTGAACTTAGTGACTTGAAACTCCAATAAACCTTTTCTTTATAATTAGTATTAGTTACTATTTTTTTGGTTAGCTTAAAACCAACCTTTTTCAACCAAAGATTATGTTTTCTTTTAAAGTTAACTCATAAAAGAAAAAGCACCAATCTAATTCTTTAAACTAATATCATGTGTGAAATGAAAACTCATCCCTGTGGACGATCCTAGAACCACTATGTTATGCTAGCTATGCTACCCTAGTATATGGTGAATTAGGTTTATAAATTTTGTTGATAACTCCCGTCTGAGGACTGAATCAAGAGTACACCAATTGGGTACAAATCAAATGGCGCCGTTGCCGGGGATGGTGCCACCTTACAATGATATGATCTTTCCAGAACACTTGTGATCTTCATCACAAGTTTGGTGATTTCTCTTTTCTTTTACTAACTCTTTATTTATTTGTTTTTATTTCAGTTTATCTTTTAATTAGCTTTTAGTTAACCTTAGTTTGTTTTCTAAAATTATTTTTCTTTTGTTTTTCTTTTGCTTTCTTTGTTTTTGCTTTTGTTTCAGTTATTACTAGTTGTGTATTCCATATTGGATACGAGATAGTGAGAGAAGACTTGTGAAAATCAAAAATCCTCACAAAACAAAGTTGGAATTGTGTGCAAAAGTCATGGAAGCTATACTTGAAGATCAGATAGTCAACATGCTCTAAAAGAGAATATCAACGCATACCGATCCATGAGGGACCGCATGCATCTACCTCGTATGAGTGCACCGTCATGTATAGTGCCACCTATAGAGCAGCTAGTGATTCGACCACATATTGTGCCACTTCTACCTACTTGTCATGGGATGGAAAGTGAGAATCCCTACCAGCATATCAAGGAATTTGAGGACGTTTATAATACTTTCTGAGAAAGAGGAGCTTCAATCGACTTGATGAGGCTTAAGCTATTTCCTTTCACTTTAAAGGACAAGTCCAAGGTCTGGCTTAATTCTTTAAGGCCAAGAAGTATCCGATCTTGGACTGATTTGCAAGCTGAATTCCTCAAGAAATTTTTCCCGACTCATAAGACCAACGACTTGAAAAGGCAAATCTCAAACTTCTCAGCTAAGGAGAATGAGAAATTCTATGAGTGTTGGGAAAGGTACATGGAAGTTATCAATGCTTGTCCTCACCATGGCTTTGATACATGGCTATTGGTGAGCTATTTTTACGATGGTATGTCTTCCTCAATGAAGCAACTCTTAGAAACGATGTGCGGAGGAGACTTCATGAGTAAGAATTCGGAAAAAGCCATGGATTTCTTGAGTTATGTAGTGAAGTTTCAAGAATATGGGATGAGCCCAATGCCAGAGAAGTGGGAAGAATGAAATCTCAACCAAATGCTTCTAATGCTAAGGCTGTGATGTATACGCTGACTAAAGATACCGATATGAAAGCAAAATTTGCAGCTATGGCAAGAAGATTGAAGGAGCTTGAAGTGAAGAAGATACGCAAAGTGCAAGCCATTTGAGAAACACCAGTGCAAGCTAAGTCGTGTTCAATTTGTTGAGCACTTGGTGGAATAGTGTCCTACGATGCTAACTATGAGAGAAATGTTTGTGGATCAAGCAAATGTTATTGGAAAATTTAAGCCCAATAACAATGCTTCATATGACAACACCTATAATTCAAATTGGAGGAACCATCCAAATTTCTCTTAGAAGACAAGGGCACCTCAGTACACGCAACCTGGCCAAGCACCCTTGCAAGCCTCAAATCTTGAACAAGCTATTGTGAATCTTAGCAAGGTCGTGGGAGATTTTGTTGGAGACCAAAAATCCATCAATGCTCAGCTCAATCAAAGAATTGACAACCTAGACAGAAAGATGGATGGGAGGGTGAATGATCTATCTCAAAAGATAGATAATCTCTAATACTCGATCTCAAGGCTCACCAATCTCAACACAGTGTAAGCGAAAGGAAAATTTCCTTCTCAACCTCATCAAAATCCTAAAGGTATCCATGAAATGGAGGCTTGGGAGGGAGAATCTTCACAGGCGAGGGAATTCATAGTGATCGCTCTAAGGAGTGGTAAAGAGGTTGATTTGCCTACATCCAAGCTAGAACATGAACCGGAGAGTGAAGCAGAGAAAGAGAAGATGGAGGAAATCAAAGGAAAGAGGAAAGGGAACAGTTCAAAGAAGGAGGACCTTGAAGCTACTATGAATGAAAGACCGGAGAAGACCACCAACCAAGAAGATATGATAAAGAAGCACATGCCTCCACCATTCCTCCAAGCTTTGCATCGAAAAAAAGGAATCAACAATGCATCAGAAATTCTAGAAGTGTTGAGACAAGTGAAAGTTAATATCCCTTTGCTAGACATGATCAAACAAGTTTCGACTTATGCGAAATTCCTGAAGGACTTATGCACTATAAAAAGAAAGTTAAATGTGAGTAAGAAGGCCTTCTTAAACTGAGCAAGTAAGTTCTATTATACAGTGCAAGTCTCTAGTGAAATACAAAGATCCAGGCTGTCTTACCATCTCAGTGATGATTGGAGAGACGTGTGTGGAGAAAGCTTTGTTGGACTTGGGAGCAAGTGTGAATTTTCTACCCTACTCTGTCTATAAGCAATTGGGACTTGGAGAGTTGAAGCCAACATCAATCACTCTATCTCTAGCAGATAGATTTGTGAAAATTCCAAGAGGTATGATTGAAGATGTCCTCATTCAAGTTGACAAATTCTACTACCCAATGGATTTTGTTGTTCTTGATACGGACCCGGTTTCCAAATGAACTAATTGCATTCCTATCATACTTGGAAGACCATTCCTAGCTACATCAAATGCTATTATCAATTGTAGGAATGGAGTCATGCAGCTTACATTTAACAACATGATGTTGGAGCTCAATATCTTCTACATGTGCAATAAACAATTCCATCCGAGAGAAGAAGGACCAGAAGAGGTGTGTATGATTGACAACTTAGTGGAGGAGCATTGTGATTAGAAGATGCTAGAAGATTTGAACGAGAGTTTTGGGGATCTTGATGAAGGGTTACCTGAACCCTTAGATTTGCTTGCTACTTTGCCTTCTTTGAAGTTGAGGGAAGAAATTCTCCATTTATTCAATGAGGAGAAGACACAAGAGGCCATTAAGAAGGAGCCCCCAAAGCTTATTCTGAAGCCATTACCCACGGAGTTGAAGTATGCCTACCTGGAAGAGAACAAGCAGAGCCCTGTTGTTATTTCTTCATCTCTTACCACTACTCAGGAGGATTGTCTACTTGAAATCCTCAGGAGATGCAAGAAGGTGATAGGGTGGAAAATTTCTGATCTGAAAGGGATCAGCCCTTTAGTCTATACTCATCATATATACATGGAAGAAGAAGCTAAGCCAGTTCGTCAACCCCAGCAAGAGGTGGTGCGATCTGAAGTGCTTAAGCTACTTCAGGCCAGTATTATCTACCCCATATCAGATAGCCCATGGGTGAGTCCTTCGCAAGTCATGCCAAAGAAATCAAGGATCACAGTGGTGCAAAATGATAAGAGAGAGGAAGTCTCTACACGCCTCACTTTAGGTTGGAGGGTGTGTATTGATTATAGAAAGTTGAATGTTGTAACAAGGAAGGACCATTTCCCGTTGCCGTTTATTGATCAAGTGCTTAAGAGAGTCTCAGCCCATCCATTCTACTGTTTCTTGGATGGCTACTCCGGGTATTTTCAAATAGAAATTGCTATTGAAGATTAGGAGAAAACCACTTTCACTTGTCCATTTGGAACCTATGCATATAGAAGAATGCCTTTTGGTTTATGCAATGCACCGGCAACATTCCAAATATGCATGTTAAGCATTTTCAGTGATATGGTGGAGCGTATTATGGAAGTCTTTATGGATGATATCACCATATATGGGAATGCGTTTGACGAATGCTTAGTCAATTTGGAAGTTCTACTGAACCGATACATTGAGAAAGACTTAGTGCTTAACTAGGAAAAATGTCATTTCATGGTACCCCAAGGAATTGTCCTTAGGCATATTATCTCAAAGGAAGGCATTGAAGTGGACAAAGCAAAAGTTGAACTTATTGTCAAGTTGCCATCGCCAACAACTGTCAAAGGAGTAAGGCAATTCTTTGGCCACGCTGGGTTCTATAGGAGGTTTATTAAAGATTTCTCTAAACTTTCAAAACCTCTTTGTGAGCTATTAGTAAAGGATGCTAAATTTGTATGGGATGATCGATGTCAACGGAGTTTTGAAGAATTGAAGTTATTGCTAACAACCGCTCCAATAGTGAGAGCTCCCAACTAGAAATTGCCCTTTGAAGTGATGTACGATGCCAGTGACTTTGCTATAGGAGCTGTTCTTGGGCAAATAGAAGATGGAAAGCCCTATGTGATCTACTATGCGAGCAAAACATTGAATGAAGCGCAAAGAAACTACACAACCACAGAGAAAGAATTGTTGGCTGTAGTTTTAGCCTTAGACAAATTCCGTGCTTACTTAGTGGGGTCTTTCATTGTGGTTTTCACTTACCACTCGGCCTTGAAATATTTGTTGACTAAACAAGATGCAAAAGCAAGGCTGATTAGATGGATTCTCTTGCTTCAAGAATTCAATCTTCAGATCAAATACAAGAAAGGAGTGGAGAATGTGGTAGCCAACCATCTGTCAAGGCTAGCCATTGCACATGATTCCTATTCAGTATGCACATTCCTCAATTCAAACTCTTCTATCCTTCTAGCCATAGATGCTAGCTTTGCCTTCTTGCTCATGTCTTCATTCAAAGCATCCTTACTACCCCATTGGCTTTGTTGAACTTGCCTTTTCCCTAATTCAATCCGATCCCTCATGGATAAGTATGCAAATTTGTCCTTCTCATGATCATAATGAGAGCTTTGATCTTCATGTGGAATTTCCATTTCTAAAAAAAAAATGATATTCAACTAAGGCTCTTTTCTTCAACTTGTACCAGGGTTCCCTCTTGGTCTCGAATCCAACAAGGAATGCACAAATTGAAATTAAAACAAAAATAAAAGAAAAGAGAATAAAAAATTTAACTAAATAAAAACTAAACTAAAAAAAAAAAATTATAAGAAAACTCACCAAACTTGTGATGAAGATCACAAGTTACCCTTAATGGTTGCTTCACTGTGCTTGTGGCACCTTTCCCGGCAACGGCGCCATTTGATGCGACTGATGGTAGCTTAGCTTTAAAGGCGTATCAACAAAATTTATACCTTAAATACTATTACTAAAGTAGCCAAGCTACTATAGCATAGTGGTTCTACGATCGTTCACTGGGAAGGGTTTTCGCGAACACTAGTGATATTCAAATTAGGAAAATAGGTGATTTTCTTATGGATGTTAGCTTTAAAAGAAGATGTAAATGTTTTAGAAAGATTTAAACTAATCTAAGCTAACATTAAAGACTAAAATGAAAGGGTGTAAAAACAAGTTTCTCAAAGATAGGATAGCTATGCTCGCTGCTCTTATGCAAATTGGAAATCTCAGGATAGGCTCCTCGCGTTGGGGTTGCAACTATGGTGATGCTTGCTTCCCGAACCGGTATGGATTTAGCAAATCAAGTTTTAATCCTTTAAAATGGCAAAACAGATGGTAGTGAATTTCATCAATGGTTATTCACCTTAGACTTCCTTTGAATGGCACGTAAGAGATAACTAATGGTCTAAAGCCAAAATCTTACCAAATATTGGCAACTCAAAGTCATTCCAGGTGATAAACTCACCTTTCAATGGCCATTGAAATTGGTTCTAACGGATTAATGCAAAACTTGGAATTGAAAACCTCACCTTCCAATAGCTCGTAGGAGATAACTAATGGATAGAAATCCAAAAGCTCATCAAGTATTGGCCGTTGGAAGTTGTCCAAAGGAAATAAAAACCAAACTTTGCATTAATGAACCATTAATGAAAAACGACTACCTTACCTTCCAGGTGCGAGAAATTTCCATGAGATTGCATCCAAGCCATCACATAACATCCATACTTTGAGAAACTAAAAGTTTTAGCCAATCATCCTCTGAGGAAAAGCCCTCAAAGGCTATTTGGCTACTAAGAAAATAAAAATGGGGAAGAACAGGAGAAGAGAGAAAAACAGAGCTTTATATATTTCTAAGTTAATGTACAGAGGATCGATCCCCCAATATATTTTGGAGGCGTTGTGCACCTCTATATATAGAAAAATTACAAGATAAAGCCTTATGTCGGCTGAATACAAGGTTACAAAAGGAATTTACATGAGAAAATATCAAGCTAAAAATATCTGGGAAGTCGGTGGTGCGTGCGTGGAGAAACAGAGGAAATTTGGCAAGGTAAAAGGTTACTTGCTAAATTTTGGCAAGGTAAAAGGTTACCTTGCGAAATTTTCGCAAGGTGAATTACTCATGATGCGAAGTGCCATATTTTCGCATCATGAGTAAATTCACCTTGCCAAATTTGGCAAGGTGCATTTTCACCTTGCAAAAATTGCATTTTGGTAAGGTACTTTGCCTTGCCTTGCAAAATGGCTATCCTTTTGTTTGTGCTCGTGTTTCCACTTGAAATTCAAGCCTGTAAACTTCCAAAATCCTTGCTTTAACTTGTCCAAGTAGCTCCTCCATCATTTGGCATGCTTGAATTGATTCATAAGCTGATAAAAACATGTAAACTTGCCACAAAATGGTTAAAACCAATTACTAAGGACCTTAATGAATTAATTGGGTTAAATGAATATGATTACTACTCAAAGGTGCTTAAAACCATTATAATTAGGTCTACAAAATAGCACTTTTTGGTAGTAATCAATTAGATAGATAGAGGTGTTTGATGACTCCAATATGGTATTAAGACAAATTCAGGGTGAGTGGAAGACTAGAGATGTAAAGCTTAGGCCTTACCAAGCATACTTGGAGCTACTGGTTGGGAAATTTGATGATTTGAGATATAGACATCTCTGCCTAGAGCGCAGAATCAGTTTGTTGATGCCTTAGCTACTCTAGTTTCCATGATTGATATTCCTGCTGATGCCATTGTTCACCCTTTATTGATCGAGTCGAGATTTGTTCCTACCTATTGTTGCCTGATTGACGAGGCAGAGTTAGATGATGGTTTGTCATGGTATCATGACATGTATCACTTTTTAAGACTTGGTGCATATCCTGAGGCTGCCATGGCTAAGGATAAGAGAGCATTGAGACAGTTGGCCACCCGATTCATGATTTGTGGCGAGACATTATACAGATGGTCAGCTGATGGGATGTTATTATTATGTCTAAACCGCGCCTCTGCTAATAAAGTAATGAGAGAGGTTCATGCGGGAGTTTGTGGACCACATATGGGAGGACATATGTTAGCCCGTAAGATCATGAGGACTTGCTATTTTTGGTTGACCATGGAGACAGATTATTGCCAGTTTGTTTAGAGATGTCCAAAGTGTCAGATACACGGGGACCTCATTCACTTGCCACCTTCAAAGTTACATGCACTGACTTCACCATGGCCATTTTTAGTATGGGGTATCGACATCATTGGGAAGATTTCGCCGGAAGTCTTCCAATGGTCATGAGTTCATCTTAGTCACCATTGATTATTTCACCAACTGGGTAGAGGTCACCTCATGCGAGATTGGCATCAGCTAGGGTTGCTAGTTTCATCAAATCACATATTATCTGTAGATATGGAGTCCCTCATGAGCTGATTTCAAATAGAGGGGTACATTTCAGAGCAGAGGTCGACACCTTATTACAGAGATATGATATCCAGCATCATAGGTCGTCTGCATACAAGCCGCAGACGAATGGGGCAGTAGAGACCGCGAATAAGAATATTAAGAGGATCTTGCGGAGGATGGTTGAGACTTCTCGGGATTGGTCAGAGAAGCTCTCTTTTGCATTGTGGGCTTATCGAACTTCTTTTCACACCTCTACAGGAGCCACACCCTATTCCTTGGTGTATGGTATAGAGGCAGTGCTACCAGTTAAGATTGAGATGGGTTCATTGAGAGTAGCATTGGAGCAGCAGATTTCAGAGGTAGATTGGGCTCAGGCCCGATTAGACCAACTCAATCTCCTAGATGAGTGGAGATTGAGGGCAGCAAATCATGTTTGTGCATATCAGAGAAAGATGGCCCGCGCTTTCAAAAAGCGGGTCAAGCCCAAACCATTATAGATAGGTGACTTAGTCTTGAGAGTCATCAGAGGATTGATCAGAGATCCTAGAGGGAAGTTCAGACCCAATTGGAGCGAACCTTGTTTCATCAAGGAGTTAACCCCAGAGAGTGCTGCATGGTTGATGGATTTAGATGGAAACCAATTCTCAGAGCCGACCAACGTGGATCAGCTAAAGAGGTACTATGTTTGAGTCCATGGTCGCAGGATGGGTGGCCATCATTTCGGTTAGCCATATACCCTTTCACCCTTTTGATATATAGACCTGTTGCTAGCCCATTGAGCCTCACATGCTCATTATAGCCTTTCTTTCTTACTGCCTTGCTCACACTTTTGCACCGGGATAGGGGCCCTTTAGTGTATGCATGCATTGTTTAGGAGTTTCATTAGCCTTGGACCTATGGGCACATTCTTCTCGTTATCATTTTCTATCACTAGATTACTGCATTTCATCAAATTTCATTGGTTGTGTTATTCATCTCATTCTCTTTATTCTATCTGCTGCTTATTTTGCATCATCTTCTTCTATCCCTAGTGGTGATCCTCCTCAGTTCGTCATATAGAGGGTAGTCATGTCATTTCCACTATCTATCCCATGGACATTGATCCAGGGATCCTCAGTTTAAGAAGGTCACCTCGTCAGAGAGAGTTTATGCTACATTAGCATTTGAGAGTATGTTTATCCATTTTTTACCTCATCTTTGTAGCATTTTTGTTTGCGTTCAGAGCATGCACATTTGTATATATATAAAAAGAATTAAAAAAATTTTTAAAAAATTAATGAAAAATAAAAATAAAAAAGTGCATGTGTGTAGTATTTTCTATCATTGAGTGTGTATATTGATGTTCGAGGGTCACTTTATTGAGTATGTTTGTTTATGGGAGTTCATATGTGAGCTTTCTAAGACCCTTCATTCTTTGTATTGATTTTGTCGTATATTTTAAGAGTGAGATGAGTGACCTTCTCTTAGGAGGCTTTGGGTCGTTATCCCTTCCATCATTGTGTTCATTATTGATGTGACTTCCCTTCATATTTTATTTGAGCGGATCATCATCCCTCTTCGTGTTCTACGTTTCATCATTATCCTCATTTTTGTTTTTGATTCATCCTTTTCATTTCACCTCTCATTCTTTTCTTACAGCGACCCATTTCGGGTTTGATACTATCTTTGCATCATCATTACACATCTCATTATCATTTCAGTTTTCTTCACTGCCTCATTACTGTTACCATATTCAGATTAGGCACCCTCAAGTCCATGGCTCACGGGATTTTCTATACATGTTACATTTCATACATGAGGGCATGGGTATTTGGGCCTAGTTTCCCTTCATTTCTATCACCCTATCACCCTAGCCTACGTTACGTCCCGTGTCTTGAGACCACCCTGAGGCCATGAGATTAGACGTCGTCTTCTACAGCTTCTACTTGGACAGGTGTTTGAAATCTAGTTGATATTTAGATATTTTCATGCTTCTCCTTTTGGGATACACCTCTCTAATATTTAAATTCGTTTCAGCTGTGGATTTAGACTACCGGGATCACACGCTTGATGATGAATGATTTGATGTCACCTGACTTTTCTAATCTATCACACATTCGATGCCATACTGAGGCATATTCTATTTTGGTTAAGAGTTATAGATCTTCATGGAGTTGCATGCTTATCCCCACTTACAAGGTGCGCACTAAGACGATGACGTGTTCATTATCTTATCATGATCCCTCAGTGGAGCCTCTTTGGAGCCATTCAACCAGACCCACATTTTTCGGCATTTAGTTGCCGTCATGCTTCTTATTCTGAGGACATTTCCTAGATGTTTAGGTTTGATTTGGATTACGAAGATCACACATTTAATGATGGATGATTTCATGTCACCTGACTTCTGACCTACCTGATGCCATACTGGGACATGTTTCCATTTTGATTGAGATTTATAAATCTTCATGGAGTTGCATGCTTATCCTCACTTACGAGATGTATGCCGAGGCGATGACCTATTCGCTATTTTATCATGATCCCCTAGTAGAGTCTCTTGTGAGCCATCCAGTTAGGCCCGTACTTTTCAGCACTTAAATGTCATCATGCTTCTCCTTCCGAGAGTTGCCGCTTTAATCTGTGGGTCCGATTCTATTATAGACATGGATGACTAGGATCACGCATTTGATGGGGGATGACTCGAGGTCACCTGATTTTTTCGACCTATCACACATTTGATTCCACACTATGGCACATTCCCCTTTTGGTCGAGATTTGTAGATACCCACTTATTTGCATGATCATCCCCAATTATGAGATACCGCTAGGTTGATGATTTGATTTCATTTTGTCCTGATTCTCCGATGGAGCCTTTCATGAGTCATTCATTCAGGCTCATACTTTCTGATATCGTCATGATTCTTGGATGGAGTTATCTCGGGTGTATAGACTTTCATATCATCATTTCAGTGGAGTACATGTTTTATACATCCCCATGGAGTTGCTCTTGAGTTATTACGACACACCAGATGCACCAGTTGTTATACTGGGGCATATTTCCCTTTTTTAGCTATGGATATATTTGTTTTCTTATAAGGCCTGTTACAGTCCTCACTACTCAGTCGAGAGATATTTATGTGCACTACTGGTCAGTATTCCTATGATTTTCTTCAAGATAAGCCTTCAGTAGAGCACGACATTCAGGTCTTGACTGCCCCACCATCCATGACTCTTCAATAGATTGTTGTGTTGAGATCGTGGTAGTTGCCCTAGTGGACTATTCTTTTGAGACTCCCCATTGGATCATTCCTTTGAGATGACGATGGATTCCTTCAGCAGAGCATTTCGAGTTAGAGGCGTCTGACTTATTATGGTATCTCATCGGGCATCGTGATCTAGTCGAATGGTTTGTGAGGCCATATTTATAGTCGAATTGACTATTTCGACATGCTAGCAGAGCATCTTTTGGGACTCATGGAGTCTCATTCAAACCCTTATAGTGGATTGAGAGTTATGGCGACACGCTACACTAGGGCTTATTTCCCCCTCATCATCTCCTCACATTTTTAGCTTGGAGTTCAAAGCCACTATGTCTTCTTGGCTACAGCATTCAGAGTTGTCTTTCTCAGCTTGACATTCCTAGTCATCGGTTTAGTTTGGCGTTCTGAGTCGTTGTTTCCACTTGGCATTCATAGCTATTGTTTTAGCTTGGCATTCAGAGCCACCCCATCATCTCATCACAGGTCTCAGCATTCAGGGTCACCATCTACTTTTAGTTTGGCGTGTTTGGTGTTCAGAGTCGTATTTTAAGTTCGACATTCAGAGCCACCATCACTTCTGAGGTTGGCATTCAGAGCCACTTTTTCAATTTGGTGTTCACAGCCACCATATCCTTACATCTCAACGTTCAAAGCCATCATCCCCTGTTTAGTTCGACATTCAAATTCGTCATGTCTTTTTTTCGTTCAACATTCAAAGTCGCATCTTCATCTCGGCGTTCAAAGCCATATCTTCAGTTTGGTGTTTAGAGTCGTTGTTTGTCTTTAGTTCGACATCCAAAGCCATCATATTCTTCCATTTGGCATTCAGAGTCGTTGTTCATTTTAGTTTGGCATTCAAAGCCATCATTATTTCAGTTTGGCATTCAAAGTCGCATCTTCATTTTGGCGTCCAGAGCTGTTGTTTGCTTCTAGTTCAACATTCATAGCCATCATACCTCTTTTTCGGTTTAACGTTCAGAGTCGCCTCTTCATTTTGGCGTTCAGAGTCGTTGTTTGTTTCTAGTTTGACATTCAGAGTCATCATGTCTTCTTTACATTCGATGTTCAAAGTCACATCTTCATCTCAGCGTTCAGAGCCATATCTTTAGTTTGTCGTTTAGAGCCATCATCTCATTACAGTTTAGCATTCAGAACAACTATCTCTTCGTAGTTTGGCGTTCACAGCCATGGTTTTAGTTCGGGGTTCAGAGCTGTATTTTCAGTTTGGCGTTCAGAGCCACATTTTCATTTTGGTTTTCAGAGCCACGTCTTCCGTTTGGCATTCAGAGCCGCATTTTTTTTCATTTGACATTCAGAGTCACATCTTCAGTTTGGCATTCAAAGCCGTCGTTTGTCCTTAGTTCGACATTCAGAGTCACGTCTTCATTTTTGTATTCAGAGCCATTGTTCAGTTCAGCGTTCGGTATCACCATTTTTTTTATAGTTTTAGCTTTCAGAGCCATTTTTCATACCCATTCATGCATTTTGAGTCACCATCTTTCTTAGTTTTGGCATTCAAAGCCATTGTTCTGTTTAGCGTTCAGTGCCACCATCTTTCTCTATTTTTGGCATTTAGAGTCGTTGTACATATTCATTCATACACTTAGAGTCACCATCTTTCCTTTCTTTTGATGTTCAAAGTCATTTCTCCTCAACCATGTCATTCAGAGTTATAGCTCCTGGCATGCATATTCACTAGCATTGTATATCTTGCCTTCACGGCTTTGCATTCACCCACATTTTCCTCACCTCATTACTTCGTGCTTATCGTTCCTTCATCGCGTTCTTCTAGACTTCCCCTTCCACTACACATGACATAGTCCTATGAGTTCATGAAACATATTTCGGTCATGTTGTTGGGCACCGTACACTTGGCATTCTCATGTAGTTCACATAGGGCAGTCTCCTTTGAGCACATTCTTTTCCGTACTCTAGGCTAGTTTGACCATTACTCATCTTTGACATCGACCTTTGAGTCACTTTTGGAAACGTCTTAGAGGGAATCTAAATCCTTAGTGCGGCTTCAGAGGCACTTTAAGAGATGTTTTTTTTTCTTAGGATTAGAGCCCTTTTGTTCATCTGTTGGACTGAGTGAGTTCGTGTTTTACTAGTTTCCCTTTGGGGGTCTCCTTGATTCTTCGATAGAGTTCACTTCATTCCACTCACTATTCACACTTTCTTTTTACTCTAGTGTTCATATTCCTTACACTCGTAAGCTCTACTGAAGAGGGGCATATTTGTAGACCCTCATTTTGGGGGCTCATTTTTTTTTACTTTTGTGTAGCTCATTTTTTCCAAGTGCTAGGATTGGAGACGGCCACATGTCACCTTGTAGTTAGTTGCTAGGGAATCATGTTAGTGGTTTGGAAAAGCAATGGGGAAATGACACCTGTTATGGAAGATTCTGAGGGTGAGCATAGGCTGTTAGAGAGAGTGTGGGAGGCTGTTAGAAGGGAGGAGATATTTTGTTGCTAGAGTATCTTGAAAGGCAAGTCAGAGGGTGACAGAGGGTAATAAGGGGAGCTTGAAGAGAAAATAGGGGGTTAGCTTGGAAAAGGCAATCATGGAGGTGAGGAGCTAAAAAACCAAAAAGAAAGAGTGAGGAAGCTTGAGAGAAAAAACGGGTTAAGAGGAGAAGAAAATGAGCATGAAAGGGGAATAGCACAAGTATGGTTTCTATAAGCTGGATTCCTTTGTTTTTATGCCATTTTATGATTTTTTTTGTGCATGAGGAGATTTTTATTTTGATGTCTGAATGTGCATATTGGGGATTCTTGTATATTTTTATGGAATTTGAGCTTACTTGTACCCACTTTATGCTTGATTTCTAACCTGTTTTCTGAGCTCTATTTTGAGATTTTATATGCGGCACTGGCAGTCATGTCTTGTTTTCTCTTCAAAACCCGTTTGAAATTCATTTTGGCCCACCTCCTGCATCTGAGCTCATTAATTGATATATGAAATGAGGCTTGCATGGGTTCATTTTGGGTTCCTATTATTTGTGCCCTGCTTTGCTGTTTTCCCCTGTACTTGGCAATTTGTCCATAGTGTGTGTTAGTTTTCTCACCTCCGCCTGAAGTAGTAAAGAATTGTGAGAGATGTATTCTCATCCTGAGGTTATGAAGAGCTACACTCATGAGTTTGTCATGTCGTGAGCTGCCTAAACTTTGCTAAGGGATGTGGGGAGGTGACATCAAGGTTATAGTTACTTGCTGAATAAGTGTTGTTACTATTGAAGTGGTTTTCTCTTCTGACAATCTGGTACTGCAAACCTTGGAGTCTTTGTTGAGGAAATGAAGGTCAAATAAGGGGAGTATGAAAGCGTCTTCAGGGGATGTTTAAGTTTCACCGATCTGATACTGTATGGTAACAATCTTCTTGAGAGACTGCTTGGTTATCTAGGAAAGCTTCGGTTGATTTTTACACCTATCAATGAATCAGTTGTTGGGTATGTAAGCAGAGAGTGGTTCGCCTTGTCATCTTGACTGTGGATATCATTATTGCCAATGGTCTAGATGGCAGAGATGGCTATTCCACTAAAAAAAAACCCACAGTCTTATTGGCGATACACTAGACTTACAGAGTTGGTTCTTTGAAGGATGTTGATTTGCCTAGAGTGCTGAAGAGGCTAAAGTTCACTACTACAAAAATAGTTTATGGTGTCACTATTTACGGTGTCACTTTTAAAATAATGACACCATAGGGTTTATAATTAATAAAGGTGACACATCATATAAAAAATCTTCAATTGAGGTAGTTAGATGATATTAATTTTATATTTATAGTGTCATTTTTTGGGAAGTGACATCATATAAAATAAATTTTTTTAAGTATTATAATTTAATGAGCCCACTTTTATAATTAATAATGATGGATACTATATAAAAATCCCATTGTTTCCATATCTCACCCACAATCCAAAAAATCTCAATATATAAATCCTATATATAAAATCATGATCTTCTTCAACCTTTTCTCTCACCCATCCATAGTCAACACGCTCAAAACCGACATTCTTCACTTTGTGGACTCCCAAGTAACCCAAAATCTCTTGGATCTATCATTTTTTTTTCTTTTATTAATGTCATTATATTAATTGTTTCAACATCTTTGTATTATGGTTTTTGTGAATTGTGTTTTCTTGAGTTGTAGGGAAGAAAAATTTAGGTTTAATCTTCTATCATGGAAGAAAAAACTATAGATTAATTGATTTTTTTAATCTAAACCAAACACATGATCAAGTCCTTAAAAAAAGTGAAAAACAGGAAAAAATGAATGATTTTTAATATGTATTTATGTGAGAATGACAGGTACAGAATTTTTTTAAGATATACTATCAGTCTATCACATAATCTTCATCCTTTCTAAAAAACGAGAGAGGAAAAAAAAAAAAGAATGATTTTTTTGTTTGTATCTAAGTGGGAATGAGATATAGAATTTCGTTGAGAGTATCCAACCCCAAAAGGACCAATCCGGGAAGGCATGTGTGGTATTGACGGGAGATGATAAGATGGAAATCATAACCATAGCCATGTTCTCTCTGTGTCTTTCTATCCTCTTCAATTAATTCATGGGCATAGATATTTTATTTAGTTTTTATATTTAGTTTATTTATAGTTTATTTAGTTTCTAAAATCCAATTAGTTAGATATTTTATTTGATTTTGTTTTTCTATTTAAGTATTTGAGTTTTGGAAAGTTTTTATATTTTGTTAATAGAAATAGAAATTTTTATATTTTTTATTATTAGGAATTTCTATTTTGTTAAATTGTAAGTATCTATCTCAATAAGATATTATTAATATTCAAATGAAAGTGATGAAAGAGAGTAAATATTTTAATGCTCAATTATATTTTAATGTTTTTTTTTTTTTTACATAAGGGTTTATTTATGTTTTCAATTTTGAAGTTCCCTTTCCAAGTCCAGCAACAAAAGTAGTGTCCAACCTTAAAATGGGCATGTGTGGTATTGACGGGAGATGATAAGATGGAAATCATAACCATAGCCATGTTCTCTTTGTGTCTTTCTATCATCTTCAATTAATTCATGGGCATAGATATTTTATTTAGTTTATTTATAGTTTATTTAGTTTCTAAAATCCAATTAGCTAGATATTTTATTTGATTTTATTTTTATATTTAAGTAGTTGAGTTTTGGAAAGTTTTTATATTTTGTTAATAGAAATAGAAATTTTATATTTTTTATTATTAGGAATTTCTATTTTGTTAAATTGTAAGTATCTATCTCAATAAGAGATTATTAATATTCAAATGAAAGTGATGAAAGAGAGTAAATATTTTAATGCTCAATTATATTTTAATGTTATTTTTTTTTACATAAGGGTTTATTTATGTTTTCAATTTTGAAGTTCCCTTTCCAAGTCCAGCAACAAAAGTAGTGTCCAACCTTAAAATGGGCATGTGTGGTATTGACAGGAAATGATAAGAAGGAAATCATAACCATAGCCATGTTCTCTTTGTGTCTTTCTATCATCTTCAATTAATTCATGGGCATAGATATTTTATTTAGTTTTTACATTTAGTTTATTTATAGTTTATTTAGTTTCTAAAATCCAATTAGCTAGATATTTTATTTGATTTTGTTTTTATATTTAAGTAGTAGAGTTTTGGAAAGTTTTTATATTTTGTTAATAGAAATAGATATGAGGACTTAAAGGGTTTATATTTAGGTAGTGCTTGAGCCAAGGAAAATGATAGTCCACTATCTTGATCCTATGCATCACAAACCATGTGAGGACTTAAAGGATATCGTAAACATGTAAGTTCTTCCTATTATTTTTCATAGTATTATTTTTAAATAAAAAAAAATACATTCACCTCAAACACATTTTTTTATTATTTATATATATTAAAACATATAACATTTACCTATTTTAAAAATGTACCCATTGAACTTATTTACATAGGGCTCTTCGAATATCTGCAAAGAAAACATCTAAGAGAGAGCCATCTTAGCAACTAGTGCAAGTGACATCCAAAATTTTTTCTTTACACATTAGCTTATGCATTTGCACCATTTATATATGTGAGTACTAATGTTATTTTATAATTGATCGATTAGTGTCCAAGACAAGAAGGAGGGTTCGAATGTGACTACTTTGTTATGAGATTCATTAAAGAGATAATTTTTTATCCTACAATTATTGCTTCAAAGGTATTACTTATTTAATGAATTGTACATAGTTTTAGGCTTCCAAATGTTATGCATTTTAATGTTATTTTCTTATTTGATTTCAGTTTGGTAATAAACAAAACATATTCTCAAGTAGAATTCGATGAAATTAGAGGAGAATGGGCTACTTTTGTGCTACAACTAATCATGAATCATGTTGATGCATCATGATCACCATGCATGGTGAGTCCCTTAGCTACTACATGAATTTTTCCATAGGTATTATATAGTAATGCTTTTTCTTTGAATAATGTTTCTATTTGAAAAAAAAAAATTAATTCTTAGATTTGTTCATTTATGATAACATAGATCCATGTTTATTTTCTTCAAAAAAAAATTTTTAAAACTTATTAAATTTTGAAATGCAGGTATACACTCTTGGGAGGGTGAAATGGAGAATAAAAAGAAAAAAGAAGGCAACAAGATTTTGGGTTTTTAAATGCAACTCTTATGTCATACATTGTAGGACATAAACGTTACTTTAATTGCAACTGAGAAATTTAGATTTTTAGATGGGACTTCTATGTCATTTTATGGTTAGCCGGTTTTATGCTTATGAAATGGAGGTATACATGAATCTTAGGATCTTTAACATTTCTAAATCATGTTTTGGTATGTATTCACTTTTCTTTTTTAGTTTTGATGAGTTTGATATGTTGGACGTACTATCCTTTTGGTGAACATTTGATATACAAATATTATTAGATGATCAATGTATTATGAGTTATTCCAGAAACATTACAGAAAAATGAGTTAAATATAATATGATTGTTATATTTATGGACAAAATATAAACAGGTTAATCTTATTAATTCATAAGCATTACAAAAATCAACAACTAAAACCAATCATATATTCCACAATAATTTACAATGATGTGATACCATAACTCAAAGGTGATGCATTTAATATGACATCATAACTCAAAGATGATGTATTTAATGTGACACCCTATCATCACTAGAAATATATGGTGTCACTTTTGAATGGGTCACCATTTATCTACTTTGGTGTCACTTCCAAATACGTCACCAATTGGTACCCTCTATGGTGTCAGTGGAGAAGGTGACGCTATGTTGTAGTGACACCTTATGTTTATGGTGACTCGTTATAAATGTCACCATATACCTTTTTCCTTGTAGTGGTTGCAGATTTTGATTCTATCATCCATACAAACAATGTCATTGAGCTTCCTGGTTAACTAGTAAATGAGACGTCAGGGCAGTATGCTAGTTTGGATGTCAATGCCCATGTCACTGCTCAGGCACAACATAGGTCTGTTAGAGGATGGAGCATAAGTCTAGTCATTTCCAAAGACGGTTAGAAGGCCTTGAATTCTAAGGAGCATCTGAATGGAACTTCAACGTGATGGATATGGGAATTGTGGAGATGCAGTTGTTCATGTACTGTGAATGCAAGAAGTCCAAGACGGGCCTGCAAAGGTTGCCATCCATGCTCTTGATGATAAGAATTTCCAGACCGTCACTCAACTTGCTGCCCAGCTATTTGTTTCCTACCCAAATGCATGAAAGTCCTACACACAGCCACCTCCATCTCATTATTTTTTCCGGCTATCATACTCCATCCTTCATTCAACCGCTTTCCTCCTATTCCACACCATTCATACCCATTTTCCAATATCCACTATACCTGTTAATCCTCTTCTCACACTACCCATGTCACTTATGATATCCACACCATGCACCCAACATGCCCATTACCCTACATGCATGACCATCCTCCATAATACCCACGTTTCCATTTTTCAAATACCCACTAGACCCGTTTCTCTCACATTTGGATACATCATACCCATTTCTTTCACTAATACTCATTTTTTGGTTCATTTTCTTCATTTTCTTATGTATATAAAGTCTCATGCACACAAATCACCCTCAATGGTCGCCACTTCACCATCCACCTATACCTTATCCTCTACCCGATCTCCTTGTCACTTTTCCCAATCCCCTATCTGCATGGCACACATGATATTTTCCAGCATGGAAAAGGTGGGCATATAGTCTTGATGGGTCTGGTTTCTCAAGATGTTCATCGTGGTGGAGGATATGTTCTTGGGAGCATTCCCAGAACTCTGATGTGCAAAGCCAGGAGACGATCTAGATATGTATGTCTTCTCATTGTCCAATGAGAGCAGGAAGCCCGATTTGAAATCTTAAAAGAACTGGGGGTTATTTTATCTAGATCAAACAAGTGTTCACAACTTGGATATGATTGGAAAGGGTGTTGTAACCATGACTACAGAAACAAATGTAACAAGCTCAAATGGAACATGGTGTACCGCATCATCTACCACTTCAGAAATGGACTTGCAAAATGCTTTGGATTGGGCTCGTGGTCTTAGGAATGTGGACTGCTCTGCTATTCAACCTAACCAGCCTTGTTTTGAACCATATAATGTAGTTTCCCATGCATCTTTTGCATTCAAAAGTTACTACCAACAAAAATGGAGCTAATGATATTGCTTGCAGTTTTGGAGAGGACATGGCTTGTGGCTGACGTGTACCAAAGAAAAGTAGAAACGGCCCATTCCCTACTTTCGTCTCCTCCTAGTGCACTTCTAAAATGCCAAGGACTTAATGATAAGGGTCTCTTGGAAGCTGCTCCTAGAAAAGAAGAACCTCAATCGTAGGTTGATTGTGCGGGAAATCTGTAGGTTTGGCGTGTGGATGGCCAAGAGAAGACTCTTCTTTTAGCTACTGACTAGTCAAAATTGTATAGTGGTAATTGCTATATCTTTCAGTATTTGTATCCTGGAGAAGCTAAGGAGGAACTCTAGGAGGGGATTGAGAAAGATTGAAGACAACAACACTTTGGTTTTCCATGTTGACATTTGCGCTGACCAAAAGAAGATAAAGGACAGGCCTTATACCATAAAAATGGGTCATCTCATGTTGGAGTATCAAGCTTTGGGGTATTTGTTGAAGGATGGAGCCTACGTAAAGCTGAAATTGCGGGTTGTGATGGCACTTCATGAGCATAAAGGAAACGAAACTTCTTAAAGCAGACCAGAAGCTCAATATTCCAACAAGTGGATCCAGTCTTGTCATGCCTCCACTCCTTTATTTGAGAAAGTAAAAATCAGAATCAACAGGAGGAGAAGATGGTTTTGAGGGGAACCTATCAGTGTCTAATCCAGTTCCTTGCCAGTGACTCATTCTCTTGATTAAAGTGCTATTTACCTCTAAGACCGTGTTGCTTTATCAGTCTCATCATGCTTAAGTCTTAGAGGTGAATACCGATCGTCTGTGACACCTCCCTCTTTGAATGTGTTTACTGTCTAGCTTGTACCTACGGGGCATGGAAAAGATGTCCCCACACTATAGGCCATGATAGTGAAACTTGGGGTCTTTCTGGTACTGGGGAATCTGAGTCGGTTCCTCGCCTCTCCTGCTACATCCTAGCTGACCATGAAAAAGATCTTTGTCACCCTTGCCTATCATGAAACGGAGCATTGAATTCAGGGAATTGGAAGGCGAAGAAGTGAACCCAGAAGCCACATTTCGTGATATTCAGGAGAGGAAAATGGGTCTGTATCAGACCATTCTCAAGATGGAGGAAAATGCCAGCGCTGATGAGAGCATTTAGGTTCGTGCTGATCATATCCAGTCTGATCTTGATGAGCTAGTGAGAGCGCTTAATGAGCGCTGCAAGAAGTATGGATTATATGTGAAACCAACCACATCTGTTGAGCTTCTCTTAGGATGGCAACTTGGAATCCAAAATGGGGCTGCTGATTGGGATGAAGAGTGGGATGAAGAGAACCTTGCCAGAGATGGTGAGGATTATCCTCCTGATGCTGCTGGTGATGATTCTGATGACGGCTTGGAAAGTCCTTTAACCTTGTGTCAAGCTATGAGTTTAAACAAAGGTTTAATGTCGGCTCCAGCACAGAGCAGCAATTGAAGCACGAGATACAACAGCCTAATGCATTTAGTTGATGGAGAGCAAGTCAATGTTAGCATGAGAATTGGTGGCGGGTGGCAACGGGCATGGAAATGGTCCTAAAGAGAAGTTTTTGTTCTATGTGATGAGGTCCCTGTTGATGGTGAGACGACCTCAATTGCCGCTTTGGTGAGTTAACTTGTTATTCATCCCAAAGAGTTAATGGATCAGAATAGACCAACTACGGTGCATCCTCCTGAAACTACCATAGAAGGCCCAGACCCACTTTTTGCATGGTTTGCAAGGCCTCTTTAAGGCCACGTGTCATTTTCATTTTCATCAGCTTTGATTTTAAAATAATCTTCCAATTTTTAGTTTTCAAATAATTTCCCAATTTCTAGATTTTTCAAATAACCTTAACTTTTGAAATCTTCATCCTTAGATTTTTTTTTTAGGTCCCAAAAACCCCCTTTTCAATAAAATTGGTTGTCATTTTCTCATCGGCAAGCCTTTTCCACATTTTCCTTTTTTTTTTTTAAATGTTTTAAAATAAGCGTGAATTTATTTTTGTAATTCCAAGTAATGGAATTTACGAAATTGATTCACGCAAAAATAAATTGGGCTTTGGTGGGGCCCAAGATCAAAGAAGTTTTATTTAAAACAAAAATAAATTTGATTGAAGTGCAAAGTTTGCTTTAGGAGATTCCTTATCCCGTTTAGTAATGCATGTGACTTATTTTATGATCATTATTATGTACTAACCCCATTTCTTGATAGCGCATTGTCGTTTGCTGCTAAGGTACGCACCCGTTTTCACTTTGACAATTCTTTATGCATGTTTTGGCTCCCAATGTATGATCACTTTTTGGTATCTACGTTTAATCAATCAATTGCCACACGTGTTTCATCTCATCAATAAAGACCCATTTTAAGGACTTAGAGGGGTGCTATGGTCTTTACCATACCTTCCCGATAAGTAACTTGACCCCGAAGCCCCGATCTGATTTTTCATAGACCATCTTTTCCAAATAAGGAGTCACACTTAGGGTTTTTCTTTCTTATTTTGTTTACTCTTAAAAAATAAAACAAAAATAAGTGGCGACTCCAAGTCATTTTCTAAAAAATAATAATAAATCATTTTCAAAATAAAAAGCAAGTTCGCCATCGAGTGGAAGTGCATGAGCAGAAATGCGGGGTCCACACACGTACATCGAGGAAGAGGAAACCAAGTAAATTCAAGGTCTCCCCGTTTGTACATAATTTGAGGAAGATGGGAAAACGTCAAGTATCAAAGGTATAATACAAATAGTTTAATACCGTGTTCTCATTTTTTATACACAAAATATATAGCTAATAATTATGTCTTGTTTTCAATTTAGTCAATCCCCATGTCGATTCGTGAAGATGTGGTGGATGCTCAATCATATTGCAGGCAAATCATATTATAGGTCCTAACAGTAGAAGAATCGTATCGGAGTCGTGGCATAGTATAAGCTTTACTTAATAGCAAGAGAGGATCTTAAATTACAATGTGAAAGTGCCTTTACAGCTTTATGGGACTCAACCCAAAATCCCCCCTTACAAGATCTATAGAAAACTTGAACCCATACTAAACTTGTAGAGCATTACTACATTTTATCATTCAGATATGGCTACTTTGATTTGAGACTCTTGGATCCGGAGTAGTCATATTTATCTATTACTACAATTCTCTTTAATGTATGTTGAGTTATAGTGTAGGAGAGGCAGTAGCAGTGTGACAACTAAGAAATCTGATCAGTCAGAGTGACCTAATTTTTTCTGTTTGTGACAATAAATTGGTTAGGATTACTAGGTATCACACATATCATGGTCATCACAGAGCCTAGGAGGCAGCCTTCTGGCCAAATTAATATGCCAAAAGGGTATGGCCACACAGTGACATTACATTATACCACACAAAATCTCACTGATGAAATTCATCTAAAACAAAGATGGAGAAACTGAAGAATTGGAGAGAGGCTAAGATTTTCCCATGTTAAATATCAAAAGATGGATGAACATTTTGTATTAAAATTGCCAACACCCAATATATTATTGGATGCCATCTAGGTGAAACCTCATTCTCCTAGATAAAATCAATCTCTTTTAAGAATATCTTATGCCTTTGTTTATC
The DNA here is from genome assembly GCA_037355405.1 of Vitis amurensis. Lineage (NCBI taxonomy): Eukaryota > Viridiplantae > Streptophyta > Magnoliopsida > Vitales > Vitaceae > Vitis > Vitis amurensis. Next base: position 12,579,192 of record CM074680.1, on the reverse strand, counting down.
TTTATGTGAAAAGATGTGAAGGGGCTTCATCAAGACCCAATTGGAAAAAAGGGAGGATAGATGGAGAAAGAAGCGTGAGCATGCAAATCCATGCATATCCATAAATTAAAAAAAAAAAAAAAAAAAAAAAAAAAGAGCCTAATCTAGCCTAATCTCTTGTGCTCTTATCTCATCCAATGCCCATGTGTGATGTGTTTTGAGCTTTATGCATTTTGAGGAAACTGCATCATCTCTAATCCCATGGGGGGCCTAGTATGACCTCTGATATACCATATGCTCACACCCCCTCATTTCTACAACCTCATCCTCCTCCTACTTCCTAATCTGCCTCTTATCAAAATAGTACATCTCAATATATTATTAGGTCGGTGTTGGTGGTCAATATTCACACAATAGGATATACCATATGCTCTCACACCCCCCCCCAATTTCTACAACCTCCTCCTCTTCCTACTTCCTAATATGCCTCCTCTTCAAACAGTACATCTCAATATATTATTAAGTCGGTGTTGGTGGTCAATATTCACACTACAAGATATACCATATGCTCAACCCCCTCCCCCCTAATTTCTATAACCTTCTCCTCCTTCTACTTCCTAATCTGCCTCCTACTTAGAATTGATTCGTGATCTAAATGATAAAAATTTAACTCTTGCACCTAATGATTTTGAGACATTGGGGAAAGGACTGTGTAGGGCTAACAGGAATACTGATGTAGTAGAAATTGTTGATAATGAAAAAAAAGAAAAGTTGTTGATGTTAAGGTTTATGGGATTATTATCAATGGATACTTGAGGAAAAATGATATTCATAAGGCATTTGATCTGTTTCAGACCATAATAGAATTCGACTATTTGCCTACAATTTCCACATACACTGATCTAATGTAGCATCTCTTTAGATTGAATGAGTATCAGAAAGGTTGCAAGCTATATGATGAGATGTTGGAAAGAGGAGTTGAACTAGATAGTGTGGCGATCACAACTATGGTTGCAGGTCATGTTCGTCAAAATCATATATTTGAAGCATGGAAAGTGTTCAATAGTATGCAAGAGTTTAGTGTTCATTTAAGAGCTTTGTAAAATTTCAAGGACGGATAAGGATATCAAGGTTCTGAATGAAATGTAGGCATCCAATATAATTATTAGAGATGAGGTATTCAATTGGGTAATATCTTATTTGGAGAAGAAAGGAGAAATAGAGATGGTAAAAAAAGTAATGCAGATGCAGAGGACTTGTAAACTTTACCCTCAAGAACACGAGGAATCTGGTAGTATTGTCCCTAAGAGAAAACCGCATAATTTGGACTTCAACTTTAATAAATTGGAGTGAGGAAGAATGGATCTTCATTTGGTATACCACCTTCCAAAGACTTATAATGAATAGGACCTGCAAGAAATTTGTAGGATTTTCTCAACCTCAATGGACTGGTGCCTAATTGAAGAAGCTTTGGAGAAATGCCATGTTCAGTTCACATCAAAACTTGTGGAGATTTTGCGTAATTACAGTCTGCATGGTCATGTTGCATTACTTTTTTGGGCAATACCATTTGAGTGTACGAATCACCAGATCAAAAACCTAAATGACATCAAAAGGATAGTTGTGTACCGGTCGACCACCCTATGAAGCGGTTGCAATTTTTTTGGAACCAATAGACACTGGCCATTTTGGTGCTTCATCATAAAAAATGGCAATGTCTGCCGGTAGAGAAAATGGGTCAACCGATTGCATTTAACTGGTCGACCTCTTCATAGATAATAAAGTAAGATGTTAAATTTCTCCACTTATTAGAAAGTAGTTTTTTTGGGCATGTAGAGCTAAGTTTAACAATGGATACTGGGCCATGATGATGGGTGTTTCTGTAATTTTATGGTTTTAACTTGTGGATTAAAATTAAAGGTTTTTCTTTTTTGTATTGATCTTTTTTATGTTGTTGTGAAATTGGTTCTCTCAACCTTGAGTTTTCATCCAATGTAGTTTCTCTTTGCATGATGTATTTAGGAAGAAGGACACATGGTCAAGTAAGTCTTTATCTATCTTCCTTTTTTTGCTTTCCTTATTTATGTATTCAATTTTTGGTTTCTATTAGTATTTCATTTGCCAGCTATGTAGCAATCAGGTGTGTATTGGATGTTTAACAATGGTAGAATTTTCAATACTGATGCAACAAAAACAACAATCATTTAGTGCTACATAACAAGGTTACAGTTACTTGCTCAGCTGTGGAAGCCATATATTTCCAAACCATTCATTTGTTAGCATAAATAATTTTGTGTATGTTATATCTCCTTGCTTTTTAATGCATTACTTATATACCAATAAAAAATAGAAATGAAAATTTGTGTACAATGCAATTTGTAATAGGAAAGAAAGAATTTATTTTTTTCCACTCTATTAAGCTTTATTTACTTTTTTTCCCCTCATTTATGTGCTAATAAAGTTTGAATTCATAGTCTCACATCTCATAACCTAATTGAGCTTGTACACGTATTTCTAAAACCAATATGCTGATGTATTTAGTTAATCCTCCCTACCCTAAGGGTCGACCGATTCATGCTTAGGAAAATTCCTCTTTTTCCCCATTCTCCACTTCTTTGATGCTTTAAATTTATTTTGGGACTTCATATGACTTGGATATTGTTTGAATGAGTTCATTACACTTAAGGGGTGTTCAAATGATGCCATGAAAAATCGTACTTCAAAAAGACCTAAAAATTAGGAAGGGTACGAAGAATGTGAGGAATCCTCACATTCTTCGTACCATTCCTATTCTCCACTTCTTTGAACTTTTCAAAAAAAAAATGGGACTTCATATGGCTTGGATATTGTTTAAATAGGTTCATTACACTTAGGAGGTGTTTAAATGATTTCTAGAAAAATCAAAATCCATAGAATACGAAAAAATTACCAAGGGTACGAAGAATGTGAGGAATCCTCACATTATTCGTACCCTTTCTATTCTCCACTTGTTTAAACTTTTCAAAAAAAAATTGGGACTTCATAAGGCTTGGATATTGTTAAATAGGTTCATTACACTTAAGAGGTGTTCAAATGATTCCTGGAAAAATCAAAATGTAAAAATATTAAAAAATTACAAAGGGTACGAAGAATATCAGGAATCCTCACATTCTTCATATTCTCCACTTCTTTGAACTCGTCAAAACATTTTGGCATCTCATATAACTTGGATATTTTTTTAAATAGGTTCATTACACTTAGGGGGTGTCCAAATGATTCCCGAAAAAATAAAAATCCAAAAATACTAAAAAATTACCAAGGGTACGAAGAATTTGAGGAATCCTCACATTCTTCGTACTCTTCCTATTCTCCACTTCTTTGAACTTTTCAAACATTTTTAGGACTTTATATGGCTTGGATATTATTTAAATAGGTTCATTACACTTAGGGGTTGTTCAAATGATTTCTAAAAAAATCAAAATCCAAAAATAATAAAAAATTACCAAGGGTACAAAGAATGTGAGGAATCCTCACATTCTTTTAATCCTTCCCATTCTCCACTTCTTTGAACTTTTCAAAATTTTTTGGGGCTTCATATGGCTTGGATATTGTTTAAATAGGTTTATTACACTTAGGAAATGTTCAAATGATTCCTGAAAAAAATCAAAATTTGAAAATACTGAAAAATTACCAAAGGTATGAAGAATGTGAGGAATCCTCACATTCTTCGTACCCTCCCCATTCTCCACTTCTTTGAACTTTTCAAAAAAATTTAGCATTTCATATGACATGGTTATTGTTTAAATAGGTTCATTACACTTAGGGGGTGTTCAAATCATTCCCCAAAAAATCAAAATCCAAAAATACTAAAAAATTACAAAGGGTACGAAAAATGTGACAAATCATCACGTTCTTTGTACCCTTCCCATTCTTCACTTCTTTGAACTTTTCAAAAAATTTAGGGACTTCATATGTCTTGAATATTGTTTAAATAGGTTCATTACACTTAGGGGGTGTTCAAATCATTCCCCAAAAAATCAAAATCCAAAAATACTAAAAAATTACAAAGGGTACGAAAAATGTGACGAATCATCACGTTCTTTGTACCCTTCCCATTCTTCACTTCTTTGAACTTTTCAAAAAATTTAGGGACTTCATATGTCTTGAATATTGTTTAAATAGGTTTATTACACTTAGGAGTTATTCAAATGATTTCCGGAAAAATCAAAATCCAAAAATACTAAAAAATTACCAAGGGTACGAAGAATGTTAGGAATCCTCACATTCTTTATACTCTTCCCATTCTCCACTTCTTTAAACTTTTCAAAACAATTTCGGACTTCATATGGCTTGGATATTGTTTAAATAGGTTTATTACAGTTAGGAGGTGTTCGATTGATTCCCAAAAAAATAAAAATCTCAAAATACTAAAAAAATTACCAAGGGTATGAAGAATGTGAGGAATCCTCAGATTCTTCGTACCCTTCGCATTCTCCACTTCATTGAACTTTTCAAAAAAATTTGGGACTTTATATGGCTTTGATATTGTTTGAATAGGTTCATTACACTAAGGCGGTGTTCAAATGATTCCCAAAAAAATAAAATCTAAAAATACTAAAAAATTACCAAGGGTACGAAAAATGTGAGGAATCTTCACATTCTTCGCACCTTCCCCATTCTACACTTATTTGTACTTTTCAAAACTTTTTAGAATTTCATATGACTTGAATATTGTTTAAATAGGTTCATTACACTTAGGGGGTGTTCAAATGATTCCCGAAAAAATTAAAATCCAAAAAGACTAAAAAATTACCAAGGGTACAAACAATGTGATGAATCTTCACATACTTCGTACTCTTTCTATTCTCCATTTCTTTGAACTTTTCAAAAATTTTATGGACTTCATATGGCTTGGATATTGTTTAAATAGGTTCATTACACTTAAGGGTTATTCAAATGATTTCAGGAAAAATCAAAATCCAAAAATACTAAAAAAATTACCAAAAATACAAAGAATATGAGGAATCTTCACATTCTTCGTACCCTTCCCTATTCTCCACTTCTTTGAACTTTTCAAAAAAATTTGGGACTTCATATCACTTGGATATATTTTCAATAGGTTCATTACACTTAGGAGGTTTTCAAATGATTCCCGAAAAAATCAAAATCTAAAAATACTAAAAAATTACTAAGGGTACCAAAGAATGTGAAGAATCCTCACATTCTTCGTACCCTCCCCATTCTCCACTTCTATGAACTTTTCAAAATTTTTTGGGACTTCATATGGCTTGGATATTGTTTAAATATGTTCATTGCACTTAGGAGGTGTTCAAATGTTTCACGAAAAAATCAAAATCCAAAAATACTAAATAATTAGCAAGGGTACAAAGAATGTGAGGAATCGTCACATTCTTCATACCTTTCCCATTCTCCACTTCTTTGAACTTTTAAAAAAGAATTGGGACTTTATATGGCTTGGATATTGTTTAAATGGTTTCATTAGTCTTAGGAGGTGTTCAAATGATTGCCGAAAATCAAAATCTAAAAATACTAAAAAAAATTAGGAAGGGTAGAAAGAATGTGAGGATCCACATTCTTCACTTCTTTGAATTTTAAAAAAAAAAATTGGGACTTAATATAGCATGGATATTGTTTAAATAGGTTCATTACACTTAGGGAGTTTTCTAATGATTCACAAGAAAATCAAATCCAAAAATACTAAAAAAATTACCAAGGGTACGAAGAATGTAATGAATCATCACATTCTTCGTACCATTCTTATTCTCCACTTCTTTGAACTTTGAAAAAAAATTTGACACTTCTTATGGCTTAGATATTGTTTAAATAGGTTCATTACACTTAAGAGGTGTTCAAATGTTGTTCAAAAAAATAGAAATCCAAAAATACTAAATAATTAGTAAGGGTAAGAAGAATGTGAGGATTCCTCGATCACATTCTTCGTACCCTTCCCATTTTCCATTTCTTTTAACTTTTCAAAAAAATTTGGCATTTCATATGACTTGTATATTGTTTAAATAGGTTCATTGCACTTAGGAGGTGTTCAAATGATGCCCAAAAAAAATCAAAGTTCAAAAATACTAAAAAATTACCAAAGGTACGAAAAATGTGAGGAATCCTCACATTCTTCGTACCCTCTCCATACTCCACTTTTTTTAACTTTTCAAAAAAATTTGGGACTTCACAGGACTTGAATAATTTTGAAATAGGATCATTACACTTAGGGGGTGTTCAAATGATGCTCGGAAAAATCAAAATCCAAAAATACTAAAAAATTACCAAGGGTACGAAAACTGTGAGGATTCCGCACATTCTTCGTACCCTCCCCATTCTCCACTTCTTTGAACTTTTCAAAAAAATTCGGGACTTCATTTGGTTTAGATATTGTTTAAATATGTTCATTACATTTAGGGGGTGTTCAAATGATCTTCATTTTTTTTAAAAGTTTTGAAATTTATTTTGACCTCATATGACTATAATATTGTTTAAATAGGTTAATTACACTTAAGGGGTGTTTAATGGATGCAAAAAAAAAATCATAATCCAAAAATACTAAATAATTGGTATGGGGGATAAGAATGTGAGGATTCTCTATTCTCTGCTTTTTTTAACTTTTAAAATTTTTTGAAAAATCAAAATGACATAAAAATTAGCGAGAAGTGTGAAATTCCATATTGTTGCTAATTATATATATTTTTTGTATTTTCAATATTTCAAAAAATATTTTGTGTAATTAAATTTAAATCATAATAATTATTTTATTAATACAATTTTCAATTAATGTTGAGTATATAACTATCTTAATGTTTGAGCAATGTATACTTATTTCAATTTATTTCAATTTTTTTTTTCATTATAGAAGTCTAATTAGACTTGCAATTCATTGAAATTATTCAATTATTTTATTTTTTACTTCATAAACCAATTATATTGCTTTTTGCATTTTCAATATTCATCCAATTTTTTCCACAGATAATTTCAATTGAAAATAAAATAAATTAACTAACTCTCAATTTATAAATTATGTTATCAAATTACTTTTTTACAATATTTAGTTTATTTTAAATTTTTTTTCCCTTCACCTCCTTGGTTTATCACTTTATATTACAAAATAAAATAAATTCTAATTTTTTTTGGTAGAATATTTGTATTTTTTTTAAATTATTCAATATGTTTCAATTTTTATAAAATAATTCATCAAATTATATAATTGGATGTTGTAAAGAATTAAAACTTTTGTGTTGCATTGGATTTTTTATTTTTATTTTTTATTTTTTTTGCATGGGAGTTGACCGGTTGGTAACCCACGTAACAAGTTTTTTTTTTTTTTTCTTTTTATTCACAACCCTCACATGTGGCAAAATGTCATTGGTGCAAAATTAGAGGTATGGTACCGAAAAGGATTATATGGATACCAAAGCATGACCCTTTTATGATTCCCTAATCTGAACCTGTTTCTTTTCCCTTCTTTTTTGGTTACACACAAAGTGCAACCATTTTATGAGATTTGAAGAAATCATAAGTTTTTTTAGGAAATTCATTGTTAGCTTGTGACTACTAATACTATATATATCATTAAAGCTTTTATGTCATTCCTTTCAAAATCATTAATACTTTCCTATACAAACTAATAGAATTTCTAATGATTAATTTAAGAAGTTCTTGAGTGAAACTAATTTTGTATTTGGCATTGAAGTAATGATTGTGGATACAGATAGTAGTATTTCCTGACATAGACACGAGGCATTTAGCTTTCTGACCCAAAATCAAAATATCAGGCATGAAAATATTTCTTTGTGAATTTTATATATTTAAAAAAATGGATTTATTTTGTTTAACTTTTTTTATTTATTCTTTTTGGTACATGGGAGCATCCTAGAGAATAAAATAGAGAAGAAAGGTTTTGTAAACAGCATACATTTTTCGCTTCTTCTGTTAGTCATGAAATAAATCCATGTTTCCATTCTCTGTGTATCTCCTTTTTCTCAGTAATATCTGTCTTATCTCATGACATTTTGTTTTTCATGAGCTAAGAGTGTCTATATTGATCTTCCTAACTGAACTATAGAACCTATTTCCACACGGAAATATTTTTTGTTTGGTATTTCCACATGGAAATATGAATGCAGGAAATCTTAAACACGATATTGTCTACAGAGAAAGAAATTCCAAAGGATTTACGAGTTCTTTGAACACTTCAGCAAATTGGAGAGTTTTCATCAGCTATGTTCTAAAAATCTTCTTTTGTGTTTTAGACTAAAAGAATTAATTTTTCAATTTGGGTTGGGAAGTGCCTAGAGCCTGTTCGATCAGTTCAAACTGTCAGAAAAATGGTGGTGAAGGTTAAGGTGAAAGGAGGGGTAGCTTTTGAAGATTTAGTATCGCATAAAAATATGGCTTGTTTTTTATGTTCTAGTCCCACTGCCATTGGTTTTTTTTTTTTTTGCATATTTTAATATCAAAAGTTGCTCGTTCCTTGAAGGATATGCCCTTACCCGCTGAGCAATGGATACTTCGTGAGATTCTGGTTAAGTAATTGAAGAGAATCTGGAGATGATGGTGATTTGGGTGCTTAATATCTACATTTCTTTTTTATCATGCTTTTGACTTCCATTGAAATTATTTCACATTCTGTTAGAACTTCCTCAAGTTTTTTGCCCTGTTTGACATGGATTTCTGAAAATCAATATGCCTTCCTTAGGATTCTGATGCATTTGTCAATATCAGCTGCTATGCTCTTGGTTGTTGTGATGAAAACAATAGATCAATTTGATGTCTTTTTGGAAAAAAAAATGCAGATACACATGCAAGTTGTTAAAGTGTGGTATTGTGTTGTGATGTTGAAGACTCCGGGATTTGTCATATTTCAGAAACCTGTATAGCTACAGAGATTCTGAAGAACGGTGCTGAGAACTATGAAATGTTGATCATATTTTGAACTTGAATTGATAAACCATGAATTTTTAGAAGAGACTGTTGTCAGTAGCATTGGTTCTTTTAGCTGATCGGCTTACAGAAGCAGTCATATCATCCTCTGTGTTTAAGGACAAGCAGGTAAAATTAATCTTTCTAATTTTTTTATTACAAGGATAGCAGTCTCTCTCTCATTTTGCAGTGACAAATGTAGGTTGGCTTTTCATTATGGTTTCTAAAATGGTTTGATTAATTTTCAGGTGGCATTGCACTTACTATCAGAGAAAGAAAGGAATGACCTAGCTCAGTTAATTAATGCTATGGTGTCCTATTCAATAACATACAAGAACATGAAATCCGATCCTCTACTCAGTACCCAGCTACATGAAGCAGCTTCAGATGGCTTGTCACTTTCCTTTGATCCCCCAATTGTTGACTTTGTCAACTTCAAGGTTTGAGTCATTGTGTAATCTTCACGGTTTTAATTACATTCATTGTCTTGTCCTAATGTCTTTACTTTGGCATTGAACAGGGATTTAGTTGGGGTCATTATGCTCTTGGTGTAGCTATCAAGTAGCTTTTGATGCATGAGGTGAGTAATTAATTTCTTGAAGCTGGGGTTCTTGTTGATCGTATTTAATAGCTTCATCTCCTTAAGTCAAAGTAAGTTGGCTTAGGGAAAACAAAGATATCTTGGTCTGTAAGGGGCGTGGTTTGGACTTTAGGAAAAAGAGAAAAGCCTTCTATCTTTTTCATAAGGAAAATTGTAAGGAGTTCTTTTTGAACAGCTTATGCAATGGGATGAGTGAAAGCAAAATATAAATGCCTTATGCTTTTTTTCTTTATATGTAATTTTATTCCCAAATGGAAACTTTCTGTGACAAATTCATAATGTTCACCATAGACACCTTACAATATGATTAAAATTGTAGGTTTCTAATATATGTTACAACATGCCTTGGTTTGAAAGAAAACCTCAAGAATAATGGCATGCCAAATGCATTAAACATCAATAGGGGCAGTCTCATTAGCTTTATTTTTCTTTGCTTTTTTTAAAGCTCAGCACTTGATGTATATGCTTGTTGGACGAGTGTGGGGGAGGATACTATGTTTCAGTTCCTTGAGATTGATATCCATGTCAGACACCATACCTATGCTAATGTCTTGTTACATAAGATTTTTTATTATTTTCTTATAGGTTTCAATTTTCTGATGCGAATTCCAATGCATGAAATTTTGGCATAAAACCTTACCTAAATGTCAAGGTGTGTGATTACTACTCAAAAAGTGTTATTTGATAGCTTTTAATTAACTCTTTTAAACACTTTTGAGTAGTAGTTATTACCTTTTAACTCAATTGGCATGTTAAGGACCCTTGCAATCAATTCTAATCAAATTGTGTTAAGTTTTGGTGTTTTGATAGCTTTTTTATCACCAAAGCAATCCAAGATTGAGGAGAGTTATTTGGAATCCATGGCAAAGCAATGGAAAGCTCAAATTCATGAAGAACCAAGCTTTGGAGCTCCATAGCCCTTTGCCAAAGTCGTTCAAAGTATGCAAGGAAAGAACAACGGAAAGAGGAAAAATAGAGTGAAGAAAATAGAGGACAGCAACTGCAGTCTTCTTGCGCACTTTTGGAGCACTTTCCGAAGTCTATTTTCTACATGCTATATACCATTTCAAAGCTCAGGAAGTCAAGAATCCAATGCTTCAAACAGTACACGATTCGGAGTTGAAATGAAGGAGTTACAGCCATTGGAAGCTGATCACTCCAAGCTGAAGGAAGATTTTTGCATGGGAATTAGCCTTTTCAGAATTTTAAGGCCATTTTGAAAGGCATGGTGTTCTCCTGAAGCTTCCCGATAGTTGCGACCGACACTTTTGGATATTTTTCTTTAGATATTTTTGTATAAATTTCCATTTTCTCCTTGTATTCAGCCACTCATAAGATTTCTTAGCTAGGAAGGTTGGAAAAACGTCTCTATATATATTCTCTTGCATCCACTGTAAAGAGATATATGTAATATCGATCAATATATAGATATATAAATATATAGAATATATAGAGTCTTGCTCTGTTTTTTCCTTCTCTTTCATTTTCATTTTCTAGCCAACCAAACTCTGAGGATTTTTCCTCAGAGGATGAGAGGCTAGGCTTTTCGTCTCTTGGAGTGAGGAAAGCCGGGTAAGTTTCCACATGCATAATTTGGAAGTTTTGTTGTTTTAGTTTTTAATGAAGAGAAAGTGTGATCCGTTAATGGTTTTTATCTTTTTAGTTAACTTAAAACGTCTTCAATTCACCTGAGCCAACAATTGGTAAGGCAAGTGATCTCCGTCCATGGAGATGCACTAATTTATCTCTTGCGAGCTTTTGGGAGGTGGTTTGAAGGTAGGATTTTCTAGAATAGCCAACACTTGGTAAGCTTTTGGACTCTAAGGAGACATCCATTAGTTATCTCTTGTGAGTTTTTGACGGGTAATCCAAGGTTAAAGATCACCTTGAATGGCAAGTGCTAGGTGAGAGGTATAAGCCATTGCAAGGTGCATCAGTGAGAGGGATTTAGTGTTTGAACCCATTAATGGGAAGCATCTGTACAACACCGGTTGGAGAAGGAACTATATGTTAATTCTCTAATGCGAGGAAAAGAAACAAGTGACCGGAACTCTCCTTTTTGTATGAGGAAACTGAGCCTAGTGATCTGAACTCCAAGAAACACTTTTCTTTGTAAGTAAAATCAGTTACTATCTTTGGTTAGTTTAAAACCAAACTTTTTTTCATTCAAACAAATTTATGTTTTCTTTTAAAGCTAACCTTGAAATGAAAAGGCACCAATTCATCTTTGAATTAATATCAATTGTGAAGTGAAAACCCATCCCAAGTGGCGATCCTAGAGCCACTATGCTATAGTAGCTTTGTCTTTGCTACCTTAGTATATGGTGTAATAGGTTATAAATTTTGTTGATTACTCCCTCAATCAAGGAGCACCAGCTGGACACGAATCAGTTGAGACACCAATTGGGCACGAATCAGTGTGGGATCACTTTGAGTGTTGGACTTCAATGGCCTTGAGCTCTTAAAGTTGTCTAAGTGCATGTTCCTTGAGTTTCTTATAAAGATACACATTGAGGCACCAGTTTCTCTTCAATGAAATTGCAACTAGAAGAATATTAGAGAGATCCTTTATTTTGTAGTTTGTGTTCCTGGTGTTTTCTTATCTCAAACAAAGGCTCTTGCAAGAGCCTGAAGTCTAGAAATTTACAAACAATAGAACCTACCAAACACTTACCATTGTAATATAGATCCTTAAACCACCAAGAACTCCTAGGGCTCACTAAAACATGACTGCCCTACCAAAGACAGTGAGAAATAGATATTTTGTAGACTTAGTGGGATGGAGCACTACATCACAAGATGATTCAAATGACCTTCCTCATGGGCTTATATAGGAGGTGGGAAGCTTCTAGAGACCCCTAGAGACATCTACACTTAGCTATAAGTGGAAGAGTATGGAAGCTTGTAGAGAAGGCTAGAGATGTCTACACATCTCTACACTTGGCTAGGAGAGCATTAGAATAGTGTGGGATGTTCTAGAATCTTCCAAAGTCATCTTGTACATACCATTGTACATAGACTAGTGTAGGAGCTTCTAGATTATTCTTGATTTGTAAGAAACCCTTCAAGGTTCTAAAGACTTCCTAAGGTGCCTATAAATAGGTTAAGGCCTCATTTGGCCAAGGCACCTCCCAAAAACCACCCAAGAACCTAACCAACCAAGCGAGTTCCAAAGCACTTGTAAAGTTTCCTTTAAGAAATAAAAGCTTCCATTCTTTAAGAGTTTCCAACTACGCCTTCTAAAGCTTCCAAGTCGTGAGCATCTTAGCTTAGCAAGCTAAGCATCGGGAGTAAGGCTGACTTAGCAAGATCAAGGGTTTGGCTTGTCTAAGTGCCGCACGAGCTTAGAAAAAGACTAAGTCTGTGACAATTGGTATTAGAGCATGGTTGCGAAGCGAGCATTGTGAAGGAAGCATGTCAGGGTCCAACGTTGAGGACGCTAGCGAGCAAACTCGTGGGAAGGAGACCGAGCCTACCACACGGGGTAAGGGCAGGAAGGATAAATCTCATGATGTTGTTGCCAACATGGAGGCAAGGGTTAGCCATGGCGGACACTCGAAAAGGGTTGGACTTGATCGAGCAAGGCATGGAGAAGGGTATGAAGGATCTTAGGGAATAGATCCAAGACCTTCGTGAGGGGATGGTAGTCTCACAGGTTCAGCCAGTGTCGCACGAGGAGTTTGTGTCCTTCTAAGAAAAGGTCTTGAGCATGCTTGCTATCATGGAGTCAAGGATAGAGGCCTTGGCTACTCGAATGGAGTCCCGAGACCAGGAGGCTAGGCAGGAGTTGGCCATCTATAAGGTTTCTGTATCAACACAAGTCATAGCCACACAGGAGGCATCTAGGGTGGAGGTGCCGAAGCCATAAGGGTTTAGTGGCAAACGGGATGCCAAGGAGTTGGACAACTTCTTATGGCATATGGAGCGATAGTTCAAGGCTATCGCACTGACTGATGAGGCGGCTAAGGTAAGGACTACAACTCTCTACCTTACTGACACAACTACTCTATGGTGGCGTCGGAGGTTCGCCAATATGGAGAAAAGCATTTACACCATAGAGACGTGGGAGGACTTCAAGAGGGAGATCAAGAGGCAGTTCTACCCCAAGGACATGGCTTACCTAGCTAGGAAAAACATGAGGTGTCTCAAGCACACAGGCTCGATACGCAACTATGTCAAGGAATTCTCTTCACTCATTGATTACTACCAAAAATTTCTATTTTGTAGACCTAATTATAATGGTTTTAAGCACCTTTGAGTAGTAATCATATTCATTTAACCCAATTAATTCATTAAGGTCCTTAGTAATTGGTTTTAACCATTTTGTGGCAAGTTTACATGTTTATATCAGCTTATGAATCAATTCAAGCATGCCAAATGATGGAGGAGCTACTTGGACAAGTTAAAGCAAGCTTTTAGCTACACCAAAGCAAGCCAACAAAAGGAGAAAAGCAAAGAGAAGCAAAAAGAAGCAAAGAGGAAAACAGAGGACAGCATCTGCAGTCTTCTTTGGCACTTTTGGAGTACTTCCCGAAGTCCATTTTCTACATGCTATATACCATTTCAAAGATCCGGAAGTCAAAAATCCAACGCTTCAAACCGTGTACGATTTAGAGCTGAAACGAGGAAGATATGGCCTTCGGAAGAAAACTGCTCCAGGCTTGTGCGAAACTCGCACACCCCATGCGTGGTGCGAATTTTCCCCTGTTTCTGCCAACTCCACTTTAGATCTTTTCTTTTAGATATTTTTGTATAAATTTCCATTCTTCTCCTTGTAATCCACCAATCATAAGATTTATTAGCTAGGAAGGTTGGAAAAACTTCTGTATTTATATCCCCTTGCATCCGTTGTAACAAATATAATTGATATATAGGTTACGTTTTACATTGAGAAATATAAAAAGCTCTGTTTTTTCTCTCTTCTCCTGTTCTTCCCCGTTTCTATTTTCTTAGTAGCCAAACAGCCTCTGAGGGCTTTTCCTCAGAGGATGATTGGCTAAAACTTTTAGTTTCTCAAAGTATGGATGTTATGTGATGGCTTGGATGCAATCCCATGGAAATTTCTCGCACCCGGAAGGTAAGGTAGTCGTTTTTCATTAAAGGTTCATTAATGCAAAGTTTGGTTTTTATTTCCTTTGGACAACTTCCAACGGCCAATACTTGATAAGTTTTTGGATTTCTATCCATTAGTTATCTCCTACGAGCTATTGGAAGGTGAGGTTTTCAATTCCAAGTTTTGTATTAATCCATTAGAACCAATTTCAATGGCCATTGAAAGGTGAGTTTATCACCTAGAATGACTTTGAGTTGCCAATATTTGGTAAGCTTTTGGCTTTAGACCATTAGTTATCTCTTACGAGCCATTCAAAGGAAGTCTAAGGTGAATAACCATTGATGAAATTCACTACCATCTATTTTGTCATTTTAAAGGATTAAAACTTGATTTGCTAAATCCATACCGGTTCGGGAAGCAAGCATCACCATAGTTGCAACCCCAACGCGAGGAGCCTATCCTGAGATTTCCAATTTGCATAAGAGCGAGAGCATAGCTATCCTATCTTTGAGAAACTTGTTTTTACACCCTTTCATTTTAGTCTTTAATGTTATCTTAGATTAGTTTAAATCTTTCTAAAACATTTACATCTTCTTTTAAAGCTAACATCCATAAGAAAATCACTTATTTTCCTAATTTGAATATCACTTGTGTTTGCGAAAACCCTTCCTAGTGAATGATCCTAGAACCACTATGCTATCTATAGTAGCTTGGCTACTTTAGTAATAGTATTCAAGGTATAAATTTTGTTGATACGCCTTTAAAGCTAAGCTACCATGAATCGAATCACTCATGCTTGAGATTTCTAACATGACTGAAGAGGAGTTGCTATTCAACTTCATGGATAACCCACAAGGGTGGGCCGAGCAGGAATTAAGGGGCCAAGGTGTTCAAGACTTAGACACTACTACGGCAGTAGTAGATTCTTTAACAAATTACAAGAGGGGAGACTCCTCCAAGGTTGAGTCTTTGGAGGATAGCCACGCCACGGGTGGGGGAGACGAGGTTTCAAAGGACCATGATGCTCCTAGAATGGGATCAGGCAAGACGCCTAATGTCCGAGAAGGAAGGGGTAAGGTAGAAAGGAAGGAGTTTACGCCTAAAATCAAATGCTTCTTATGTGATGGTCCACATTGGGCATAGGATTGTCCAAAGAGGAAGGTACTCGGTGCCATGATCGAGGAGAGGGAACAAGAAGACAAAGCACATATGAGCTCGATGCAGCTGCTAGGTGCCCTCCAAGTCAACCCAAAGCCTAATACACCTAGGATCTCCTTACTATCAAGAGTGCAAGTAAATGAGGCAAAAAGGGAGCGAGCTGAGGTAGCCCACACACACATGGACAAGGTCACTAAGGAAAAAAGTGAACTTGATGGGCAAGAGGAAGCAACACTCCAAGCATCGAAAGTGCATGTATTTGCATCCATCCGAGGCCTCACAGGAGAAGGAGATGAAGAATATCCTGGCTAAATGGGTCACCAGGAGACAAAGGGTCCCTCCTATGATAAAGTATCTAGTCCAATGGAAATGACTACCTAAGAGGTAGGTAAGCTGGGAATATGTGGATGCCTTGAAAAGGTTCTGGAAACACTTCGAGAGGTTTCAAGAAGAGGCAACAATGAGGACGTCAATGGCATGGGTGGGGGAAAGTGTCACAATATGCTTTAAATTACCTTCCCCATGGGCTTATATAGGAGGTGGGAAGCTTCTAGAGACCCCTAGAGACATCTACACTTAGCTACAAAGTGGAAGAGTATGGAAGCTTCTAGAGAAGGCTAGAGATGTCTACACATCTCTACACTTGGCTAGGAGAGCATTAGAATAGTGTGGGATGTTCTAGAATCTTCCAAAGTCATCTTGTACATACCCTTGTACATAGACTAGTATAGGAGCTTCTAGATTATTCTTGATTTTTAAGGAACCCTTCAAGGTTCTAAAGACTTTCTAAGGTGCTTATAAATAGGCTAAGGCCTCATTTGGCCAAGCCACCTCCCAAAAACCACCCAAGAACCTAACCAACGAAGCAAATGAGTTCCAAAGCACTTGTAAAGCTTTCTTTAAGCAATGCCTACTACACCTTCTAAAGCTTCCAAGTCGTGAGCATCTTAGCTTAGCAAGTTAAGCATCAGAAATAAGGTTGACTTAGCAAGATCAAGGGTTTGGCTTGTCTAAACGTCGCACAAGCGTAGGAAAAGACTAAGTCTCGTGACAACTAGTTCACTAGTTCCTTAAAGAAAGGGGCCCAAGGTGGGTCAATAAAATTGGCTATAGCAGTAATGCAACCTATTCTTTTGTTTATAGATTTTTTTTGTTCACTTTCAAGCTTTACTTTAAGGTAAAGAGAAAAATAGTTAACCTTTTGAAATCGACTTTGGATTTAGGTTATCATGGTTAAATTGATTTTTTGATGGTAGATGAGTAAATGTCTCTCTTCTTCTTACTTGACTAACTGTTGTGGATCCGTCTCTTTTGTCTTACCTTTCTTCAGCTAGTGCTATTATGTTCAACTTTGCTTGACGAGCCCTCCATTGGCTTCCTTTCTTTCCCTTCATTAGTATTAGCAAAGTCTCTTGATTGTTTCAATGAGCTTTATGTTGCCTTCTTAGCCTATTTGCTTTAGCAACATGGATTGTTTTGCTTGTTGGGTTCCATGTGGTATTATTTCTTACTTTGTTTGAAATTCCATAGGCAACCTTGGTAACCATATCAAATATAAACAATTGTTTCTCAAAGTTTTCCTCATTCTACTTTCATATCCTTTGTTATCGTCTAAATAAATGGGTTGTACACTGAATCATAAACCCGTAAGAAGAAAATTGAGTGAAGGAACCTACCTTAGTGTTGTCCTCCAACAGAAGAGGCCCATTGAGATAAATGGAGATAGAGGTTGTAATGACCGAGTATTTTAACTCACATTGGAATTTCAAGTTTGAAAAGTCTTCTATTGGACAATGGTTGAAAAGTTAAAAAAAAATTATTGGAGAACACGTGTCAATTTTGGATTAGTGGAATTCAAAATATTTTATTAGTCAATTAAGCGAGTTGAATTTTTTGTGCCATGTCAACTTTATTATAGAAAATTTCTTAAGATTGTAGAAATTGAAAATTTTCAAAACGAAAAGCGAAAAAAAAAAGTAAACAAAAAAAAAAAAAAAAAGAATTAATTAGAACAATTAAGTATAAATTAAATTAAATTACTTAATAATGAATTAGAGAAAATTAAAATTTTTAGGATGGTGTTTGATAATGTATTGATTGTTGTTTAAAAAAAAATGAATTAAGAAAATGAAATGAATTGAATTGAAAAAGAAAAACTAAATTAATATAATATATATATGTTGGGATGGGTTCCCGCCACTTTTAGTGGCTATTTGGTCCAAAAAAAAAAAAAAAGTCACAGAAAGGGAGACGTCGGCAGCGATAGGGAAAGTGACAATGTCGTTGCTTTTCGCCCAACCGTTTGGATGGCCAAACATCGTCCTTTTCATGTGAAATTTCAAGGGAATACTCTACTCGACACGAGGAACATTCATAAGGTGGAAAATTTTGTTTTCAACGGTTGGATCGTTAGATCTATGGTAAGGAGATTTAACCTTAAAACTTTAATTTAATGCTTTTTTCTTTAAAAAAAAATTATAAACCTCGTGGTTGGAAGTTAAATAAATGATATTTGTGATACGAGAAAGTTTATTGGGTGATTTAAGATTTTTTTTTTCTTGAAATTTTTGTGATAATTAGGTAATTTTATTTTGGAGAAATAATTATATTTGATTATTAAAATTGTTGGGATTGTTGAAAAATTTTGGAATTTTGGTATGGGTTATGTTTAATCGATATTTGAATTATTGAAAATTTATTTGGTTGTTTTTTAAAATTTTATTGTGGAGAAATAATTATATTTGATTATTGGAATTGTTGGGATTGTTGAAAAATTATGAAATTTTGGTATTGATTACGTTCAATTGATATTTGAATTATTGAAAATTTGTTTGGTTGCTTTTGGTAATTTTATTGTGAAAAAATAATTATATTCTATTATTGGAATTATTGGGGTTGTGAAAAAATTATGAAATTTTGGTATAGATTATGTTTAATTGATATTTAAATTATTGAAAATTTATTTAGTTGTTTTTGGAAATTTAATTGTAGAGAAATAATTATATTTGATTATTGGACTTGTTGGGTTTGTTGAAAAATTATGGAATTTTGGTAATGATTATGTTTAATTGATATTTGAATTATTGAAAATTTATTTGGTTGTTTTTGGTAATTTTATTGTCGATAAATAATTATATTTGATTATTAGAATTATTGGAGTTGTGGAAAATTATGGAATTTTGGTATTGATTATGTTTAATTGATATTTGACTTATTGAAAATTTATTTGGTTGCTTTTGGTAATTTTATTGTGGATAAATAATTATATTTGATTATTGGAATTATTGGGGTTGTGGAAAAATTATGGAATTTTGGTATTGATTATGTTCAATTGATATTTGAATTATTGAAAATTTATTTGGTTACTTTTGGTAATTTAATTGTGGAGAAATAATTATATTTGATTATTGGAATTATTGGTTGCGGAAAATTTATGGAATTTTGGTATAGATTATGTTTAATTGATATTTGAATTATTGAAAATTTATTTGGTCGTTTTTGGTCATTTTATTGTGGAGAAATAATTATATTTGATTATTGGAATTGTTAGGATTGTTGAAAAATTATGGAATTTTGGTATAAATTGTAATTTTAATGATATTTGGATTAGTAAGAATTTTATTTTATATTTGTGATACTTGTGAATGAGGATAATTAACCTCATTGCATTTCATTTGCATCATGGTTGTGTGAAAGAAAATAAAAAATGTGAAAAGTGCATGAAATAGAAAAAGAAAGAAAAATAAAATAGTAATGAAAAGTAAAGGCTTGTGTGAGGCGAATTAAGAAGGGAGTGAGATTCCTAGGGTGAAAGATCCAAAATCTACCCTGGGAAGACTCCGAATGGGGAGTGTATTTGGGTACGGACATGTATCCTTCGATGAAAGCCTGAGAACGACAGTGCATTGTATGACTATGTATCACATATCCACATGCATTTTACTTAATTGTTGAAAATTGTTGAATTGTTATAATTATAGAAATGAAAATGTTTGGATTGATCAATTATGGTGGAACGTTTATTTTGTGTTCACTTGAACCTTAGTAATCTCAACTAACCCCTTGGGTGTAAGGCACCCTATTGAGCAATGTGGAATGCTCACCTCTTCCTTTGTAAATCTTTTTAGATGCAGATGTAGCTCTTGATGATCAGCAAATGAGACAGGGAGGGCTTGATTACTACTCAAAAAGTGCTATTTTATAGCTTGTAATTAACTCTTTTAAACACTTTTGAGTAGTAGTTATCACCTTTTAACCCAATTAACATATTAAGGACCTTTGCAATCATTTCTAATCAAATTGTGTAAGTTTTGCTGTTTTTGTTAGTAATTTGATCACCAAAGCAATCCAAGATTGAGGAGAGTTCTTTGGAATCCATGGCAAAGCAATGGAAAGCCCAGAAACATGAAGAACCAAAGTATTGAAGCTTTAAAGTCCTTTGCCATAAGCAAATCCGGAATGCAAGGAGGGGAAGCAAAGAGAAATCTGCCATGAAGCATTCTTGATGACAGTCATGTCAGCCACTTTTGGAGCACTTCTTGGAGTTCAATTTATGCATGCTATATGTCATTTCGAAGCTCAGGAAGTCAACAATCCAATGCTTTAAACGGTACGCGATTCGAAGTTGAAATGAAGGAGTTACAGCCATTGGAAGCCGATCACTCCAAGCTGAAGGCACGGCTGCGAAATCAGCATTGGGCTGCGAAAATGTTGTCCTTTTGCTGCGAGATTTCGCAACCCTCTTGCACACACAGCTGCAGTGTTCTCCTGAAGCTTCCTGATATTTGTGACCGATATTTTGAGATATTTTGCTTTAGATATTTGATGTCTAAATCCCCAAACTCTCCTTGTAACCCACCTATCATAGGATTCCTTAGTCTTTAAGCAAGAACAAAGGGTAAATAAACCCATATTTAATGGTTGTAAGTTTCCTCAGAGGAGGGACGAAAAAAAAAGTCTGGTACACAGACGCTTTGTATAGTTTTTGGAAAGAAGTAAAATTGAGAGTTTTTGCTCTACCTTACCTACTTGTTTTGATTGTTTATATTCATCTAATTTTTCTTACTAGCCAAACAAGCTTTGAGGAAGTTTCCTCAGAGAATGAGTGGCTAGGCTTTTAGTTCCTTGGAGCTAAGGTTGTCGGGAAAGGTTCCAAATGCAAGAATTAGTAGCTTTGTGGTTTCAGCCATTAATGAAGAGAAAGTGTGATCCTTTAATGATTTCTATGTTTTTAATTAACTTAAAACACCTTCAATTCACTTGAGCCAACACTTAGTAAGGCAAGTGATCTCCGTCCATGGAGATGCACTAGTTTACCTCTTGCGAGCTTTTGGGAGGTGACTTGAAGGTAGGATTTTCTAGAATTGCCAACACGTGGTAAGCTTTTGGACTCCAAGGAGACATCCATTAGTTATCTCTTGCGAGCTTGAGAAGGAAAGTCCAAAGTTAACGATCACCTTGAATGGAAAATGCTAGGTGAGAGGCACGAGCCATTGCAAGTTGCATCAATGAGAGGGAATTAGAGCTGAAATCCATTTAAGGGATGCATCTGTACAACACCAGTTAGAGAGTTGACTATATGTTAATTCTCTAATGCGAGGAAATGAACCAAGTGACTGGAGCTCTGTTTTTGCATGAGGAACCTCCCCTGTGAACCTAAACCTCCAAGGAATGTTTTTCTTCATAAGTAATTTCCATTACTTTCTTTTTAGTTAGCTTGAAACAAAACCTTTTTTCAACCAAAGTTTGTGTTTTCTTTCTTAAGCTAACCTTGAAATGAAAAAGCACCAATTTAACTTTGAATTGGTATCAGTGATGAGTTGAAAACCCTTCCCAGTGAACGATCCTAGAGCCACTATGCTATACTAGCTAAAGCTATCCTAATGCATGGTGATATAGGTTATAAATTTTGTTGATTACTCCCTCAATCAAGGAGCGCAAGCTGGACATGAATCAGCTGAGACACCAATTGGGACCAACGAATCAAATGGGGCCGTTGCCGGGGAAGGTGCCAACTTCATAGTGATATTATTTCAGCGTACTTATGGTTTTCATCACAAGTTTGGTGAATTTTCTTTCATTTGACTAACTCTTTTAGTTGTTTCTTTTACTCATTCATATTCTAGCATAGCTTTTAATTTAGTTTTAGTTAATCGAACTCTTTTTGGTATTTTTGTTTTTTTTTTTTTTTTTCCTCTGTTTTTGTTTTTTTTGTTATAGTTGATACTAGTTGTGTATGCCAAAGTGGACACGAGATAGTGGAGGAAGGCTTGTTAAACTTGAAACACCTCATAACAAGGAGTTGGAATTGAGCTTGAACATCATGGAAACTACACCTGAGGATCATCATAGTCACCATGGTCATCAGGACAATCCCAATGAATTCAGATCAATGAGGGACCGCATGCATCCACCTCGTATGAGTGCACCATCATGTATAGTGCCCCCTACAAAGTAGCTAGTGATCAGACCCCATATTGTGCCACTTCTACCAACTTTCCATGGAATGGAAAGTGAGAATCCCTATGCCCATATCAAGGAATTTGAAGATGTTTGTAATACATTCCGAGAAGGAGGAGCTTCAATCGACCTGATGAGGCTTAAACTATTTCCTTTTACTTTAAAGGATAAGCCCAAGATTTGGCTTAATTCTTTAAGGCCAAGGAGTATCCGTACTTGGACTGATTTACAAGTTGAATTCCTCAAGAAGTTCTTTCCTACTCACAGAACGAATGGCTTGAAAAGACAAATTTCAAACTTCTCATCTAAAGAGAATGAGAAATTATATGAGTGTTGGGAAAGATACATGGAAGCCATTAATGCTTGCCCTCACCATGGCTTTGATACATGGCTGTTGGTGAGTTATTTCTATGATGGGATGTCTTCCTCAATGAAGCAACTCCTCGAAACAATGTGTGGAGGGGATTTCATGAGTAAGAATCCTGAGGAAGCTATGGATTTCTTGAGTTATGTAGCTGAAGTCTCAAGGGGATGGGATGAACATCACAGAGGAGAAGTGGGAAAGATGAAGTCTCAACCAAATGCTTTTCATGCTAAGGCTGGGATGTACACCTTGAATGAAGATGTTGATATGAAAGCAAAATTTGCAACTATGACAAGAAGATTGGAGGAGCTAGAACTGAAAAAGATGCATGAAGTGCAAGCTGTTGCTGAAACACCAGTGCAAGTAAAGCCATATTCTATTTGTCAATCTTATGAATACTTGGTGGAGGAGTGCCCCACAATTCCAGTTGCTAGAGAAATGTTTGGAGAACAAGCAAATGTCATTGGACAATTCAAGCTCAATAGCAATGCTTCGTATGGCAATACTTACAACTCAAGTTGGAGGAATCATCCAAATTTTTCATAGAAGCCAAGAGCACCTCAGTACCAACAGCCGGCTCAACCATCTCAACAAGCTTCAAGTCTTGAACAAGCAATAGTGAATCTCAGCAAGGTTGTGGGAGATTTTGTTGGAGACCAAAAATCCATCAATTCTCAACTCAGTCAAAGAATTGATAGTGTAGAGAATACTTTGAATAAAAGGATGGATGAGATGCAAAATGACTTGTCTCAGAAGATAGATAATCTCCAATACTCAATCTCAAGGCTCACTAATTTAAACACAGTGCAAGAGAAGGGTAGATTTCCTTCTCAACCTCACTAAAACCCTAAGGGTATCCATGAAGTGGAAACTCATGAGGGAGAATCTTCACAGGTGAGAGATGTTAAAGCCTTGATCACTCTAAGGAGTGGTAAAAAGGTTGAGTCACCAACACCCAAGCTATATGTTGAAGAGAAAAAGGAAGAAGAGACAAAGAAGAGGAAGGAAATGAAATGAAAGGAAAGAAGAAAGATATCAGTGAAGGGAAGGAGGACCATGATTCAACAGTGAATGCAAATCCGGATAAAGAGCTTATTAAGGAAGAATTGATGAAGAAACACACATCTCCACCTTTTCGTCAAGCTTTGCATGGGAAAAAGGGGATCAAAAATGCATCAGAAATCCTTGAAGTATTGAGGCAAGTGAAGGTCAATATTCCATTGCTGGACATGATTAAGCAAGTTCCAACATATGCAAAGTTCCTAAAGGACCTATGTACTATCAAAAGAGGGTTGAATGTGAATAAGAAAGCCTTCTTGACTGAGCAAGTAAGTGCCATCATACAATGCAAATCTCCTTTGAAGTACAAAGATCCGGGATGTCCTACCATTTCAGTCATGATTGGAGAAAAGGTAGTGGAAAAAGCTTTGTTAGATTTGGGAGCAAGTGTGAATTTGTTATCATACTCTGTTTATAAGCAATTGGGACTTGGTGAATTAAAGCCAACATCAATCACTCTATCTTTAGCTGATAGATTAGTGAAAATTCCAAGGGGGATAATTGAGGATGTTTTAGTTCAAGTTGATAATTTCTACTATCTAGTAGATTTTGTTGTTCTTGATACTGATCCTTTTGTTAAGGAAGCTAATTATGTTCCTATCATCCTTGGAAGGCCATTTCTTGCTACTTCAAATGCAATCATAAATTGTAGGAATGGACTTATGCAACTCACTTTTTGCAACATGACACTTGAGCTTAATATCTTTCATATGTCTAAGAAGCTAATTACTCCGGAAGAAGAAGAGGGTCCAAAAGAGGTATGCATTATTGACACTCTAGTGGAGGAGCATTGTAATCAAAATACGCAAGACAAATTGAATGAAAGTCTTGAGGATCTTGAAGAAGGGTTGTCTGAACCCGCTGATGTGCTTGCTACTCTACAAGGTTGGAGGAGGAAAGAAGAGATCCTACCTTTATTTAATAAAGAGGAGGCACAAGATGATGTAAAAGAAGAGTTCCCAAAGCTCAATTTGAAACCTCTGCCCATGGAGTTAAAATATACGTACCTGGAAGAAAATAACCAATGTCCTGTTGTTATATCTTCATCTCTTACTAGTCATTAGGAGATTTCTCTACTTGAAGTTCTTAAGAGGTGTAAGAAAGCAATAGAATGGCAAATATCTGACTTGAAAGGAATCAGTCCTTTGGTTTGTACACATCACATATATATGGAGGAAGAAGCTAAACCAATTCGTCAACCTCAAAGAAGATTGAATCCTCATTTACAAGAAGTGGTGTACTGAAGCTACTTCAAGCGGGTATTATTTATCCCATATCTGACAGCCCTTGGGTGAGTCCTACTCAAGTGGTACCAAAGAAGTCAGGGATTACTGTGGTTCAAAATGAAAAAGGAGAAGAAATTGCTACACGCCTCACTTCAAGTTGGAGGGTGTGTATTGACTATAGGAAATTGAATGTTGTGACAAGGAAATATCATTTTCCACTCCCGTTTATTGATCAGGTGCTGGAGAGAGTCTCTGGCCATCCTTTCTATTGTTTCTTGGACGGGTACTCGGGGTATTTCCAAATTGAAATTGATGTTGAAGATCAGGAGAAGACCACTTTCACATGTCCGTTTGGAACATACGCCTACAGAAGAATTTTTGGTTTATGCAATGCACCTGCAACATTCCAAATATGTATGCTTAGTATCTTCAGTGATATGGTGGAGCTAATTATGGAGGTTTTCATGGATGATATCACCATATATGGAGGTACATTTGAAGAATGCTTAGTAAATTTGGAAGCGGTTCTTAATAGATGCATTGAAAAAGACTTGGTGCTCAACTGGGAGAAATGCCATTTTATGGTACATCAAGGAATTGTCCTTGGCCATATCATCTTCGAGAAATACATTGAAGTTGATAAAGCAAAGGTGGAACTTATTGCCAAATTGCCATCCCCAACCACTATAGAAGGAGTAAGGCAATTTCTTGGCCATGCAGGGTTCTACAGGAGATTTATACAAGACTTCTCTAAGCTTTCAAGGCCTCTTTGTGAACTTTTAGCTAAGGATGCTAAGTTTGTATGGGATGAAAGATGTCAAAAGAGTTTTGATCAATTGAAGCAATTTTTGACAACCGCTCCAATAGTGAGGGCTCCTAACTGGCAACTACCCTTTGAAGTAATGTGTGATGCCAGTGACTTTGCTATAGGAGCTGTACTTGGCCAAAGAGAAGATGGGAAGCCCTATGTGATCTACTATGCAAGCAAAACATTGAACGAAGCTCAAAGAAACTACACAACTACAGAGAAAGAATTGTTAGCTGTGGTGTTTGCCTTAGACAAGTTTCGTGCTTATTTGGTAGGGTCTTTCATCGTTGTTTTCACTGACCATTCGGCCTTAAAGTATTTATTGACAAAGCAAGATACAAAAGCAAGGTTGATTAGATGGATTCTTTTGTTACAAGAGTTTGATCTCCAAATCAGAGACAAGAAAGGAGTGGAGAATGTGGTAGCTGACCACCTTTCAAGGTTGGCTATAGCACACAATTCCCATGTATTATCTATTAATGATGACTTTCCTGAGAAATCACTTATGTTGCTAGAGAAAGCTCCTTGGTATGCTCATATTGCTAACTATTTGGTTACTGGTGAAGTTCCAAGTGAGTGGAAAGCGCAAGACAGGAAGCACTTCTTTGCAAAGATTCATGCTTATTATTGGGAAGAGCCCTTCCTTTTCAAGTATTGTGCAGATCAGATCATAAGGAAGTGTGTCCCTGAAGAAGAGCAACAAGGGATCCTCAGCCATTGCCATGAGAATGCATGTGGAGGCCACTTTGCCTCTTAGAAAACAGCCATGAAGGTCTTGCAATCAGGGTTTACTTGGCCATTGCTTTTCAAAGATTCTCACATCATGTGTAGGAGTTGTGATAGATGCCAAAGACTCGAGAAGCTTACGAAAAGAAACCAAATGCCCATGAACCCCATCCTTATAGTTGATCTTTTTTATGTTTGGGGTATTGACTTCATGGGACCTTTCCCAATGTCTTTTGATAACTCTTATATATTGGTGGAGGTGGACTATGTTTCCAAATGGGTAGAGGCAATCCCCTGTAAACATAATGATCACAGGGTGGTTCTCAAATTTCTTAAAGAGAACATCTTCTCAAGATTTGGGGTGCCCAAGGCCATAATCAGTGATGGAGGTACTCATTTTTACAACAAACCTTTTGAAACCCTATTAGCCAAGTATGGAGTGAAGCATAAGGTAGCTACACCTTATCATCCTCAAACTTCCGGGCAAGTGGAGCTAGCAAACAGGGAAATCAAGAACATACTGATGAAAGTGGTGATTACAAGCAGAAAAGATTGGTCTATTAAGCTTCATGATTCATTATGGGCATATAGAACAACTTATAAGACTATTCTTGGCATGTCTCCCTATCGTCTCGTCTATGGCAAAGCATGCCATCTCCCTGTGGAAGTTGAATATAAGGCTTGGTGGGCAATCAAGAGGTTGAACATGGACTTGATCAGAGCTGGGGCAAAGAGGTGCTTAGACCTTAATGAGATGGAGGAATTAAGAAATGATGCTTACATCAATTCCAAAGTTGCAAAACAGAGGATGAAGAGGTGGCATGATCAACTAATCTCCAACAAAGAATTTCGGAAATGACAAAGAGTCCTACTTTATGACTCAAGGCTCCATATCTTTCATGGGAAGCTCAAGTCAAGGTGGATAGGTCCTTTCATTATTCACCAAGTACATCTCAATGGAGTGGTGGAATTACTGAATTCCAATGGCACAGACACCTTTAGAGTCAATGGTCATCGCCTCAAGCCATTCATTGAGCCGTTCAAGCTAGAAAAGGAGGAAACCAACCTCCTTGAGCCACAAAAATCCTGATCAGATAAGGGTTAGATGGACTTGGTTTCACCAAAGTCCGTAATTTTGTTTAAATATGTTAATTTTTAAGCTTTGTAAACTATTTTATTGCAATTTTGGTCTTGAATTATGTTAATTATAAGTAACTTAATCTTTTTGAATGATTAAAATCAGGAGGAATTGCAAGAAAATTGAAAGAAGGAAGCTAGGAATCAAAAGAAGCTCAAAAGCAAAGAGAAAGCTTAGGCTGCAAAATTTCGTAGCCTAAAGGGGGCCACTGCGAAAATCACATCCCGCTGCGAAAAAATTTCGCAGCCCTCAGGAACCACTGCAAAAATCCCTCTTCTCGTTGCGAAACCTGATCTCCCCTGCGAAACCATTTCGCAGCCGCCTTGCGCCCTTTGAGAAAATTTTCGCAACTACGAAAACCCTCCTTGGCACACGAGTGCCATTTCGCAGCCAAGTACCACCGTTTCGCAGCTGCGAATTGGCTACGATTTTTTCGATGCCTGGAGATCCACCGTTTCGCAGCCGAGGCACCATTTCGAAGGGTGTTCCGCAGCTACGAAACCCCCCTTTGGCACACGAGTGCCAGTTCACAGAGTCGTACGCCCATTTCGCAGATGTGAAATGGGCTGCAAAATCGATGCCGAAATCCTGCTCGCTACGAAAACGCTTAGCCACTACGAAATCCATGCCTCCTCGTTGCGAAAAGGAACAGTGACCCTTCGTGTTCTTTTTAAACGGTATAAATTCCATTTTTCCTATTTTTAAACCGTCATTTGAACTTTAAAAAGGTGCCAAGATGAGCCAAGCCAAAGCACCCTCTCGTCTGCCTCCTTTGCCTGAGCAAGCCACGTGCATCTCTGGTCATCTCCACTTACATCGCCATGGCCAGAACACGAGGAGCAAAGTCTTCGTCCCCATCGACTCGCTTGAGAATCCCAAGAGGCGCGCCTGTCCAAGACTCCGCCTCTGAGCTGTCGCGGCCTCGCCTCGTCCCACCACCAGTCAAGAACGCACCTACCAGTCCTCCGGCCAGGCATTATAATATAAGGAGATCACTTACCATTGCCGATGTGAGCTCTTCCAGAGGCCAAAAATCCGGTACCGGTCCCCCAAAGAAGAAAGCAAAGGTCTCAGAGCCAATCGATCTGACCGAGTCATCTTCAAAGCCTGAATCAGAGCCTATGCCATCTCCACCGCCTACTAAAAAGTCTCCACCACCTGCCAAGAAGCCTCAGCCATCTCAGGCACCAGCAAGAGAATCTCAAATTCCCTCGGATATGACTCCTAAGGAAGCCATCAGACACCCCATGGTGACACAGTCGCTAATTGCAGGAAATCTGGATTGTAGAGCAAGGCCATTTCATTCCGAGCTCTGTTTCGACATAGCCACCTTCAGAATTCAGCCTGAGCTCAGGCAGTCCTTTCGTCTACTACAGAGGTATCATATGGAGCATTTGCTGACTCCCAGGGATTTTTTCTATCCCCGAGTGGCATTGGACTTCTATCAGTCCATGACCACAAACCAGGCCCGTGATCCTACAGTCATCCATTTTACCATAGATGGACGACATGGTATTCTGGGAGCTAGACATATAGCAGAGGCACTCCATATCCCCTATGAGCCAGCACGTCCAGAGGATTTTCGAGCCTGGACTCGCCCTTGGAGTGACATTGTTCATACTCTGTCTAGAGGAGCATCCTCACACCATTACATCGTGAGGAAGGAGCTTCCCCCCAACATGTTCTTCATTGATGCACTCTTGTGCCATAACATTTTTCCACTTTAGCATTGGGTGCAAAGGAGGGGAGTGTTGCTGGAGACCTTGTTTAGGATCTCTGAGGGATACTTCTTTGGCCCTCATCATCTGTTCATGGCTGCTCTTCTATACTTTGAAGAGAAGGTGCATCGAAAGAAGCTACTCCGAGCGGATGCCATTCCACTCCTCTTCCCCAGGCTATTATGCCAGATATTGGAGCACACGGATACCCAGTAGAGCCTCAGCATGAGCGTAAACGTTTTTGTCGAGAGATTTTCACTCTCGACAAATGGACCAGTATGATAGCTTATGGTGGTGCAGACCAGGGAGCACCAGCTGGACTAGAGCATCCAGAGTCGCCAGAGCAGCTAGTCGAAATACCTGCTGACACTCAGCCACCTGCCCCTGCAATGGCCCCTAGTGAGCCTACACCAGAGGTTCCATCCTCTGCTCCTCAGGCCACACCATAGCCTCCCCCTGTCATTCCACCTACATCAACACCATCTCCTTTAGCTGAGCCAAGGATAGCTATTCCCATCATCGAGTATAGAGGCCTATCCCACACTTACCAGGCATTGGCCACTTCTCAGAGCATTCTCACTCAGCAGATCACAGCCCTTCGTTCTCATCAGGAGCAGATTGTTGCCACTCAGGCCCAGCGCACTGCCATCCTAAGGCAGATTCAGCATCATCTCGGCATTATATCAGCTCCTGAGCATGCCATTCCCAGCCCACCAGAGCCATCATAGGCCCCTCCTTTCGTTGATCAGCCTATGCCTCATGAGGAGCCTCCTACAGGAGAGACAGCTGAGCCATTATTTCCACAGCATCATCCACCCACCATCTGATCATTTACACATTTCCTTTATATTTCTTTTATGTATTTTGTTTATGTTTGTCTTTTATGAAATCCCATGATTTTGATATTATATATTGGGATTACTTGTATTGCTTATTTTCCAATTGTACTCACATGAATTAAAGTACTACAAATCTATCACTTTTTTATCACTCTTAGCATTATTTTATTCTTATTTCCTCTACTCACATCTTTTATTCTTTTTGAAACATGTGGTTTCTCCAATCAATATTCGAAATTGATATCCCTCTGGAGGTACCACTTCCTCCCTATAATCTCAATCGCTCATGCCACATTGAGGACAATGCTCAGCTCGGTTGGGGGGAGAGTTGAAGAAGGGAGTTTTTTTGTTATTTATGCTAAGTTATTTTGGTAATTTAGTTGATTTTTGCTTAATTTTAAAATTTTTTAAAAGTTTTTATTCTAATCTTCATGGTTTCTAAGGAAAAATTTTCAAATTAAAATGGGAGAAACTGAACTTTTGCTTTTCACTTGACTTAGAGTTTGAATTATGCTTACTAAAGTTGTTGAATTGTTGAAGCTTCTATTGAATTCAAGTTTAGTTCTTCCACTTTAAGCTATTCACACACTGTGCATAATAGGTTCCGATTATAAGATGAAAAACTATTTCCCTCTTGACTTAGGAAAATTTTAGACTTGGTACCTTTGACCTCATTTAATAGTGTTGGGACACCTTATAAAAGGCCAATGAGCCTTTGAAAAAAAAAGGAAAGAAAAAGAAAAATGTTTGCTTGCCTTGAAACCCGAGCAAGGTCTGAGGGGTATATGGTGAAAATCTTTAAAACCTGGTGCCCTAAGCCTTCATTGGTTGGGAGTCACCGACCTCAATGCTCGTTAAAAGGGTGAATAGGTGGAGTTTAACATACTGTAGGTGTTTGGGTATTAAAATTCATTCTCAAAAGTCCGGGGTAAAATCCGAGGAGTTAGTGGTCGAAAGATCCTTAAAGCTTGATGCCCTAAACCTTAATTGGTTGGGAGTCATCGATGGACCCCCGTTACATGGACAAGTTAGAATAAAATACCTTTAATCCTTGTACTCCTTAAAAAAAAAAATTGGTGAAACAAAAGGGTGCGTTCTTAGCCTATTGAATTTGGTCAGTTTGCTAAGTGTTGAAAAGAGCTAGGTTGGGGGGAGAGATTAGTTTAGCATACTATATTCAGAAACTATCATCTCACATTTAGACTTTTATGGAAGAGTAAAGTTTGGTCCTTTGGAAGTGGAAATGATTTTAAAGCTTCAATTTGTATAATGTCTTCTCTTTATCAATGGTGTTTAGCAAAGTATTTGATAACTCTTGTTGAAATTTGAGTTTATATTTCTTTAATGTTCCATGTGGGAGTATGATCATCATGGCACTTAAAATTTTTTGGAAGTGATAAGCATGATCTTGTAAATTTTATTACTTTTTAGTACTTTTATCTTTATTTTTCTCTCCTTCATTGCTAAGGGACTAGCAATATGTCGGTTGGGGGGAGTGATTACTACTCAAAAAGTGCTATTTTATAGCTTGTAATTAACTCTTTTAAACACTTTTGAGTAGTAGTTATCACCTTTTAACCCAATTAACATATTAAGGACCTTTGCAATTATTGAAGCTTTAAAGTCCTTTGCCATAAGCAAATCCAGAATGCAAGGAGGGGAAGCAAAGAGAAATCTACCATGAAGCATTCTTGATGACAGTCATGTCAGCCACTTTTGGAGCACTTCCTGGAGTTCAATTTATGCATGCTATATGTCGTTCCGAAGCTCAGGAAGTCAACAATCCAATGCTTTAAACAGTACATGATTCGGAGTTGAAATGAAGGAGTTACAGCCATTGGAAGCCGATCACTCCAAGCTGAAGGCACGGCTGCGAAATCAGCCTTGGGCTGCGAAAATGTTGTCCTTTTGCTGTGAGATTTCGCAGCCCTCTTGCACGCACAGCTGCGGTGTTCTCCTGAAGCTTCCCGATATTTGCGACCGATATTTTGAGATATTTTGCTTTAGATATTTGATGTCTAAATCCCCAAACTCTCCTTGTAACCCACCTATCATAGGATTCCTTAGTCTTTAAGCAAGAACAAAGGGTAAATAAACCCATATTTAATGGTTGTAAGTTTCCTCAGAGGAGGGACGAAAAAAAAGGTTGGTACACAGACGCTTTGTATAGTTTTTGGAAAGAAGTAAAATTGAGAGTTTTTGCTCTGCCTTACCTACTTGTTTTGATTGTTTATATTCATCTAATTTTTCTTACTAGCCAAACAAGCTCTAAGGAAGTTTCCTCAGAGAATGAGTGGCTAGGCTTTTAGTTCCTTGGAGCTAAGGTTGCCGGGAAAGGTTCCAAATGCAAGAATTAGTAGCTTTGTGGTTTCAGCCATTAATGAAGAGAAAGTGTGATCCTTTAATGATTTCTATGTTTTTCATTAACTTAAAACACCTTCAATTCACTTGAGCCAACACTTGGTAAGGCAAGTGATCTCCGTCCATGGAGATGCACTAGTTTACCTCTTGCGAGCTTTTGGGAGGTGACATGAAGGTAGGATTTTCTAGAATTGCCAACACTTGGTAAGCTTTTAGACTCCAAGGAGACATCCATTAGTTATCTCTTGCGAGCTTGAGAAGGGAAGTCCAAAGTTAACGATCACCTTGAATGGCAAATGCTAGGTGAGAGGCACGAGCCATTGCAAGTTGCATCAATGAGAGGGAATTACAGCTGAAATCCATTTAAGGGATGCATCTGTACAACACCAGTTAGAGAATTGACTATATGTTAATTCTCTAATGCGAGGAAATGAACCAAGTGACCGGAGCTCTGTTTTTGCATGACGAACCTCCCCTGTGAACCTAACTTGGAATGTTTTTCTTCATAAGTAATTTCCATTACTTTCTTTTTAGTTAGCTTGAAACAAAACCTTTTTTCAACCAAAGTTTGTGTTTTCTTTCTTAAGCTAACCTTGAAATGAAAAAGCACCAATTTAACTTTGAATTGGTATCAGTAATGAGTTGAAAACCCTTCCCAATGAACGATCCTAGAGCCACTATGCTATACTAGCTAAAGCTATCCTAATGCATGGTGATATAGGTTATAAATTTTGTTGATTACTCCCTCAATCAAGGAGCGCTAGCTGGACATGAATCAGCTGAGACACCAATTGGGACCAACGAATCAGGGCTTGAGGATGCCTTAGGAGATTTCGAAGCAGCTTAGAGGATTTTGTTATCCTTGGTTGTGTTGGGTTATTTGAAAACATATTCTAGTGTATTATTAAACTATGTAATTGTATGTGGACTTGTTTTGGATTGAATTTGCTCATATTATGGACTTTCATTTTAGACTTGAGTTAGAGATCTTATTGTTATTGAATTTTCTTATTGCTCTTGAGTAGTTATCTGTATATTGATAAATTGGAATGTTAATTGGAAGGAGCTCTAGTGTGATTTATGTTTAGAAAAAAAAAATTCAAAGCATTTTGGTTTACTACCAGCTTGGATTAGGAGGAACCCTTAGGGTCAAACCTTTGACCTAGGGTAATGGGCCAAATTCTGGTTGCCCGGAATTTGGGTAGTGACAGAGTTCTTTCTTTGACGAGAAGACTAAGGGAGACTCCAACTTTGAAATGAGTTCTTCATAATTTGATGGCAGAAATGAGTCCCACACAATATTTGAATTGGCAACTGATCGATATTTCGATTAAAGCATTGAGGATCTGGTCGCATCCCATAGTGAAGTCAGAAAAAGTATATGGGACATTTACATCATCTAGTTGGTATTGACGAGTCCAAGTTATTGGGAGCGGCTTCCAGCGATGTCATCTTTTATTTCATAAGTAGTTTTGAATCCATGTACAACAACCAACTTAGCAACTATTTCCTCATTCTCATCAAATTTGTCAAGAATCAAAAATATGGTACTCTTTGGTTCCTTAAACTTCAAAAGAAGCTTCTTCAGGAACCCCTGCTTATCCGAACTTCACACTTGCCTAAACTCCACTAGTGTTCTTATATCAAGCAACTGAGTAGTGGGATCATCCCTCAATTTTACATAAGCATTCTTTGTAGACTCAACCCCACATGGTTAGGCTTCTTCGATTATTGAGACAACACCAATGGCACCCCAAAATCAAGGCCCCACCAGCTATAATTGTAGGATTCTTAGCTCCAAAGTTTATCACACTATCAAAGAAACCCATTGGCATCAAACTCAAAAGTGCCCCTCAGATTAGAAATGCTCACTGGTAAAGGGCTTTAAGTCCATTACAGGATTAAAATGAACTTTCTTGTCAATATTTTGTCCAGAACATAAGGTACCTTGTGAACTATGAGCTATGATTTTGGCAAATCCTTAAGGATTTTGGCAAATCCCTAAGGATTTAGGACTAACCAGGTGTTCCCTTGTATCAACCGAGCTAGCCTTTTGCACATGGTGAAATTCAGTCCCTCATTAACTTGATCACTGGTTTGCCTTCCACCACCAAACTGTATAGTTGAAATTGAGCCAATTGAAGTTGAACCCTCTAACTGATCGGCATAGTTAATCCCAATTTCAAACTTGATATAAACATGCCCATCAGATGAATTTGACTTCGAGGTTGCCCATCTCCAATCATGCCTTCCTTGACTTCCACTCTCTTATAACACCCAAAATGTCACTAACCCTCCTTCCTCATAACCACCATGACTAGGCGGTGCTCTTATCAATGTTGAAACTGCATGCCTTTCCATGTACTCGCTCATATTAGTTCTCAAAAAGAATCCTTCAGTAGTCTTCCTTCTCTTTATGTGTCCAAAGGTGAGGCCTATCCAATGCTATAGATTTTCTGAAACAAAATCTGATTCTAGTGCTTCTTTATGCTTCCTAATGAACCCTCTGACACTGCCTTTTTCCCAGGGAGGTGAGAAGTGATCTACTCTTCATCTCAGTATAACCAGCATCCTTTGCAAGTGCTTTTGCAAGTAACTCAACTATTGATGGACCAAAGGTATTCAAGAACTCCTCAGTAGTAGATTTGAATGTATGAATTATTCCATCAGATACTTGGGTGATCATTTATACAGATTTTACACCAGTACCTTTAACAATATCAATAGGTTGATGATTACTACCAAAAATTGCTATTTTGTAGACCTAATTATAATGGTTTTAAGCACCTTTGTGTAGTAATCATATTCATTTAACCCAATTAATTCATTAAGGTCCTTAGTAATTGGTTTTAACCATTTTGTGGCAAGTTTACATGTTTATATCAGCTTATGAATCAATTCAAGCATGCCAAATGATGGAGGAGCTTCTTGGACAAGTTAAAGCAAGGATTTTGGACGTTTACAAGCTTGAATTTCAAGTGGAAACACGAGCACAAGCAAAGAGAAGCAAAGAGGAAAAGCAAGCAAAGTGAAGAGAAGCAAAGAGGACAGCAGCTGCAGTCTTCTTTCGCACTTTTGGAGCACTTTCCGAAGCCCATTTTCTACATTCTATATACCATTTCAAAGCTCAGGAAGTCAAGAATCCAACGCTTTAAACCGTGTACGATTTGGAGCTGAAATGAGGAAGATATGGCCTTCGGAAGACAACTGCTCCAGGGGTGTGCGAAATGTTCGCACAACACCTTCAAAATTCGCACAACACATGCGTGGTGCGAATTTTCCTCTGTTTTTGCCGACTCCACACAAGATATTTTCTTTTAGATATTTTTGTATAAATTTCCATTCTTCTCCTTGTAATCCACGAATCATAAGATTTCTTAGCTAGGAGGTTGGAAAAACTTCTCTATATATATTCCCTTGCATCCGTTGTAATAGATATTGATATATAGATATAGAAATATATAAAGCTCTTTTTTTCTCTCTTCTCCGGTTCTTCCCCATTTCTATTTTCTTAGTAGCCAAACAGCCTCTGAGGGTTTTTCCTCAGAGGATGATTGGCTAAAACTTTTAGTTTCTCAAAGTATGGATGTTATGTGATGACTTGGATGCAATCCCATGGAAATTTCTCGCACCTGGAAGGTAAGGTAGTCACTTTTCATTAATGGTTCATTAATGCAAAGTTTGGTTTTTATTTCCTTTGGACAACTTCCAACAGCCAATACTTGGTAAGCTTTTGGATTTCTATCCATTAGTTATCTCCTACGAGCTATTGGAAGGTGAGGTTTTCAATTCCAAGTTTTGTATTAATCCGTTAGAACCAATTTCAATGGCCATTGAAAGGTGAGTTTATCACCTGAATGACTTTGAGTTGCCAATATTTGGTAAGCTTTTGGCTTTAGACCATTAGTTATCTCTTACGAGCCATTCAAAGGAAGTCTAAGGTGAATAACCATTGATGAAATTCACTACCATCTGTTTTGCCATTTTAAAGGATTAAAACTTGATTTGCTAAATCCATACCGGTTCGGGAAGCAAGCATCACCATAGTTGCAACCCCAACGCGAGGAGCCTATCCTGAGATTTCCAATTTGCATAAGAGCCGAGCATAGCTATCCTATCTTTGAGAAACTTGTTTTTACACCCTTTCATTTTAATCTTTAATGTTAGCTTAGATTAGTTTAAATCTTTCTAAAACATTTACATCTTTATGTTTTCTTTTAAAGCTAACCTTGAAATGAAAAAGCATCAATTCATCTTTGAATTAATATCATTTGTGAAGTGAAAACCCATCCCAGTGAACGATCCTAGAACCACTATGCTATAGTAGCTTGGCTACTTTAGTAATAGTATTTAAGGTATAAATTTTGTTGATACGCCTTTAAAGCTAAGCTACCATGAGTTGAATCAGTTGAAGAGCAGATACTATATTCTTTAATAAGTCAACTGCTTTGTCTAGAATGCTACTATCTTTTGGAAACAAGGTCATTAACAGGGGAAGAACCTTTAGATGAATCCTTCCTTGATGCCTTGATTACTACTCAAAAAGTGCTATTTTGTACCTTGTAATTAACTCTTTTAAACACTTTTGAGTAGTAGTTATTACCTTTTAACTCAATTAGCATATTAAGGACCTTTGTAGTCATTTCTAATCAAATTGTGTAAGTTTTGGTGTTTTTGATAATAATTTGATCACCAAAGCAATCCAAGATTGAGGAGAGTTCTTTGGAATCCATGGAAAAGCAATTGGAAGTTCATCAACATGAAGAACCAAAGCTTTGAAGCTTTATAGTCCTTTGCCATAAGCAAATCATGAATGCAAGGAGGGAAAGCAAAGAGAGAAATCTAGCATGAAGCATTCAAGAGGACAGCAACTGTTAGACACTTTTGGAGCACTTCCTGGATCTCAATTTATGCATACTATATGTCATTTCGAAGCTCGAGAAGTCAGCAATCCAATGCTTCAAAAGGTGCATAATTCAGAGTTGAAATGAAGAATTTAAAGCCATTGGAAGCAGATCACACCAACTGAAGGCCAATTCCGCAGGCTGCAAAATCACAAGAGGATGGTTGCGAAATGGTGTCCTTTAGGTTGCGAAATTTCGCAGCCATCTTGTACGCCTTCGAAATTCTCCTGAGTGCTTCCAGATATTTGCGACCGACACTTTTTGATTTTTTGCTTCAGACATTTGATGTCTAAATCCCCATTCTCTCCTTGTAATCCACCAATTATAGGATTCCTTAGTAATTAAGTAAGAACAAAGGGTAAAAATATATATATTGTTTGTAATTTCCATTACAGTGATATCTCGGGAGCTTATTCTCAGAGACAACTTTTTGTATAGTTTTGGAAGGAAGTAAAATACAAAGCTTTGCTCTGCCTTACCTACTCAATTTGATTGTATATATATATATATATATTGTTTGTAATTTCCATTACAGTGATATCTCGGGAGCTTGTTCTCAGAGACAACTTTTTGTATAGTTTTGGAAGGAAGTAAAATACAAAGCTTTGCTCTACCTTACCTACTCAATTTGATTGTATTGTATTTATTTTTTCTTACTAGCCAAACAAGCTCTGAGGACGTTTCCTCAGAGAATGAGTGGCTAGACTTTTAGTTCCTTGGAGCTAAGGTAGCCGGGTAAGGCCCTGAATGCAAGAATTGGTAGTTTTGTTGTTTCAACTGTTAATGAAGAGAAAGTGTGACCCGTTAATGATTTCTATGTTTTTAGTTAACTTAAAACACCTTCATTTCACCTAGGCCAACACTTGGTAAGGCAAGTGATCTCCGTCCATGGAGATGCACTAGTTTATCTCTTGCGAGCCTTTGGGAGGTGACTTGAAGGTAGGATTTTCTAGAATTGCCAACACTTGGTAAGCTTTTGGATTCTAAGGAGACATCCATTAGTTATCTCTTGCGAGCTTGAGAAGGGAAGTCCAAGATTAATGATCACCTTGAGTGGTGGTGAATGCTAGGTGAGAGGCACGAGCCATTGCAAGTTGCATCAGTGAGAGGGAATTAGTGCTTAAATCCATTAAAGGGAAAATCTGTACAACATCAGTGAGAGGGAATTAATGCGAGGAAAAGATTCAAGTGACCAGAGCTCTGTTTTTGCATGAGGAGCCTCACCAGTGAACCTAAAACTCCAAGGAACGCTTTTCTTCATAATTAATTCCCATTACTTTCTTTTTAGTTAGCTTAAAACAAATCCTTTTTCAACCAAAATTTATGTTTTCTTCTTAAGCTAACCTTGAAATGAAAATACACTAATTCAACTTTGAATTGGTATCAGTTATAAGTTGAAAACCCTTCCTAGTGAACGATCCTAGAGCCACTATGCTATAATAGCTAAGGCTATCCTAGTGCATGGTGATATAGGTTATAAATTTTGTTGATTACTCCTGTCTGAGGACCAAACTCAAGGTACACTAGCTAGGCGGGTGATCATGCCTTCTCAAGTATTTATTTCAAAAGAAAACAATGGTGAATCAGGTCCTTCAACTAGTACCAGCATCAAAAGTTGCAACTGGGTCTGTTGCAACAATTCTTAGCAAATATCAATAGCAAGAAATCTTATACTGAAAAACCTTTCAATTTCCAGAGACTGGAATACTGACAACACAAACTCATACAACTTCAAACCCAGAGGATTCATTTCTTCCACTGATGAATCTCCACTCAGTTTAGCCTTTGCAGAATCCAGTGGTATTATTTGTATGCCAGGGCTAGAGTGTTGTCCCTGAAGTAGAACCAGTAGTGCAAAGACCCATAGAAATTGAAATTCTTCTGGCTCTAGTTCAACCATGATATGCTTAGATATTGAATTCCATTAGTATTACCTTCTACCTTCTATGTCTTTGTAACCACCACCATTATCCTGTCTCACATAGACTTGTGGATGCATAAACACATTTAGGAAACCTTTGGAAAGGTTACTCCAGAGGAACATTATTACAAGTAATCTCCCTAAAAACGTGGGCAAGTTGGCCATCCCTATAAGGCATCCACCCAATATTGTACACTCTTCTGCTGCACAGATATAAGCTAAAACCAAGAACAAAGAATAAAGCAACCCAAAATAGAGCATACCTAAAGAAAATAAACAAACCATTGAACAAGGGCTCATTTCATGTTGTAATCAATGGGCCTAGAACGGGTGAATCTAATAAGAAGCAAGAGTATGATTCTCAAATATCTAGCCAATAGGTGAATCAATGCATCGGCTATGCACAGAAAGAATCAAAGAAACTAAAATAGAACCAAAATAGAGCATGCATGAGCAATCTTAAATTCAACAAAACAAGTGTATGGCCCTTGATGTCCACACCCAAACAAACTATGCCAAAAATTCAGTAAGAGAATGAGGAAGAACATAATATAAGTGAAAGCATAGAAGATAGCAGGGGTCATACCTGAGCAATCTCCACCCAAGCAAAGAATTGCTTGGCTTCTTGTATTTTTCCCTTTTTTCTTGGCTGTAAGACCCCAAAGTGCTCTCTACTTCTTCCTCAAGTTGTTATCTTTCTCTTCTTTTCTTCAACCCTTTCTTCTCTAGCCGAAAGTGTCCCCCTCAAGCTCTCTATGTAACTCTCAAAAGATGCTCCTCTCCTAGTTTTCTTTATCACCAAAAACCCACAAAGCAATCCCTTCTCTGTTCATAGCCCCTTCACTCTCCAAAAGTGCTCTGCCCCTAGACTCTCTATTTGTCTCTGGTTTTATTCTCTACCCTTTACTTTCAATTTTAGATAAGTTATTTGAATTAATCTTTGTTGTTTAAATTTTATGCTTATCAGATTAGTAGCCTTATCTAAGTTTGAAAATAAAGATAGCTATCTATTTGGTAGTTATCCTAATTTTATTTTATTTTAGTTTAAATTCTAGTTTCCTAGATTTTGAGGATTCTATTGAAGAGTCCTAGTATAAATTATGGTTGTATGTTATTCTTTGAAGTAATGAAGATTTAATTAGCATACTAGTTTTTCCTCCTTCCCAATAACATGGTATCAGAGTCAATTCTTAGTTAAGGAAAAACAATGGTTAAAACAGCCATGGCTGGAGCAAACAGAGATAGTGTCATTGAGGAATCTACGGATACCTCTCAAATGCCCTCTACAATTGCTCCCACCATAGTCACTCCAGAAAATACCCATTACAAATTACAACAAAGAAACTGAATTGGAAGAATTTTCTCCAATGGTCAAGAGCGATTCTGATGGTGATCCGAGGACGGGGAAAACAAGGCTACCTCGATGGCACGATCTTAGAACTAGTAAAGACAGATCCTTCATACACAACCTAGTTTGCAAACAACAATATTGTCATGTCATGGCTTGTGAAATCCATGAATGATGATATCCAAAACAGCTACCTATGTTATCCAACCACAAAAAAAAAAAAAAAAAAAAAAAAAAAATCTAAGACTCATTGAATCTCTCTTATTCAGACTTGGAGAATTCTACCTAGTTTTTTGAGGTAAGAAATATGGCACGAAACTTAAACCAAGGAGACACAGACGCGGGCACCTTTGAGTAGTAATCATATTCATTTAACCCAATTAATTCATTAAGGTCCTTTGTAATTGGTTTTAACCATTTTGTGGCAAGTTTACATGTTTTTATCAGCTTATGAATCGATTCAAGCATGCCAAATGATGGAGGAGCTACTTGGACAAGTTAAAGCAAGGATTTTGGACGTTTACAAGCTTGAATTTCAAGTGGAAACACGAGCACAAGCAAAGAGAAGCAAAGAGGAAAAGCAAGCAAAGTGAAGAGAAGCAAAGAGGACAGCAGCTGCAGTCTTCTTTCGCACTTTTGGAGCACTTCCCGAAGTCCATTTTTTACATACTATATACCATTTCAAAGCTCTGGAAGTCAAGAATCCAACGCTTCAAACCGTCCACGATTTGGAGCTGAAATGAGGAAGATATGGCCTTCGGAAGCCAACTGCTCCAGGTTATGCGAAAATTTCGCATTCCACAAGGTGTTATGCGAAATTCGCATAACATTCGCATAACATTCGCATAACCCATGCGTGTTGCGAATTTTGCTCTGTTTTTGCCGACTC
Source organism: Vitis amurensis (assembly GCA_037355405.1). Classification (NCBI taxonomy): domain Eukaryota; kingdom Viridiplantae; phylum Streptophyta; class Magnoliopsida; order Vitales; family Vitaceae; genus Vitis; species Vitis amurensis. The sequence continues at coordinate 12,537,719 of CM074680.1, read as the reverse complement.
CACTTTAGATATTTTCCTTTGTATTTTGTGATGTAATTTCCTTTCTTATCCTTGTAACTAACCAATCACAAGCTTTTGCTTTTGTAAAGACTATATAAGGGGTGGAAATCACCTCTTGGAAGAGAATAATATAACATATATTACGTTTTACACTTGAGAATATTTAGAGAGCTCTCCCGTTTCTATTTTCTTAGTAGCCAAACAGCCTCTAAGGGCTTTTCCTTAGAGGATGATTGGCTAAAACTTTTAGTTTCTCAAAGTATGGATGTTATGTGATGGCTTGGATGCAATCCCATGGAAATTTCTCACACCCGGAAGATAAGTAGTCATTTTTCATTAAAGGTTCATTAATGCAAAGTTTGGTTTTTATTTCCTTTGGACAACTTCCAACGGCCAATACTTGATAAGCTTTTGGATTTCTATCCATTAGTTATCTCCTACGAGCTATTGGAAGGTGAGGTTTTCAATTCCAAGTTTTGTATTAATCCGTTAGAACCAATTTCAATGGCCATTGAAAGGTGAGTTTATCACCTGGAATGACTTTGAGTTGCCAATATTTGGTAAGCTTTTGGCTTTAGACCATTAGTTATCTCTTACGAGCCATTCAAAGGAAGTCTAAGGTGAATAACCATTGATGAAATTCACTACCATCTGTTTTGTCATTTTAAAGGATTAAAACTTGATTTGCTAAATCCACACCGGTTCGGGAAGCAAGCATCACCATAGTTGCAACCCCAATGCGAGGAGCCTATCCTGAGATTTCCAATTTGCATAAGAGCCAGAGCATAGCTATCCTATCTTTGAGAAACTTGTTTTTACACCCTTTCATTTTAGTCTTTAATGTTAGCTTAGATTAGTTTAAATCTTTCTAAAACATTTACATCTTCTTTTAAAGCTAACATCCATAAGAAAATCACCTATTTTCCTAATTTGAATATCACTAGTGTTTGCGAAAACCCTTCCCAGTGAACGATCCTAGAACCACTATGCTATAGTAGCTTGGCTACTTTAGTAATAGTATTCAAGGTATAAATTTTGTTGATACGCCTTTAAAGCTAAGCTACCATGAGTTGCATCACGGGGTATGCAGGTTCCTTCTCTACTTATAATCCTGATTCAAGCCATATTAGGGTGAAAATTGTAGATGGTTCCCTTGAAACAGTTGCAAGGACTGGTATAATTGTTCTAAACCCTCATATAACCCTTTATGATGTTTTATATGTTCCTAAATTGGCCTACAACCTACTGTCCATTAGCAAACTCACCAAAGATCTTGATTTCTCAATCCAATTCTTACCATCTCATTGTGAATTTCAGGAAGTGACTTCGGGGAAGAGGATTGGCAATGCTAAAGAGCTTGGTGGACTTTACTACTTTGAGGATGACAACTTTGAGAATAAACAAGCATCCACAAGAAGTTGTGCATCTTCTTCTTTGTTTAGGAAAAAGAAAATAATGTTGTGGAATTTTAGGTTAGGCCACCCTAATTTTCAGTACTTGAAACATTTGTTTCCTTCTCTTTTAAAAAATAAAGATGTTTTTCCGTGTGAAATTTGTCAACTTGCCAAGCACCAACGTTCTTAATATCCATCTCAAACTGATCAACCTTCCACACCATTCACCATGATCCATAGTGACATATAGGGCCCTTCACAAATGCAAAGCTTAACGGGAAAAAAATGGTTCATCATATTTATTGATGATCATACAAGAGTAACATGGGTTTATTTTTTGAAAGAAAAAAGTGAGGTTGAACAAAACTCCAAAAATTTCCATCTCATGGTCCAAAATCAGTATAATACAAGAATAAAAATCATACATATTGATAAAGGTACTAAATACTTGAACACTTTACTTGGGGGGTATTTGCTAGGAACGAGGAATCATTCACCAAAGATTGTGTGTAGGTAACCCTTAACAAAATGGAATTGCTTTGAGAGGAAAAATAGATCCAATCTCTCACGTTTACTACTAATGTACCAAAATATTTGTGAGGGGACTCAATCTTTACTGATTGCTACCTTATTAATCACATGCCTACCTGTGTTTTGAGTTTCAAAACACCATTAGATATGTTCACCCACTTATACCCACAAATTCGAACTATAGGCTCCCTTCCCTTAAAAGTTTTTGGTTATAAGTCCTTTGTGCATATTAAAGACACCAATCAAAACAAGCTTGACCCAAAAGTTGTGTCATGTGTGTTTGTAAGATATTCGCCCACACAAAAGGGATATCATTGCTATTCTCTTGAAAAAAGAAAATATTTTGTCATTATGGATGTCACCTTCTTCGAAAATCAACCTTACTTTCCCAAAATTTCACTTTAGGGGGAGAATGGGAGTAAAGAGAATTTTTGGGACTTGTTTCAAATCATAACACCAACACTTTTTCCAGTTTCTAAACCCAAACCAGAGTCAAACGAAACTCCTATTGCCCAAACCAATACCTTGGAACATCCACCTTTAAATCCCTCAATCACTCAGCCAATCTCACTCAAAAACCTACCAACAATTTCTCCAAACCAACCAACAACAACAATCTCACTCGAAAACCTATCAGCAATAGCTCCAAACCAACCAGTACCATCCGAACCTTCTGAGTTTCAATCCACAATAGCAGTAAAATATTTTCAGGTTCAACCCACAACAATAGCCAAACCTTCTCAGCTTCAGTCCATAATAGCAATTGAACCTGTAGTGCCTACAATAAACTATAATATTAAGCTAGAAAGAGCTCAATAGCATCGATAGGAGCTTTGTGTTTATTCCCAGTGTATTTGACCAAGAGAAGTAGAGTCCATGGTTTTTCAGCCCCTGTCAAGAGTCGGATCCTACAGTTCTTCCTAAGGTAAATGATCTTAATCTTTCAATTGCGGTAAGAAAAGGAACCAGGTCTTGTACACAGCATCCTATCTCCAATTATGTTTGTTACAATCATCTTTCACCTTCATTTCAAGCTTTTATATCAAAACTTGCAAAAACAAAGACTCCAAGTAATATTTATGAGGCCTTGAACAAGTCAAAATGGAAGAAAGCAATCATAGAAGAAATGGCTACTCTTGAGAAGAACCATACATGGGATATTGTTAACAAACTAGAAGGGAAAACACCAATTAGATGCAAATGGTGTTTGCTATAAAATACAAATCAGATGGATCCATAGACAATTACAAGGCTCCCGAAAGAGACAAAGGGCCTTTAAAAAATAGAAAAAAAGAAGGCTAGGATGAGAACATGTGTGTGGACCCATATTTTTTACCTGCATTTTTCATGTGTGTTCCCACTCGATGGCGTGACTCACTTTTTATTTGTGAAATTTTGATTTTTGAAAAAGGTTTTGAGTCACCACTTATTTTTATTTTATTTAAAAAAACAAAACAACAAAGAAACCCTAAGTGTGACTCCCAAAAAAAAAAAATACAGGACTATGAAAAATCGAGTCAGGGTCCGAAGGATAGGTTACCTATGAGGAAGGTATGGTGATAAGTCGTAACACCCCTCTACACCCTAAAAATTAGGTCTCTACTAATGAAGTCGGGTAAGTGTGGCAATTGATTGGCTAATTGATGGATATCGAGAAATGAGAATAAAGTATCAAAGCAAGTAATGCATGATAACAAAGAATAAATAAATGAACAAAGTAGAGAAGGAAGCGTACCTTAACAACAAGTCGTGCACCTAATGGAAAATGGGGTTAGTAAACGAGTATAGAATAATCACATGTATATCACAGAGTAAGCCAAAGTTGACATGTATCAATCAAGCATAGCAATTGAAATTGAGAGTGTCACATATATTGGGCCCCACTACTACCCAATTTATTTGCATGAATTAATTTTCTAAAATTCCATCTTCCTGATAATCATGAAAAATGATCATAAGAATTTGGAGAAAATTCCATCATTTGGAATTATAGAATTTATCTATGTTTATTAAAATCGAGAAAAGTGTTAAAAAAAAATCAAAGAAAATAAGAAAATGCATGCCCTAAGGGAAATGGCAACAAATTTTTTATTAAAATTGATTTTTATTAATCTAGAATCTCCTAATGATGAAATTTAAATATATATATATATATTAGTGGAAAGAAGTTCGAAAACCCAATTTAAGGCATGTAAATCCACACGATGATGAAAGAAACGCATCATGGGGAGGATAATATGCAACAAAGTGACCATGCAGGAGTGGGGTCCGAGGGTATGACTGAGACTGCACCACTGGTGGTTGCATGAGGAAACCGCTGCGGATTGCTGGTAGGCTGGAAAGGAACTGGCCATATTGATTTCAGAGTCCATGCTCACTAGGTTTTGGCGTACAATTTCATCAGCAAAGGCACTCCAACTTAACTCTGGTGTCTCAGAATTACAACTTGAATCATCAACAGAAGCTTGTGGTGGAGCAATAAGGTCCAGTTCCTGATCAGATTTCCTGCGCTGCTGCTCAGTTCCATCAGTTGGAGATGCATTCTCAGATTTATCAATATACTCAACTTCAGCTACTGAGTTGCTTTTCTGCATGACGATCACAAAAGGTCTAAAAACAAAACTGCTCTGCTCCTTCCACTTTTAGTTTCTGCACCCATTGTTCCCCAGCTGGTAAGCTATCACTTGTTCCAGCAAGACTCAAAATTAGCACAGTGACTGTAAACTCATCTATGCAGTCCAGGCGAGTTGCAGCAGGATGAGGCCCATATTTCCTGTTGCAGTCCCAACAATGCTGAACTGATCTCACCACCAAAACTCATGGGACCTGTTGGACCTGTTGGAACAGAGAAATGATAACCCAGGTAATCAGAACAACCTTTCCTGTTCAAAGTGTCCCAGAGAAAGATTGGAATATGGCCATTCCGGCTACTCATAGTTGTGGCATCCTTTGTGGTGGCGTCCATGCATAATTTGCAAGAAGTGCATGTGCTGCACCACTCCCTTTGTGAGCTCCTCGTTCCCATTGACATCTGACACTTCTTGAGAATCCTTGGTTTCAGAAACAGCCAATTTACTCTTTGTCCCGACAGAAGGGCTACTCTCCGGGAGAGGAGGATTTCTTCTAGATCGAGCAGGAGAGGCATCAGGTGACCGCTTCTTAGTTTCGGCAGTAAGAACAGATGACAGAACAGCTACTGCAGTGGCTTTATGTGATAAACCCTGGCCTCTACCAGATGGCCTTGGTGCAATAGCTTTATTAAGATATTCTAATCCATTTTCTGGAGGACCGGAATTAAAATCAGGTTCTCCATCAAGCAAAAAGGCTAGCCTCTGGAAACTACTGTAATCTTCATCACTGTCACTATCTTCACTGCACTCTTCTGGATCAGCATAGCTGTTTTCACCATGAACATTGAGACTATAAGCTGGGTCCAATGGATTCATGTTTTGCTGCAATGTTTCCTTTGAAAACTCTGATAATTCAGACAAAAGCAGGTTAGGATATCTAAGTAAGCTTTTGATTCATTTACGCTAGCACTTCGGAGAAAATTTGACAATGCAATAGCTGAGGATGAGAAGGGCGCGAGTGGAATTCTAGAACCAGATTTTCTCAAATAAAATGGGAGAATCAGGTATGAGTAAAGATACAAAACTCTATGAATTCGTTAGGTCATGAGAATTGGTTCATCGTAAGCAATGTGCTTCCCTGACATTTTCTCATTCAAGGTAGAAGAGAACCCAAGAGAAAGGCCAAACAGAGAGCTGCTATATGATTTCACAGAATATGTAAAGTGGACTGGTAGATTCCCCAAAAGAATTTGCTCCAGAAAGAGTCTTGTCCTGAATAGGCATTGCCTTGAAGAGTTCCTTTAAATGTGATGTTGAGTAAAGCCTTTGAAGACCATGGTGCATCAATTTCAAACTGGGCTTTGGTTTGAATATTAGGGCATAAAACCATTACTGCAACCATCCACTCCAACAGAATTACCAATGGGTCAGTTTCTCTAAAAATCACCTTGTGAATCAATCCACAAGACCGAAGCATCCCATCATCAGAATTTCCTAAGTTTTAAGCAAGTAGGCAAGCATTTGTGATTGATTCAACTCCACCAATGACAACAAACCCATCCAAATCAAACTTCACAGTTGTTTCTTCTTTTCCATGAATCTCAACTGGTATTCTTTCTGAAAGAATCATTTTCTTATGATGATCTGACAGTAAAACCATTTTGCAAAAATGGCTCTGAGTTTTGGCTATCATCTGATTCCATTGCATTACCAGAATGGTTGCTTTGGTGAGGGGGGATCCAACAGAAACCACACATTCATGGCTCCAAAATTCAGCTTACCAGTAACCAGATGGAACACACGTTTTTCTGGTTCCTTGGCATTCATTTCTGGTCAGATTCTGGTGCCTATCCTGGCGGCACCCTCCAAACTTGCTTGATCACCAAATCCAACTTCAGACGCAAGGTCAGAATCAACATCATGCATCGATAGATCATCAGCATAAATTCCCAGCTCCCTAGAATACCCATTCACCCAAGCAGCATTTTCAGTGCTTTCCTGAGATCCAGATGCTTCAACTAGTAGAGGCAGTGCCTCTGCATCAAATTTAGTAGATGCATTTGAGTGATCTAATGCCATAGGTATATCAGAAACATCTCTCCCTTGGGGAACTGACCCTCGATGCAAACATGTTCCCAGATAGCATTGTTAACTTGTTCCCCTCCACATCTATATTGATCCCAGCTGCTCAGAGCATCTCATGAACTGTCTGCACCAGTTCTGCAGCTGACACTCAACCATACTGGAGTTCTTTACCAGGTGGCAGCTATGAAGATGTCGTTCTGCCTCTTTCAGAACTTTCTAGCATGTTGGCATGCATCCTATTTTCAATAACTGGGGGGCCACTCTTCAGCAAGGTTACCGATGAGGAAGTTTGATTATCCTTGGTATGTTCCAGGATGAAGAAATCTGAAATGAGAGAAGGGTCTCAGACATTCCTGGTGCAGTTTCCACTATGAATCTGTAGAGCGAAGCCTTCCAAGGTACTTTTCCTCGAGGAACAGCTTGAACCTTTCTTGCTTTGCTAGATCCTGAATAAGCTTTAAATTAGCCTCAGCAAGTCCTTCACTCTCTTTTCAATAATCCAACACTGGCTTTGAAACCCTATGGAATCAATTTGACAGAAGCACTGCCAAACCCATGGTGAACATTAGAGTTATTAAGATATCATTGAGGGTGCAGAGTCCCTTCAATGTGTCATTGAAATTTTCCAGGGCTCCAATTAGTAGACTCCTCGGAGTTAGAATCTGATGCCAAGAAGTCCTCTAGAAAAAGAAATTGAGTTTTTTTTCAAAAACATGAGGTTGTTGTGAGAAATCATTTTCCAGTAAAAGCCCATCATTGGAACTCCTATACAGTTATTTCACAGTGAAGCTCATGGCCTCCGACTCTTCGATGAAAGACCTGACATCCTTCCAATGTATGAACCCATACTTGTTGGTGCTCATAAATGAACTTAGAAGCATGGTTTGTCTTGATTTGCTACTTGGCAATTGAATTTGAATTAGGCTGCTGGCTTGAAGTTTGTCGACTGTCTACAAGGAATGCTGTTCCATTTTGGCTGAGGATGACATTGGATAATTACTAAATGCAGCAGGATATTTCACCAGCTCAGTTTTCTTTACTGGCATCTTCATCCGTTCAAACTCTGCTCTCAAACTTTCATTCTGTTCTGCCAGCTCAGAAATTAAATCAATCTCTTCTGTGAGCCTTTCTATCTCAGTCGTGAGTGTAATGATCTCCTGTGAGAGAAGTCCATGAAATTCCTACTCATGCTTTTCTTGATATTCAAGCTGCCTGGGTTTATCCTCAGTTTCCAACAGAAGCTGATAGCTGAGGTGCAAATTTTCTCCAAACATGAAGGTGAAGGGAGCCTCAATGAAAAGTGCCTTGATGTTCTCTGCAGATAGGAACCATGAGGTAGAAATAAAGTCCACCTGTACGGTTTTATTGACTGTGATATCATAAGCAAGGTCATTTGAAACCTTCCATACTACGTACATAAAATCATAGCTTGAACCGATGAAGCTGATTCTTAAATCATTGTAGCTATCCACAATTCTCTTCAATGAGAGCTCGTTTGGCATATGGATAAATCATTGAGATATATATGATTTTCCGAGAGCCTTCTACTGTAGAAAGAGACTTCTATGGCCTTCTTCAGCTTGTGTTGCTTCCCATATAAACTAATCAAAGAAGCAATTGAAGCATCATCTGCTCTACAGCCCAGCTTGACCAATTGATCATTAAGACTCGGTGCTTTAGATATATCACCTTTGTTGAGGCCTGGCGTCCCTAGTGATCCACGTAGTTTCCAAATGGATGGACGCACGATCTCAACCAATATAGATTCTTGATTCAGTCGTACCTGCAAAAGGCATCCGGACAGGGTGTCCGGACGCACCCTCAGATGGTTTTGTCAGCCATGGTAAGAGAGATAAATCAATTGGCCTTTTACTAGGTATCAAAAGCTTACCTTCCTCTTTGTGTGAAGGTTCATATATATAGTATCAGAAGCTTTGTTTCCCTCTTTAATGGTAGGGAGATATTTTGTGTTGTCATGATGACACTAGGTGGTGGCAGGGCCATCATCACCCTACGGGAGGCTGACAGAGATCGTGCTAGGTGCTGCGACTATCAGAAATCGTGGTAGGTGATCGTGGGAAGTGATCGTGGGAAGTGACTTGTCGTCACTTCATTCTTGTCCTTTCACTCTGCAAGTGGCGGAACGTGGGCCATGGTAGGCTGTTGTGATAACGTGCAAGACTTGCTTACTTCATTCAATGATTCGGACAAACATATCCGGATAGCATATGTCGGTCATCTGGATGAGTTGTGGAAGTCGTCCGGATGTTATGTTTGTGAGTGTCATGTGCCTCTCCTTGAGGTAGTCCAAATAGGAGAAGCGCGCCACGTGTACTCTTAGGGAAATCCAGATGAGGGTAATCCAGATGAGAATGCGTGCCACGTGTCATCATGAGATGTGTGCCACGTGTTATCAGAGGGAGGGTTCCCTACAATGCCCCCCTTTTTAACTTGCCTATTTTGCCTGAGCAAAATGGGCAGGTTAAAAATAATTGGTTTTTGAAACTGAGGTTACTTTTTGCGCTCATTGGGCCACATGGCGAGCGGGAGCGAAGAGAGAGAAGAGCATTTATGATGAGCTTTCGTCTCTGTGTATTCCCAGGCAGCGTGTCGTTTCAATGATGGCGTAGCTAAACGTTTTGTATACCGAGGGGCTGTCGCCCCTACAAATAGCATACTGTGCCTTCTGTTGCATTTTTCCTGCTGTGTTTTTCTGTTAGTGCTTCTTCTTCTACCTTCTGCGTACCTTCGTTTCTAAGTGAAGCCCTAGGGTTTTCTACCGGTGATTTTCGCGTCGTGACGGTGACTGTATTGCGTTTTTCAACCCTCTTCTTCCAACTTTTCGCTTGGTACGTGCATTGCTCTTGCTTTTTCTTTGTTGCGTTTTTGTTTTGTTGGTTGTTTCTGGCTTGCTTGGGCGAGTTGCTTTACGACTGGGTGTTGTCAGTAGTTTCAAGGGTTTTTTCGGGGGTTTTTGACTGTGTTTTAGGGTTTCTGTTGCCCTCCTGCGTCTTTTGCGGGTTGGAGGTTTTTTCTTTGGGGTAGAATCAAGGGTTTGGGATGGGTATGCTGGTGATGTGGGGTTTTTTCTGAGAGTTTCTGTCATTTAGGGTTGTAGGGTCGGTTTGCTGTGTTTTGACTGTTGGTACTTCTTCCATGCAGATTACGAGGCTAAAAAATGTCTGCGAACCAGGAAGCGACCTCATCTAGCCCGTCCAGCGATGCTCATACTGAGAAGTCTGTGGATAAATTGAGTGTAAAGGAGTTCCACGAACGGTTCTGCATCCCCAACGGTGTATCTGTTGAACTAACTGATAGGGAGGCTGTGTCGACTGAGAAGAATGAAGACCATGCTATTTTCTTTAGCAAGGGTAGTTCAATGCTGGGCTCCGGTTTCCCCTGCCGTCTTCGTTCAAGAAGTTTCTGCATTTCACCCAGATTCCTTCGGCGTATATTCATCCTAATATGGTCCGGGTGCTGATGGGGTGCAGCATCCTGAACATGCTATTCAATTTGGACCTCTCACTGCTGGAGGTTCTTTTCATCTATTCGATCAAGAAGCTGAAGAGTGACATCTTCAGCTTTGTCGCTTGCCTCCCATCCATGCAGTTGGTGACCAGCCTGCCGAACTCGACCAAGAGGGCCGCCAAGGGACATGTGTTGGTCAAAGGCGTATGGGCGGGTTTGGCGGTGCTTCCGGACAGGCCGTTCGCCCCCAACCAGTCGTTGAAGGTCCCAGGTATGACTAAATTACTTCCTATTTTTTGCCATGATTTGTGAGTTTAGGTCAGCATTGTTGGGTTGCTGACATATTTTACCTTCTTGGGTGTAGGCCAGGATAAAGGGGGAAAACTGGTGGAGTGGGTGGGTAACCCAACAATGCTGGTGCTCGAACACGCAAAGCTCGCCTCAATAATCGGGAGGTAAAAAGGAAAAAAGGGCTTTTACGGAAGGCTCCGGGTGGCAAACGGTCCGCGTCCTCTCCACCTGCTGGCGCTCCAACAAAGAAGAAGAAGAAGGTTTCAAAGAAGGGGAAAGAAGTAAAACCTCCAACTCCTCCGAAGGAGTTTGTAATTCCTCCTTCAACTTATGTGAAGGAAGTGACAATAAGAGAGCCGGAACACCCTGTCCCGCCCTCTATTTCAAGCGGTCCCGAACATCTCGCGGGTCTGAACCACTCAGGCCCTTCAATGTCAGTAGCTGGCCGTCTGGCTCTTCTGGATGAAGAAGCTACTTCAATAAATCAACCCGGCTCTCCCCATCCGAGTACGGACGCAGCCGAGGCCTCTTGTGCTGCAGCATTGCCTCCTACAGCATCCCCAATGGAGGAAATGGGGGCAGAAAGTCAAAGTTTGCCCCCGTGCGGGCCAAGCCCCCTTGCCCTTGTGCCGGTGAAGGGGCCAGCTACGAGGAGGTCGTATCTGGCGCGTAACTTAAAGTCTGGCCTCATCGGGCGACTTCAAGATCCGTTCTTGGAAACCATCGAAGTCAGCTGCTCGTCCGTCCAGGATGATCATCCGGAGGGGAGCAAGACGGAGATGGCAACCGAGACCCCAACCGTCCCGATGGTGGTCCTAGATGGGGGTTCACCCGGAGCGACCCAACCGGCTGAAAATGAGGGGGCCCCGGACCCGGAGGAGGAGTCACTTTCTAACGCCTCATCAGGGGGGAGTCCTGTTGATGATGCGGCTTGCATCTCTGCTAGCTCTTTTAGCTACGCGAAGTTGGAAGAGAAGCTGAAACATATTCCACCCGGCTCGAACGTTGCCATGCCTTCAACAAAAATGTTCGAAGTGGTGGAAACGGTATAGTTTACTTCTTGATTTTCTTTTCCATACTAATGTGTTTGTGGTATGGTTTGTAACTTTGCTCTTCTTGTTTGTGTGTTTGTCTGCTGCTGGTGAGCGGTCTTCGCGGCATGGCCTAACAACATGACCTGTTTACTGACCTGCTACGGACCGCTGATTATACGAAGGCCTTCGTCTCTCAACGCAAAAATAATGAAGAGAAGTTGCGCTTGAGACTGGAGCAGGCCGAAGCCAGTTTATCCGCCGCTCGAGGAGACAACGAGGCTCTCCGGGCGGAGCTAGCTGAGGCAAAGAGCCGAGAGGAATCGATGGATGCCCGCCTGCATGAGGCGGAGGATGAGATGGCCCAACTGAGGGGGGAGGTGAGGCAACTTCGGACGGAGGTATCTATCGAGAAAAAGCAGAGAGAAGATTTGCAGCTGCGTTTATCAGCGCAAAAAGAAGAGCTGGAGAGTGAGTTTGCTGCAGAGAGGGAGGAGCTTGAAGCGGACTACCAGAAGCAAGTGGATGAAATGTACTTCTTCGGCTATCGCTGCTGCATGAAGAAACATGGCATCAAGCGGGACGTCCCTTCAATTCCTCCGGGTGAGGAGAAGAAGCTGCTCGACAAGCCTGCTCCATGAGAGCTTTTCTTTTTGTAATTTTTACTGCTATCTTCTCTCTTTTTTTTTGTAGTCCGGAGAACTCTTTGTATACTACTTCACAAATATTAATGAAGCATATTTCTTCATATTTTTACTTGTCTCTTTCTTTCATTGATAATACTGCTTTAAATTGGACACATTCCATGGTCTGAGTAATGGGGTTCCGTCTAGCTTTTGTAGATGATAAGCTCCACTTTCATTTGCTTTAGATATTACGTAGGGGCCTTCCCAGTTGGCTTGAAATTTTCCTGCTCCTGTTTCAGCAATATTTTCAAAAACTTTTTTAAGGACCAGCGTACCATTTTTGAAGCTTTTGGGCCTTACTTTGAGATTATAATGAGCGGATGCCCTTTGTTGATAGTCTGCCATCCGAACAGATGCAGTTTCCCTTAGTTCGTCTGCCCAGTCCAAGTTTCTTCCTAATTCTGCATCTGCATCTGCATCATCCTGCTTTACTGCCTCAAACCGGATAGTGGGTAGCCCTATTTCAGTAGGAATGACTGCGTCCATACAGTATGCGAGGGCGAAGGGAGTGTTTCCTGTCGGCCGTCCGGGTGTGGTTCGATAAGCCCACAGGACGCCGGGTAACTCTTCCACCCATTTTCCTTTGGCTTGTTCGAGCTTTTTCTTTAAGGTAGTGATTAGAGTTTTGTTTGTGGCCTCTGCTTGCCCGTTGCTTTGAGGATAACGCGGTGTGGAGTATGAATTCCGGATGTTTAGTTCTGAATAGAAATTCCGGAATGCGATGTTGTCAAACTGTGGACCGTTGTCGGCTATGATGGTTTGGGGGATTCCAAAGCGGCAGATGATGTTTTTCCATGCGAATTTGGTGACATCTTTGTCTTTGATGCTAGCATACGCTTCAGCTTCCACCCATTTACTGAAGTAATCCGTGGCAACGAGCAAAAATTTCTTTTGGGCAGGTGCGGCTGGGAGGGGTCCCACTATGTCCATGCCCCACTGCGCGAAGGGCTAGAGGCCTGAGATTGGTTTCAATGTCTCCGACGGCATATGTAGAATAGGAGCATGCCTTTGACATTTATCACATTTTTTGACATAGGCTGCCACATCCTTCTTCATCGTGGGCCAATAATATCCTTGCGAATGGGCCCTATATGCCAGAGATCGTCCTCTTGAATGATTTCCACATACTCCCTCGTGCAATTCGTCTAATACATACAGGGCCTCTGAATGACTTAGGCACCGAAGGTAGGGTCCTGTGAAAGATCGTTTGTACAAGTGCCCCCCAATCAAGGTGAAACGGGAGACTTGCACTTGGATCTTGTGTGCCTGTTTGGGATCTTAGGGCAGAGTGCCTCTCCGGAGGTATTCTGTAATGTTGTTCATCCATTCTTGGTCGTCTGCTTGGCTTGTCTCAATGGTGTTGCAAGTGGAAGTTTCTGCGACCGAAGGGTTGGTTTGCACATGTATAGGCAACAATGTAGCTTCTTTGATGGGGAGGGAGGCAGCTATGCCGGCCAAGGCGTCGGCGCGCCCATTTTCAGTTCGTCTGATTTTTTCGATTGTCCATTCGATGAATCGTTGTAAGGTGTCCCTTACATTAGTCAGATATCGCGTCATGCGCGCGTCCTTGGCCTCGTATTCCTTCTGGACGTGTCTTACCACGAGTTGCGAATCGCTATAGACCCGGAGCTTGGAGACGGATAGAGCTAGAGCGAGGTCCAATCCGGATAAGATGGCCTCATATTCTGCTTCGTTGTTGGAGGCATGGAATCCCAGTCGGATGGCTTGCTCCAGATGTTCCCCTGTTGGGGATTGTAGCGGAAGCTCGACCCCGGATCCTGATGATCGTGAGGCTCCATCGACCCGCAAAGTCCACCACTCTTTTTCACTTGGTTCCTGGTGCCTGGCTAGGCCTTCGGGAGTATTCTAACACGAAGTCAGCCATTACTTGGCCTTTCATGGACAATCTGGGTTGGAACTCGATTCCAAATTCGCTCAATTCTATGGCCCATTGAAGCATTCTTCCGGTTAAGTCTGGCTTATGCAGTATGTTACGAAGGGGTTGGTCAGTTAGCACGACCACTGGGTGGGCTTGGAAATAGGGGCGTAGTTTCTGGGCGGCACTTCGAAGGGCTAAGGCTATTAGCTCCATTTTTGAATACCTGGTTTCTACGTCCGCCAACGCTCTGCTGACGTAGTAGATAGGTTTCTGCTCCTTGGGTGAGGGGCAGCGGAATAGAACAGCGCTGATTGCCCACTCCGATACAGCCAAATACATGTACAATTTTTCTTTAGGGATGAGGCTGCTCAGGATGGGTGGTTGCATGAGGCAGTGTTTGATTTTTTCAAGAGCGTCTTGACAGCTGTCCGTCCATCCGTTTGCTCCAGCTTTTCATATTGCCAAGAAGAAGGGTCGCAATTCATCAGTGAAGCGGGCTATAAAACGCCCTAGCGCAACGAGCTTGCCTGTGAGGCGTTGTAACTCCTTCTTGTTCCTGGGGGTGGTGTTTCCATGACTGCCTTGACTTGATCTGGGCTAACTTCTATTCCTCTTTGGCTGACCATAAATCTCAGGAATTAGCCAGCACTTACGCCAAAGGCGTATTTAGAAGGATTTAGCTTCATGTCATACTTCCTCAAGAGGTGAAAAACTTCTTGTAAGTGGAGGACATGCTCCTCCCGGGTTTTGCTTTTAACCACGATATCATCAATATATACCTCTATCGTGTGGCCTATCAGAGGTTTGAAGATCTTTGTCATCAGTCTCGATAAGTGGCGCCAGCGTTTTTGAGTCCGCACGGCATGACTCTGTAGCAATAGAGGTCGTGTGGCATTATGAATGTTGTTTTTTCCTCATCAGTCGGGGACATAGGGATCTGGTGATATCCGGAGAAGGCATCCAAGAAAGAGAGCATCCCTTGCCCAGTAGTGGAATCCACAATTTGATCTATTCGTGGCAAAAGAAAACTGTCTTTTGGGCATGCATTATTGAGATTGGTGTAGTCGATGCACACCCACCATTTGCCTTCTTTTTTGGGTACCACCACTACATTTGCCAACCAGTCCGGGTAATCTACTTCTCTGATGAATCCGGCTTCTAGCAATTTTTCAATCTCATTCCAGATGATCTTTTGTCTGTCCTGGTGAAAACGCCTAACCTTCTGCCAGATGGGTCTGGCCGTTGGCAAGACGTTAAGCCTGTGAGAGGTAATAGAGGGATGAATTCCCCTCATATCAGAATGTGCCCATGCGAAGACGTCATGGTTTCGTCTGAGAGCATTCTACATGTTCTGGGTCTCTTCTGGCGTCATGAGGGAGCTGATGTTCGTAAGGTGAGTACTTTCTTTCGAAATTTGGATTGTTTGCAAGGGATCTGCTGCCGGGGGATCTTTGTCCGCCGGACCCAATAATTGTTATTGGTCACGCGCATGGCTGGACTCGGGGAGGGATGCGTCCTCCTGGCCGGTCCCTGTTTCTCGCGCTATCTGATAGCATTGGCAAGCGGATAACTGGCTGCCATATAGGTCAATTTGCCCATCGTTGGTAAGGAAACTCACCATTTGATGATATGTTGAGGGGATGGCCTTCATGTAGTGTAGTCATGTGCACCCCAAGATGACATTGAATGGCGATAAATCTTGTACCACCGAAAATTGTACGTTGAGAGTGACTGGGCCAGCTTGGACCGGCAGTATAATGTCTCCCAAGGACGTAATTCACGACCCGTTGAATCCGGATAGGATTCGTCCAGGGTTTTCGAGGCCTGTGAGACTGTGTCCCATGTGGCTAACGATCGATGCTTGCACAAGATCGGCCGAGCTACCTGGGTCAACCAAGATGCGTCTCACATCGAAGTCTCCTATCTCTAGGGACAGGATGAGGGCGTCGCGATGTGGCTGCAGTGTCCGGGTGGGGTCTACTGGTGGGAAAATGATTGTCCCATCTATGGGGCGAGGGCCCCCTCCAGTTAATCCAGGCCGGATGGATTTGATACGTTCGCGTACTGATGCGGCCCGTAACAACTTTTGTCCCTTTCGTTTGGAGTCATACTCCTCGTCAGATGGGTCTCCGTTAATATAGTTTATAACAGCCTTGGGGGCGGCTGGGGCCCTGGGGGCTCTAGAGTTGTGACTTTGGGAAGCGTCTCTACCTCCAGCATCTGAGCGGAGGTATTGCTTTAAATGTCCCGCCTTAATGAGCCTTTCGACCAAATAATGGAGGCACCTGCATGTCTCTATTGTGTGGCCATGTTCCTTGTGGAAGGCACATCTCTTGCTATGATCCCTTTTGGATGGGTCCGTTCCGAGGGGTCTAGGCCTCCTGAAGTCGGACAAGCCTTGAATCACAGGGAGAAGTTTCTCATATGATATGGAAAGAGGTGTGAGGGGCGGCCTTTCCGGGCGACTTGGCCCCTCCTGTCTTCGATCGGACGGCCTTGGCCGGTCCGGAATTTTGGAACTTCTTTCCGTGCCACTTCTAGATGCATGTCAGTAACTAGGACTTGCTGGGTGGCTGCTCGTACGTCGTCTTCGAGCATTGAGTATTTGTTTGCACGTCTGAACAAGTCGTCCATTGTTGTAGGAGGCTTTTTAGCTAGTTATTCGAAAAATGGGGTGCCTGGACAGATGCTTCGCTTGAAGATTTGCAGGACAACGTCCATGCTGCAAGCCTCTACCTGAAGTACGGCTTGACCAAACCATTTCACGAACTCCCTTAAGGATTCATTATCTTGCATTTTTATGTTTTGCAGAGTGCTGATGTTCTGCTTGTGTCGAGCAGAGCACAAGTATTGTCCCACGAAAGCTTCGGAAAGGTCCCTGAAATTGTCAACAGAGTTAGGAGGTAGGCGATGAAACCATGAGAGGGCCTGCCCTTGTAGGCTGGCGGGGAATACTTTGCACAGCAGCGTGTCGTTGCCAATATCGAGCGTCATGAGCTGTCGATAATGCATGATATGGTCAAAGGGGTCACTGGACCCATCGTATGTGGAGAATTTTGGTACGAGGAATCCCCTTGGGGGCTCGTAACGAATGATATGAGAGCAGAAAGGCGTGGAGAGCATGTCGTCCAGCCTTTTCCTGATGGAGCTAATGGGTGGCTCGTTTGGGAGGTTTCTCCCAACTTGTCGTACCGCTAGGTGCGAGTGAACGTTCTGCACCATGGGGGTGACCATGGGGTCACGGTGCGGAAGCACGTTTTGCACCATGGGGGTGACCATAGGGTCGGGGTGCATTGCCCAGGTTGTGGCTACTGGTGGCCTTAGTCTCCCAGGCTCTTGTGGGCCTAGTCTTGCGCGCATTGAATTTGACAACTGAGATTTTCTATCGCGTTGTCTTTTTGCTGAAAAATGAGTAGAGTCCGAGCTTTCCTCACGAGAGGCTCGAGGCATGGGCGTGTGTGGCTCATGTGGCCTCACGTTGCATGCTTCTGGGATAGCTCCTGCTGTCCCAGGATATATTGATTCTGGTTCTGGCCTTGAGTTTGCTACTTGGCCTCTTGAACGCTGACGACGAGGAGGCCCTGATGTTGAAGCCTGGATGCGTAATACTGCGTTTTCTTCTCTTAATCTTTCTGTCTCCTAAAGGAGAGCTTTCAGTTGTCGTTCGCTTGCCAACTGTCTTTTTTCAATGACTTGGCGCCATTCAGAATTATCTTCTTCTCCCCTACCAGATGAACGGCTTCGGGAAGGTGTGGCCATCTTTGCTAGTGACTGAATCAGTAATGTTTTCCCACAGACGGCGCCAATGTTGAGGCCTGGCGTCCCTGGTGATCCACGTAGTTGCCAAATGGATGGACGCACGATCTCAACCAATATAGATTCTTGATTCAGTCGTACCTGCAAAAGGGCGTCCGGACAGGATGTCCGGACGCACTCTTCGATGGTTTTGTCAACCATGGTAAGAGAGATAAATCAGTTGGCCTTTTACTAGGTATCAAAAGCTTACCTTCCTCTTTGTGTGAAGGTTCATATATATAGTATCAGAAGCTTTGTTTCCCTCTTTAATGGTAGGGAGATATTTTGTGTTGTCATGATGACACTAGATGGTGGCAAGGTCATCATCACCCTACGGGCGGCTGACAGAGATCGTGGTAAGTGCTACGACTGTCAGAAATCGTGGTAGGTGATCGTGGGAAGTGATCGTGGGAAGTGACTTGTCGTCACTTCATTCTTGTCCTTTCACTCTGCAGGTGGCGGAACGTGGGCCATGGCAGACTGTTGTGATAACGTGCAAGACTTGCTTACTTCAGTCAATGATCCGGACAAACATATCCGGATAGCATATGTCGGTCGTCCGGATGCGTTGTGGAAGTCGTCCTGATGTTATGTTTGTGAGTGTCGTGTGCCTCTCCTTAAGGTAGTCCGGATAGGAGAAGCGTGCCACGTGTACTCTTGGGGAAATCCGGATGAGGGTAATCCAGATGAGAATGCGTGCTACATGTCATCATGAGATGTGTGCCACGTGTTATCAGAGGGAGGGGTCCCTATAACCTTCTCTAATAAATTTGCTAATCGGTTGACTCGCCACTGATATACCACCAACATTCTTGAGCAAAATTTTGAAATTTCTTGCATCTCACAAGCATTGCATGTAAGAATTTACATGCAATATATATTCGATCCAAAGTATATGAACTTTTGCAACATGAATCAAATCTGAAAAAGACTTAGGATCATCTACTTACCTCTAGCCATTGTTTTGAATTTCTGTAATTGATGCAAGTTTTTTATTTTCCAAGCTCTGATCTCTCTTATGAGATGGTGTATTACTGAAGATAAAAAAAAGCAAAGAGACGAGTTCGGGACCAAGAGTAATATATATAAATTGTGGCTTCCCATCAAACCACGTTGTTTGTGATTTGCCGCCACAATCAGTAGTTTATGGAAAACTTCCTAAATTGTAGGGAAGTGAGATGATCTGGTGGAGGACTCAGTCAAGGTGTTGACCACTTCAGAGTTGTGTGAAATGTAGCAGATAACATTCTCCCACTTGGTCTACACCTTTAACCTAATGTCTCATCTTAGTCCATCAATTATCCACATTAAGTAACAAATACATGAATTATGGCAATAAGTCCTCTATATAACGAGTGTTACCTTTCATGCATGTTTTACACTATATTCATTTCTTAACATTATACTTTATGTGGCAATATTACTTAATGAATAAACCCTATGTTCATTCTTGGTCCAATGAAGTTGAATTTTCTCAAAATTAAATAAAGGTGCACATCAATATGAGAAAACATCATAATAAGAGTTTGTACAAGAGAAACTACATAAGGGAACTAAGTCCCATGTTCACTACATGATCATTGAATTTCAACGGTGGCATGCCCTTAGTCAAAGGATCAACGATCTTCAATTCAGTGCTAATGTGCTCAATAACCATTTTCTTTTCTTTAAAACGCTCTCTTATGGCTAGATACTTAATGTTAATGTCGATGTGTTTGCTTCAACTTTCACTTTTATTGTTCTTTTCCATAAAGACTGCAACTGAATTGTCGCAATATATACTTAATGGCCTAGATATTGAATCCATAATTCTAAGCCCGGAAATGAAACTCTTAAGCCATACACCATGCGAAGTAGCCTCAAAACAAGATATGAACTCAACTTCCATAGCAGAAGTAGCAGTCAAGGTCTACTTAACGCTCCTCCAAGATATAGCTCCACCGGTCAATATAAAAATGTATCCAGATGTTGATTTACATGAATTAACACAGCCAGCAAAGTCTAAATCTAAGTAGCCAACAACCTCTAAATTGCTTGTCCGTCTATACATTAGCTTGTAATCTTTGGTTCCTTGAAGATATCTCATCACTTTCTTTGCAGCATTCCAGTGGTCCAAACCTCGGTTACTCTGATATTGTCCTAACATTCCAATAGCAAATGCAATGTCAGGCCTTGTGCAGACCTGAGCATACATCAGACTTCCGACTGCAGAAGCATATGGAATGCTTCATTTGTTCCCTCTCAAGATCGTTTTTCAGGCATTGGTTCAGATTGAACCTATCACCCTTCACTATAGGGGAAACACTAGGTGAACAATCCTTCATCCGAAATCTCTCTAAAACTTTATTGATATAGGTTTCCTGAGACAAACCTAAGATACCTTGAAATCTATCTCTATGGATCTTAATGCCAATGACATAAGATGCCTCACCCATATCCTTCATATCAAAATTTTTAGAGAGGAATTGTTTCACCTCATAAAGTAAACCCTTATCATTGGTTGCAAGTAAGATGTCATCCACATATAAAATAAGAAAAAAACTTTACTCCCACTGACCTTAAAGGTATATGCATTGATCCATAACATTTTCTACAAAACCAAATGAAGAAACTATGTTATGGAATTTTAAATACCATTGGCGGGATGCTTGTTTTAAACCGTATATGGATTTCTTAAGCTTGCAAACCAATTGCTCACCATTACTAGAGGGGAATCCTTCAGGTTGTTTCATGTAAACTTCCTCCTCTAACTCTCCATTAAGAAATGCAGTTTTCACATCCATTTGTTTCCAAATCAAAGTGGGCTACTAATGACAATATAATACGTAAGGAATCTTTCTTAGATACAGGAGAAAAGGTTTCCGTGTAATCGATTCCTTCTTTCTGCGTGAACCCCTTTGCAACAAGTCTAGCCTTGTATCTCTCAATGTTGCCTAATGAATCTTTCTTTGTCTTAAAAACCCATTTACAACCAATGGCTTTTGCACCAATAGGCAACTCAACAAGGTCCCAAACATTGTTGCACCTCATGGACCTCATCTCTTCCTTCATGGCATTGTACCACAATTCTGATTCTTTGCAACTCATGGCTTGTGAAAAAGATTCGGGATCATTTTCAGCTCCTATATTATAGTCAGATTCTTGTAGATAAACTACATAATCACTAAGAATCGTTAACCTCTTAGTTCAAGTAGACCTTCTTAAGGTTGCACCAATATCTTCTAAGGAAGTATGAGGTTCAACTTGTTGTTTAGAAGTGTCAGGCAACTCCTGATCAACTTGATCTACTGGAATGTTGTCAACAGCTTGTGGAACTTCAATGATTGGTTGAAGTTCAGCGATTGTTAGTTCTACACCCGTTTGAACTTGAGGGGTGTTATGAACAACAAACAATCTATCACTTGAAGTGGAAGGTTGAGACTTTGTATGATCAATATCAGAAACATAGTTTCTGAATTGATCACTCCCACTGACCAAGTCATAATCCATAAATTTAACATTTCTTGATTCCACAATCCTAGTGTTGTGAGATGGACAGTAAAATCTGTACCCCTTAGACTTTTCAGCATATCCAATGAAATACCCACTTATAGTCCTTAGGTCTAATTTCTTCTCTTGTAGATTATAAATTCTCACTTCAAACGAGCATCCCCAAATGCGCATATGCCGCAAACTCGGTTTCCAACCTTTCCATAACTCAAATGGCGTCTTTGGGACAGCCTTGGTTGAAACTCGGTTTAATATATTCACTAAGTGCTTCAATCCACAAGAATCTAGGAAGTTTTGAGTTGTTCAACATACTCCTCACCATGTCCAATAAAGTTCGGTTTCTTCTTTCTACTACACCATTTTGGTCTGGAGAACTAGGCATGGTGTATTGTGCAACAATCTCATGCTCTTGAAGAAACTTTGCAAATGACCCAGGTGATTGTCTGTCTTCCAAGTATCTACCATAATATTCTCCACCTCTATATGATCTCACGATCTTAATTTGTTTACCACATTGTCTCTCTACTTCTGCCTTGAAAACCTTAAAGGCATCTAATATGCTTCATCTTTGTTATGAAGTATATAGAGATACATGTATCGTGAGAAATCATCTATGAAAGAGATGAAGTATTTCTGACGATAAGTGTCCATGTTTAGACTACATGTATCAGTATGTGACAAAATAAAGGCTATGCTTAATTAAGAAAAACACCCAAGAGGGAGGTGAATTGGGGTTTTCAAAAACTTTTCAACACAACAAATTCAAGCACAATATAATCAAAAATAAAGAGATAGAGTTAGAGAATTCAAACTCGGATTTTATAATGGTTTGTCACTTCCTTGCCTACGTCCACTCTCCTCAATCTCCTAACCGAGTGAGGGTTCCACTAACTTGAAACTTCAACCAAGCTTCCAATCCTTTACACTTGGATTCCAGCTCCAATGGGCTCTTACACAATTTCTTCAAGATTCAAACCTCTTGAAGGCTTTAACACTCGAGTTTTATAAGAAAGAATCCCTCAACCGAGCTCAAATACAAAACAAAGTTAGGATGACTCACAACGGTGCACTAAAAGATATGCAAGTGAGGATTTAATGCACTAAGAAAGAAATGAGAGCTTTTAGGCTAAGAAACGGTAGGTAGACAATTGATTGCAAGTGTTCTCTTTCTCATAAATGAAGTGGAGCTCTCAATTTATAGGCTTCTAAGCTCGGGAGCCAAGAAAATCAAAAGGCAGCCTCGACCGGTTGAGCTGGGGTCAACCGGTTCACTAGCCATTGGAGCATTTAATGCTTTGGCAGGTTACCGTTGCCTCGATCAAACCTGGAAGGAGGCAACCTCAACCAGGAAGAGGAAGCTACTGGATGAGAGAAAGTGTTTTTGGCACTCCTCGACTAAACAAGGGCAATTGGTCGACCGGTTCCCCAACCGGTTGAGCCGATTGGCCAGAGCCTCGACCAGTTCAACCTTTTGGCCTCAAAAACCTATCTTTTTCAATTCCTTTCTTTTCTAACACTTAGGCAAGGTCTTTAAGTAAATTAATATTCCAATTTTGAAAAGTTTTGCCTAAGGTACATTTGATAAAACTTGGGTTTTAATGAAATCAAAATTTTAAAGAATAAACCGAGTTTTAAAATATGCATGAAAAGGTATGAAAAACCTAAGTGCACCCATGCATTCATCTTACATTCGTTTCCTATGATCAAAAGACTTCTAAAAGTCTCGATCTTGTATCTATTTGGTCCTTTGATGAATTTCCGAATTTACACCTGAGATTATTTACCATTCAAACCAATTAGTCACTTAACCATGGTTTATATCATCAAAACCTGATTAGGAGAACCCTAGGGCTAACAATCTCCCCCTTTTTTATGATGACAAACCTTGGTTATGTAGGAGAAAAATAAATCTCCCCCTCAAACCAATCATGGATTAATCAATTCAAAATTTATGAAATTAAAACCAAGTTAATAAGAAACAATGTAAATCATGAAAATAGCATATCGTGTGTGTATATATATATATATAGTAAAGTCAAATGTACACAAAACATAAACATATGAAACAGATATGACAATGATATGCATGTAGGTCTCCTAGATCCTAAATATCTCTCTCCCTTTGGCAACATCAAAAAGGAACGAAGGGGGTCTCGAATGAAATCAAGGCTGAGGAGGTGGAGGTGGAAACACAGAGCGGAGGTAAGCCATCATCTCCTCATGATGACTCTCCTGATGACTCTCAATGCGCTCAATCCTCTGCTGGAGATGATCAAATACAGCTTGTTGCTGATCCATGCGATCCTCCATACACTCAAATCTCTGTTACACATATTCAAACTGAAAAGTGAAGCTAGTTTAATACTGATCCATGCGATCCTCCATAGAGTAGAATCGAGTATCGCTGACTATTATAAGCTCCTCCATGTGAGTGCCAAGTGATCTAATATGAGCCAATAAATCCATCCAAGGTGCATGATCAGGAGCGTGAGGTGTCTGATGAGGTGATGACTCAGTGTGAGGAGGCTCGGTGAAGGATGGCTGAGAAGATGGTCCCGCTGTGTAAGCCGACTCATACATCATCGGCTTAGGAAATGGGGCTTCAAACTGAACACCCTCGGACTAGAGTGGAGGGATGTCAAGCTCAAGCTCTCTCTTGCTCAAAACCTCTCTAAGGGTCTAACCCACCCTCTATCTCTCGGATCTCGGCCTCCTCCTTTACTTAAGGATGCACCTGTCCTTATCCCCGGGCCTGTGCTAATGGTCGCTCAGCTCTCCTAATCCAGGACCAATCGAAGCCCTTCTCAAACTTCATCCACCCCAAGGACTACTCATCATAAGTATCATAAATGCTAGGGGCCTCGAAGTCTGTCTCTCTACTCAAATCAACCCCGGCATCCTTGAATACTTTGGTGAAGAAGCGGCCATAAGGGAGTACACGGGTCGTGCTCTCGTAGCATGATATCATGTGCATCCTCATCAGATACCCCATGTGAATCCGTCTCCCTATCAGAATGGAGTTCACAAGGAATGCCTTAAGGTAGGAGACCTCATCTCGATGCCCGCCTCGTGGCAGTAGGATGGAGCATATCATGTGGTGAAGGACTCAAGCTGCTCACGGTCAGGCTATGTGTCGATGGTTTGCCCATCCCCTAGGCATCTGTAAGGCCGCACATCCTCTGAATAGCCTCTCTAGGCTCGAAACCCAGCACAGTGGGCCAAGCCTTGGACTCATATACCCTGAGTTCAACTGGAGCAATGTCTAAAATATGGAAAATGCTCTCCGGGTCCAGCTGGATCTCAATACCTCTAACGGTGGAAATGATCGGTCCATCAAATCCATATGTCACTCTCGAATAGAAAGCTCGCACTAGAGTTGAGAAAATCGGCTTGAAAATCGTCACTACTGGCAGCCATCCCATCCATCCGAAAAGTCTCTCAAACCCGAAATGTTGTAGTTGGGAGAAGTTGATACTTCTCCCTGGAACCACTTTCCTCTGAGCGAACTTCTGCTTGTACCTCTGATAATCCTCTACGGAATTGAAGAGAGTCGTGTCAAACCTCGCCTTTTGGCAAGCCTCCATCTGAGCAAGCGAGAGACGGCTCAGCAGGGCGCTTGCCCTGTGCCCTAGAGGCTACCATCTCTCTTATAGGAGCAATTAGAAAAGCAAATAAGAAGGATACGAGGCTGGTAGAGAGAGAATCACACACCCGAAACCCTAGGTGTGTTGAAAAATAGCTAAAATCGGTTGTGACACGTGCTGAAAGAGGAAAACCCATCCCAAATCCAAATCCCTAGATCCCAAATCTAAAGCCCTAACCTCCAAAAATCAATCTGAACCCCTCAAAATACTGCAATGGTGTCAAAAATCACTTATGGGCAACTAAAGAGGCACAACCCTTGAAGAACTAGAGGAAATAGGTGAAAAAATGAGGCACATGAGGGGTATTTAAAATGACAGCTCGATGAACCAGTCAACCGGTCCTGATCCGATCAACCGCGCTGGTCAACGGTCAACATAGTCAATGCTTCGATTTTTGTGCATTTTCTCGTCTCGTGATCCTCCCTCTGCCCTTTTCAATTGAAATCCCCAATTTTTTATGTCCAATGCCAAGGGAATTTTGATTTTTGGTCCAAATTTGACCATTTTCCTAGGTATATGTCTATATGATGCATATGACATGAAATTCATGCAATCAGAGGATATATTCAACAAGAATTCATTAAACAATCATTAGATCATAAAGAAATCACCCCTAGTTGTCTTCTAATATCAACAAATTATTCTCCACTTAGAGGTTTTGTAAATATATCGACAAGTTGATATTTTGTGCTTACAAACTCAAGTGTAATGTCACCCTTTTGTGCATGGTCTCTAAGAAAATGATGTCTAATCTCTATATGCTTAGTCTTAGAGTGTTGCATGGGATTTCTTGAAATATTTATGGCACTAGTGTTATCACATTTAATAGGAACATGCTCAAAAGACAAATTAAAATCACTAAGTGTTTGTTTCATCCAAAGAATTTGTGCACAACATAAACCAGATGCTATGTATTCGACTTCCGCCGTTGACAAAGCTACCAGATTTTTCTTCTTACTATGCCATGAAACAAGTGAGCGTCCTAGAAAATAACAAGTTCCACTAGTGATTTTTATTGCAACCCTACAACCGGCAAAATTGGCATCTGAGAATCCAATTAATTCAAAGTTATCACTCTTAGGATACCATAAGCCTATGTCTATTGTCCCTTTCAAATATCTAAGAATTTGTTTTATGGCACTTAAGTGAGATTCTTTAGGACGAGATTGAAATCTAGCACACAAGCATACATTGTACATGATATCGGGTCTACTAGCGGTCAAATATAGCAAAGAACCTATCATGCCTCTATACATGGTTGAGTTAATGGATTTACCTTTCTCATCCTTATCAAGCTTGATGGATGAGCTCATTGGAGTCTTCACTGTTTTGGCTTCTTCCATGTTGAACCTTTTGAGAAGATCTCTTATACATTTTGCTTGATTGATGAAGGTTCCTTCTTTTAGTTGCTTGATTTGAAGTCCAAGGAAGAAGTTGAGTTATCCCATCATGCTCATTTCAAACTCACTATGCATGCACTTAGAAAATTCTTCACAAAGAGAGACATTAGTAGCTCCAAAAATAATATCATCAACATATATTTGAACTAAGAGCATGTCATTTTCTTTGGTCTTTATGAAAAGAGTTGTGTCAATTTTTCCCATTTTAAAACCTTTTTTCAAAAGAAATTTACTCAATCTTTCATACCATGCTCTAGGTGCTTGTTTCAAACCATAAAGTGTCTTTTTAAGTTTAAAAACATGGTTAGGAAAGTTAAAGCTTTGAAAACCGGGTGGTTGTTCAACATATACTTCTTCATTTATAAAGCCATTTTAGAAAGCATTTTTCACATCCATTTGATATAAAATAAAGTCTTTAAAACATACAAAGGCAAATAGCATCCTAATGGCTTCCAATCTAGCTACGGGAGCAAAGGTTTCTTCATAATCTATCACTTCTTCTTGATTATAACCTTGGGCTACCAATCTTGCTTTATTTCTAACAATTATGTCATTTTTATCCATTTTATTTCTAAAGACCCATCTAGTTCCAATAACACTTTGATTTGAAGGTCTTGGCACTAATTCCCATACTTCACTTCTTTCAAATTGATTTAACTCTTCTTGCATAGCAATCATCCAATTTTCATCAACTAAAGCATCATTTATATTTTTAGGTTCAATTTGAGAGATAAAAGCAAGATTATTGCAAATATTTCTAAGAAATGATCTCGTTCTTATCCCACTAGATGGATTACCTATAATTTGATCTTGTGGGTGGTTGATGACACACTTCCAATCTTTAGAAAGGTCTTGGCTTGATTCACCTTGCACTTGTTGAGGCAGGGGTAGTGCCAATGGTGATTCTTCTTCTTGGGATCCTCTCCAATTTCTTCATGTTGCCTTCTATCTTTAATTTTCAATTTTACCATGGAGGTCTCCAAGCCTAAATCATCATCAAAACTCTCTTTTTCTTGGAGAGAATTGTTAGATTCATCAAAAATAACATGGATGGACTCCTCTACAACCATGGTTCTTTTGTTAAAAACTCTAAAGGCTTTACTTGAACTTGAGTAACCAAGGAAAATTCCAACATCCGATTTTGCATCAAATTTTCCAAGATTGTCTTTGGTATTTACTATAAAACATTTGCACCCAAAGACTTTGAAATAGTTAATGTTGGGTTTCTTGTTTTTCCAAAGCTCATAGGGAGTTTTCTTAAGAATGGGCCTCAATAATATTCTATTTAAAACATAACAAGAGGTGTTGACCTCTTCGGCCCAAAAATATTTTGGTAAATTGTTTTCATTTAGCATGGTTCTAGCCATTTCTTGAAGAGTTCTATTTTTCCTTTCAACTAC
Source organism: Vitis amurensis (assembly GCA_037355405.1). NCBI lineage: Eukaryota > Viridiplantae > Streptophyta > Magnoliopsida > Vitales > Vitaceae > Vitis > Vitis amurensis. Next base: position 12,510,056 of record CM074680.1, on the reverse strand, counting down.
CCCATTTTGTTGAGGAGTTCTAGGAGTCGAAAAATTGTGGTTAATACCATGCTTATTGCAATAGTCTTCAAAATCAATATTTTCAAATTCTCTCCCATGATCACTTCTTATACAAGTAATTGTAAAACCTTTTTCATTTTGAACCTCATTATAAAACTTTGAAAACCCATAAAAGGCTTCATTCTTTTGACTTAAAAACAAGACCCAAGTGTATTTAGAGAAGTCATCCACAATAACATATGTATAAGATTTTCCTCCAAGGCTTGGTGTCCTAGAGGGACCAAATAAATCTATATGCAAAAACTCAAAAGGCTTAGTTGAAATGAAATTTTTGTTTTTAAAAGAGTTTTTTATTTGCTTTCCCATTTGACAAGTTTCACAAACCTTGTTTTTTTGAAAATTTATTTTGGGAAGGCCTCTAACAAGTTCATCTTTGTTGAGTTGGGAAATAAGGTCCATGTTAGCATGTCCCAACCTCCTATGCCACAACCAACTTTGATCATGCATGCTTGAAAAGCATCTATCATGGCCATCATATTTTGAAATATTTATGACGTAAACATTATCACATCTATGATCCATGAAGATGGTTTTATCATTTTGAATATCCTTGATGATGCAATGAGATGCTTTAAAAATCACTTTAAAACCTTTGTCACAAAGTTTACTAATGCTTAAAAGGTTATATTTTAAACCATCCACTAATAAAACACTTTCAATAAGAGAGGATGTGTCATTACCAATGTTGCCTTGACCAATGATCCTTCCTTTTGCATTGTCTCTAAAGGTAACATATCCTCCCTTTCTCTTTGTAAGGAAAGCAAACTTGATTCATCCCCGGTCATGTGTCTTGAGCATCCACTATCTAAGAACCACTTATCCTTCTTTGAACCCTACAAAATAAAATTCAAGTTGATTTAGGTACCCATATCTTTTTGGGTCCTTGAGGGTTAGCAACCTTGGATTTTTCAATCCAAACCTTTTTAGCTTTTGCATTTGAATTCTTTTGAGAACCATTTCTTAAGGGACATGTATTACTAATGTGTCATCCCCTTCAACAAAATTTGCAAGTGGTAGAAGGACTTGCACTTGAGGATTCTTTTACAAAGTAGTTTTTAAAATACTTTTGATTTTTTGAAGATTTGAATCCTAACCCTTGTTTGTCAAAAACACATTTTTGGCTAACTAAAATCATTTCAAAAGATTTTTGTCCACAGGAAAAAATTGAAAGAGAGGAGGTCAACCATTCATTTTTTTTTTTCAAAATCTCATTTTTATTTCTCAAAATCTCATTTTCTTTTTCAATATGGGTTTTAGAAATTTCAACAATTGAAATTTTTTCTCACTTCTTCAAGTTCTTGAATTTTCTTTTTGAGAGAATTATTTTTCACACTAAGTTTTTCAGAATCCTCATATAATTCTTCAAAAACATCATGCATGTCTTCATCACTAAAATTAGAGTTTACCTCATCAAGTTCATCTATTGCCATGAAGCACATGTTTGCCACTTCTTTCTCCTTTTCTTCTTCGAATGATTCTTCACTTTCACTCCAAGTGGTCATCATTACCTTCTTCATTCTTCTCTTGGCTTCACTTTTGTATAGAGGACAATCATATTTAATGTGTCGCGGTTTTTTGCATTTAAAACACATCAAATCTCTTTTCTCTTCCAATTTGTCCTTGTCACCATGAGATAAAGATTCCTTTTTAGAAAGGTCTCTTCTAGAGGTGAACTTTTTTCCTCTAAACCTTTCACCCCTCATGTATTTGTTGAGCTTTCTTGTGATGAGGGCTAAATCATCATCTTCTTCACTTGGTTTTTCTTCTTCCACATCTTCTTCTTCCTTAGTTGTAGCTTTGAGAGCTATGCTCTTCTTCTTTTTGTCTTCACCCACTTGTAGCTTCTTTTCCAAATTGATCTCATATGTCATTAATGACCCTATGAGCTCCTCCATAGGTAACTTGGTCAAGTCTTTTGCTTCTTGAATTGCAGTGACCTTTGTATGCCACTTTGATGGGAGTGACCTCAATATCTTCATCACCTTTTTGGATTCCTTGTAGGTCTTTCCCAAAGCTTCAAGACCATTGACAATGTCAGTGAACCTAGTAATCATCTCAACAATAGTCTCATTTTCTTTCATCACAAACAATTCATAGTCATGAACAAGTATATTTATTTTTTACTCTTTCACTTGATTTGTTCCTTCATGAGTTATTTCAAGCAATCTCCAAATTTCTTTAGCCGATTTACATTGACAGATTCTATTATATTCATTTCTATCCATAGCACAATGCAAAGTAAAAAAACAGCCTTAGCATTTAATTAAAAATTTCTTCTATCAAGCTCATTCCATTCTTGCTTGAGTTTTGGAACCAAGACTCCATCAACTAGTTTTGTAGGAAAAGTTGGGTCATCTTCAAAGGCGTCCCATACATCTAAATCGGTTGATTGTAAATAACAAGTCATTCTAGTTTTCCAATAAGGATAGTCGGTTCCCGTAAAAAATGGAGCTCTATGTTTTTTAAAATTTTCAGTTTGAGATGAGCTTGATGGAATAGCCATTTCCTCTTAGACGATTAAGTCTTAAACAAGAGGCCTTACTCTGATACCAATTGAGAAAATAAAGGTTATGCTTAATTAAGAAAAACACCCAAGAGGGAAGTGAATTAGGTTGTTCAAAAACTTTTTCAACACAACAAATTCAAGCACAATATAATAAAAAATAAAGAGATAGAGTTAGAGAATTCAAACTCGAATTTTATAGTGGTTCGGCACTTCCTTGCCTACGTCCACTCTCCTCAATCTCCTAACCGAGTGAGGGTTCCACTAACTTGAAGCTTCAACCAAGCTTCCAATCCTTTACACTTGGATTCCAACTCCAAAGGACTCTTACACAATCTCTTCAAGATTCAAACCTCTTGAAGGCTTTAATACTCAAGTTTTACAAAAAAGAATCCCTCAACTTAGCTCAAATACAAAACAAAGCTAGGATGACTCACAAGGGTGCACTAAAAGATATGCAAGTGAGGATTTAATGCACTAAGAAGAAATGAGAGCTTTTAGGCTAAGAACAGATAGGTAGACAATTGATTGCAAGTGTTCTCTATCTCATAAATGAAGTTGTCACACCCCAAATTTTTTTTTATTATTATTATTTATTCTTCAACTAAACAATTGATACTCAAATACAGTTCTCTCAAAATTGAAATGTTGAGTTCCTACTTGAATTTGTTCAAGAGAGGATATGGAAAACCTGTTATAAAGAGTACATCATGCATTAAACATTATGACTATTAAGTGAACCAAAATATGTTTTGTTTCACAAAAGAAACTTGTACAACATTAATTTACATATACCAAACCCCATTGTTTACTACGGGTAGCCCATACTACAAGTGTATCTGACAAATATGTACATTACATTATTCCAACAAAAGGTTTAGTCTTTATACAAAAGGCATGGCCTCAAAAGACTTTCAATATGAGCAAACAGCATCCAATCACAGTAAAGCATTGCTCAAGCATTCTTTCCTGCATAGGACTTCTGACCTGCATCTAGAGGTGGAAGGGATAGGGTGAGTTCACAACTCAGTAGGAAAGTTTATAACCATCCTAATAAGTATACCCTTAAAAACCTTGAATCAAACGTTTAATAACATGCATGATAAACATTTTATAACCATTAACAAATGTGTAATCATGTCAAACATGTATGCATGTGTTTGTTGGTTTCATCATTGCATTTCCCCATCCATCCTTTCACAACCGATAAATTGCTTGATTCCCAATACATGCACAATGAATATCAATGCTCCACAAGATACTCGATCAATATAATAATGACTATTCTGGGACATCACCCAAGGGCAAGTCATACCCCGTGTCTTTTGGGACTCATACCCAAGGGCAGGACCAACCCCGTGTCTTTAGGGACTAAAACCCAAGGGCAGGACCAACCCCATACACCCACATCGGAGTGTCTTCCTCGAGGGCTTTAGGGACTTTCACCCAAGGACCCACGGTCCCACATAAACAATATATCAGATGATAAGGCCTGTAGCATCACATAAGCACTTCACCACCAATAAATTCTCTGAATATAATCTGTGATAATTCCATATCCTTCTTGCAATCCAATCACACCATAAACCATTTCGACAACACAAAACCACGAATCTTCACACCAATATACGTTCCAACATCATGGCAACATTTCAATGCAATAAACTGAGATGCAATGACACTTTAAAAGATTTTATGAAATCATAGAAACAACATAAAATTCCAACAAATAATTTAAGGAAAGAAATCAGATACACCATAGAATAGCATAAAATTCCCTACCTTACACCGACTTCCTTTTTGTGTTTCTTCTAAGTAGACGATCTTTGCCTATTACGAGGAACTGAAATGAAACAACATAATTTAGGTTTTAGTTTATTGTTGTAAATTTTTAATTCTCACATTCTCTAATCTATATCCTACATGTTTTCAAATCAAATATGAATTGAATTAAACAATATTTACAATGCATATTAATTTCCCTAATTAATTACCAAACACTAATTCTTTTGATTTTCTTAAAGCCTACCCTATTAACAAATTCCAAGTGTCCAACTAACCCAATTCATCACATGTTTACTAATCTATTTTTCAACCAAACCAAATTAAACAAAGATTTATGCTGATCTTACCCTTAATAAAATACTTAACTTAAAATACTTTAATCTTTAATAACTTGTGATTTTTAACTAAAACAGGTTTATAGCTAATTATACTCAACTTTTACACAATTTTTACCATTAATTCTTCTCAACATACCATTAGGAACCAAAATAAACGAAAATTACAAAATTAAACACTTGCTTACCTCAAATCTACACTTTCTCTCTCTAGTCTCTCTCTCTAACCCAAGTTGCTGCAGGTGCAATGGTGCAAAACGAGCTGCAGCCCCCCTTATAAAGGGGTCTCCAAGCACCCAAGCATGAGGTGGCAGCCCACATGGCTGCCACCAATCCACCAAGTAGGAGGTGGCATTCCACTAACTTAAGTTTCAAAATTTGCACTTTAGTCCTTCAAGTTACCAAAAATAAAACCCATAATTGCCCATTAGTCCTTTAGGTTTTCATAACCCTAATTAGTCCCTAAGAAACTAATAAGCATGCTTAGATAATTAACTAATCCCACTTAACCTTAATCAAAGTTTAATTCATAATTAAACATGATTAGCACTAAACTAGTTTTAATATCTAATTAAGCAAGCTTAAGTTAAGTACTAAAATAATCAAGCTTAAGTTAAGTACTAAAATAATCTAGGTGTTACATCCTCTCCCCCTAACAAAAATTTCGTCCTCGAAATTTACAAAAGCGAACCTGTAAAGAGTTCTGGGTACTTGTTTCTCATATCTGATTCCAACTCCCATGTAGCTCCTTCCACTCCATGATGATCCCATAACACTTTCACTAGAGGTATGGTTTTGGTTCGGAGTACCTTCTCTTTCTTATCTAAAATCTGTCTCGGCCCTTCCTCATACGTTACATCTTCTTGCAAATTCAAATCTTGCCAATCTAGTACATGTGTGGTATCAGGCTCATACTTCCGTAACATGGAAACATGGAACACATCATGTATACCTGATAGCTGTGGCGGTAAGGCTAATCTGTATGCTACCTCTCCAATCTTTTCAAGGATTTCAAACGGCCCAACATATCTTGGAGCAAGCTTTCCCCTTTTTACCAAATCGAAATACGCCTTTCCTTGGTGTCACACGTAAAAACACGTGATCTCCTATCCGAAATTCTAGGGGTCTCCTTCTGTGATCAGCATGACTTTTCTGTCTACTTTGTGCTGCCAATAACCTGTCACGTATTACTCGAATCTTGTCAGTAGTCTCTTGCACCAATTCTGGCCCAATCAGACTAGCTTCCCCAGATTCCATCCAACACATAGGAGATCTACAAGGCCTCCCATACAGTGCTTCATACGGTGCCATTCCAATACTGCTTTGGAAGCTGTTATTGTACGCAAACTCAATCAAAGGTAAATGTTCCACCCAATTTCCTTTAAAATCCATCACACATGCTCGTAACATATCTTCTAAAATCTGAATAACTCTTTCTGATTGCCCATCAGTTTGAGGATGAAATGCCGAACTCAATCTGATTTCAGTTCCCAAGGCTTTTTGTAAGGACTGCCAAAACTGTGATGTAAATCTAGGATCCCTATCTGAAACAATAGAGAGTGGTACCCCATGTAATCTCACAATTTCTTTCACATACAATTTACTCAACACCATAACTGAATCAGTGATCCTCATTGGTAAGAAATGTGCTGATTTCGTTAATCTATCTACTATCACCCATACACTATCCTTACTTTGGGGAGTTCTTGGCAACCCCACACAAAGTCCATTGTCACATGATCCCACTTCCATTCTGCTATAGGTAGTGGTTGTAACAACCCCTGCTGGTTTCGATGTTCAACTTTCACTTGTTGACATGTTAAACACTTGGAAACGAATTGAGATATATCTCGCTTCATACCACTGCCACCAATATTGACGCCTCAAATCATGGTACATTTTAGTTTCTCCAGGGTGTACTGTGAATCGAGAATGATGAGCTTCCTTCATTACCTCCTCCTTCACCTCGAGCATCATTAGGAACACAAAGTTTATTCAAGAAATGAATCCCACCGTTAGAATGTATGTTCCAACCTTCTATTGCGTCACCTGCCATGATTCGAGTGCGTATGCCCTCTAACTTTGTATCTTTCCCTTGAGCTTCAATAACCTTCTGCAATATTGTCGGTTGAGCTACCAAAGTACAAAAACATGCACCAGAATCATCAAAGCAAGGATTGAATTCACTTATGTAATCATACATTTTCCACTCATAAACCACCAACCCAGATAATACACATTGAGCCTTTCTACTTAGGGCATCAGCAACCACATTAGCTTTTCCTGGATGATACTGCAAAGTAAAGTTAAAATCTTCAAGGGTTTCCATCCATCTCCTTTGCCTTGCATTCAGATCTCTTTGAGTGAAAATATACTTCAAACTTTTGTGATCTGAAAACACTTCAAAATTTTCACCATATAAGTAGTGTCTCCATAACTTTAAAGCAAAGACTATTGCTGCGAGTTCAAGATCATGTGTAGGATAGTTCTGCTCATGGCTCTTCAATTGCCTAGAAGCATAAGCAACCACTCTTCCTCTTTGCATCAAAACACATCCCAAGCCATTTCTTGAAGCATCACAATAAACTGTATATCTTTCACCACTAATAGGAGTAATTAGCACCGGCGCTGTTGTTAGTCTCCTTTTTAGCTCTTGAAAGGATTCTTCACACCTATCATTCCAATCAAAGTTCACTCCCTTGCGCGTCAATCTAGTCATTGGGCAAGCAATTTGAGAAAAGTTTTCAACAAACCTTCTGTAGTACCCAGCTAGCCCAAGAAAACTACGTACTTCAAAAACATTCTTGGGTCTTTCCCACTTTGTCACAGCTTCCACTTTTGTTGGATCTACTGAGATACCCTCTTGAGAAACCATGTGCCCCAAAAATTGAATTTCCTGTAGCCAAAAGTCACATTTCTCCAATTTGGCATATAACTGGTTTTGTCTAAGTGTTTGAAGTGCCATATGCAAATGGTGACCGTGCTCTTCTCTACTCTTAGAATATATCAAAATATCATCCACAAATACCACCACAAAGTGATCCAAATAAGGCCGATAGATACGATTCATCATGTCCATGAATGCAGCTGGAGCATTAGTTAACCCAAACGGCATGACCACAAATTCATAATGCCCATACCTTGTACGAAATGCAGTCTTTGGAATATCTGTTTCTCGTATCCTCAACTGATGATAACCAGATCTTAAATCAATCTTTGAAAAATAGCAAGCCCCACATAACTGATCAAATAAGTCATCAATCCGAGGTAGTGGATATTTGTTTTTCACTGTAACTCTATTCAATTTTCTGTAATCCACACATAACCGCAAGGATCCATCCTTCTTCTTTACAAATAATACTGGAGCACCCCAAGGTGAGGTACTAGGCCGAATAAACCCTTTAGTTTGCAACTCCTGCAACTGAATGTTCAATTCCTTAAGTTCAACTGGAGCCATCCTATATGGAGCTATTGATATTGGATCTGTTCCTGGATACAATTCAATAGAAAAGTCCATCTCTCTATGAGGAGGTAAACATGGCAATTCTTTGGGAAAAACATCAGCAAATTCACAAACCACTGGAATACAATCTATAGTTGCCATCTTTTTGCTTTCTCCCTTCATATTAAAAAGAGAATAGTGTCTGCCATCCTTTCTTGACCACTTGTCATCCAGGTTTCGAATTCGTGGAATAAATGTAAGCCTTCTATCACCATAGAAACTCATATATGAACCAGAAGAGGTTTGGAATGTTACTTTCTTCAAATAACAATCTAACACAGCATGATGTCGAGCAAGCCAATCCATCCCCACAATTACATCAAACGATGAAATATCAAGAAGAACCAGATCCATTGTAACTTCTAGACCCCCAATATAAAGTACACAAGCATGACATACCCACGTAGTTTCCACCTTACCACCCATAGGAGTCTCAACACATAATGAACAATGAAGGGGAACAAATTCTATGTCTAACATGGAGGCAAATGATGCAGAAATAAAAGAATGGGTAGCTCCTGGATCAAATAAAACATGTGCCCAAGTGCTAAAACATAAGATCATACCTTCCACCAAGGCATTTGACTCTGCATTTTGAGACCCAATTGCATAAAATCTCCCTTGTTGTGCTTGTTCTGGCTTCCCTCCAGGCTTCCCTTGTCTAAAGTTTCCTTCCCCTTGAGGTTGCCTTCCTTGAATTCGTGGGTTCATCTGCTGAAACTGTCGTTGAGATGGCTGGAATGCAAATCGTTGAAATTTTGGGCAATCTCTCCTCAGATGTCCCATCTCACCACATTCATAACATCTCCTTGGTCCCTTAGCTGAATCTGTAGCCCCACTATACTGCTCTTGTTTTCTGGTTTGTTGTTGGGGATGAGTCACTTTCAGGCGCTTGAAATCCTGTTCTCGTTTTTCTGAACCACCAAATCTAGAATTTTTGCTTCTCAACCTTTGAGCTTCCTCCATTTCCCTTTCTATAACAAGAGCCCTTGCCACAACCTCACTGTAAGTACGAAGCATGAAAGGAGCAACCTGTGCTCTAATATTCAATCTCAACCCCTCTTGGAATTGTTCAGCTCGCATTTGTTCATCTGCAACCACATTCGAAGCATATCTAGATAGTTGTGTAAACTTTGCTGCATATTCAGTCACTGTCATGTTCCTTTGAACCAAGTGTATAAATTCAGCTCTCTTCTGTCTTCTAACAGCCTCTGGAAAGTAATTAGATAAGAGCAGCTCCTCAAATTGCATCCAAACCATCTTAGTTACATCCTGAGTAGTCTTGATCATATCCCACCAGTTGTCTGCTTCATCCCTCAACATGAAGGAAGCTAAAGAAACTCTCCTTTCCTCAGGCACTGCCATTACATCCAATATTTTCTTTATTTCTTTCATCCAATTCTCAGCTTCAAGAAAATTAGGACCACCTCGAAAGATTGGAGGATTCAATGCTTTAAATTCCCGAATCAAGCTCACATTCTGGCATTCTGAACCAGCAACTGGATATATTACAGGTCTTCCCTCAGTTACACCACCTGGAGATATTGGAGATGATCTAGTTGTTCGTTTAGGCCTTGTGGTTAATCTGTTCCTTGCTCTAGGCATTTTCTCTTAGAAAGGTATACAAGGATTATATTATCAATACATCACCTTATAAGGGTTATTCATAAAATCAAGCACCCTTAAACAATACAATAAAACCACTTATGTCACATACAAACATTTGCAAAACAAACATGATAACCACAATATCATAGTAATGGATTCTCAATGATCAAGCACTCAAACAGGCAACATGATCATAATTATTATAGCTAGGCATATTCAATACAACAAGGAATGTCATCAACACAACACAAACCTAACATCCATCCTTTAACCCTTCACTTAATATCAATATATCATACACAATAAAACAATGTGACAATAATAATGACTCCAGTGCACCTATTGGGCTCCCCACCTATTGTCCACAATAGGGATCTAATCCCTTATGCTCTGATACCAAGCTGTCACACCCCAAATTTTTTTTTTTTATTATTATTTATTCTTCAACTAAACAATTGATACTCAAATACAGTTCTCTCAAAATTGAAATGTTGAGTTCCTACTTGAATTTGTTCAAGAGAGGATATGGAAAACCTGTTATAAAGAGTACATCATGCATTAAACATTATGACTATTAAGTGAACCAAAATATGTTTTGTTTCACAAAAGAAACTTGTACAACATTAATTTACATATACCAAACCCCATTGTTTACTACGGGTAGCCCATACTACAAGTGTATCTGACAAATATGTACATTACATTATTCCAACAAAAGGTTTAGTCTTTATACAAAAGGCATGGCCTCAAAAGACTTTCAATATGAGCAAACAGCATCCAATCACAGTAAAGCATTGCTCAAGCATTCTTTCCTGCATAGGACTTCTGACCTGCATCTAGAGGTGGAAGGGATAGGGTGAGTTCACAACTCAGTAGGAAAGTTTATAACCATCCTAATAAGTATACCCTTAAAAACCTTGAATCAAACGTTTAATAACATGCATGATAAACATTTTATAACCATTAACAAATGTGTAATCATGTCAAACATGTATGCATGTGTTTGTTGGTTTCATCATTGCATTTCCCCATCCATCCTTTCACAACTGATAAATTGCTGATTCCCAATACTGTACACAGCGAATATCAATGCTCCACAAGATACTCGATCAATATAATAATGACTATTCTGGGACATCACCCAAGGGCAAGTCATACCCCGTGTCTTTTGGGACTCATACCCAAGGGCAGGACCAACCCCGTGTCTTTAGGGACTAAAACCCAAGGGCAGGACCAACCCCATACACCCACATCGGAGTGTCTTCCTCGAGGGCTTTAGGGACTTTCACCCAAGGACCCACGGTCCCACATAAACAATATATCAGATGATAAGGCCTGTAGCATCACATAAGCACTTCACCACCAATAAATTCTCTGAATATAATCTGTGATAATTCCATATCCTTCTTGCAATCCAATCACACCATAAACCATTTCGACAACACAAAACCACGAATCTTCACACCAATATACGTTCCAACATCATGGCAACATTTCAATGCAATAAACTGAGATGCAATGACACTTTAAAAGATTTTATGAAATCATAGAAACAACATAAAATTCCAACAAATAATTTAAGGAAAGAAATCAGATACACCATAGAATAGCATAAAATTCCCTACCTTACACCGACTTCCTTTTTGTGTTTCTTCTAAGTAGACGATCTTTGCCTATTACGAGGAACTGAAATGAAACAACATAATTTAGGTTTTAGTTTATTGTTGTAAATTTTTAATTCTCACATTCTCTAATCTATATCCTACATGTTTTCAAATCAAATATGAATTGAATTAAACAATATTTACAATGCATATTAATTTCCCTAATTAATTACCAAACACTAATTCTTTTGATTTTCTTAAAGCCTACCCTATTAACAAATTCCAAGTGTCCAACTAACCCAATTCATCACATGTTTACTAATCTATTTTTCAACCAAACCAAATTAAACAAAGATTTATGCTGATCTTACCCTTAATAAAATACTTAACTTAAAATACTTTAATCTTTAATAACTTGTGATTTTTAACTAAAACAGGTTTATAGCTAATTATACTCAACTTTTACACAATTTTTACCATTAATTCTTCTCAACATACCATTAGGAACCAAAATAAACGAAAATTACAAAATTAAACACTTGCTTACCTCAAATCTACACTTTCTCTCTCTAGTCTCTCTCTCTAACCCAAGTTGCTGCAGGTGCAATGGTGCAAAACGAGCTGCAGCCCCCTTATAAAAGGGTCTCCAAGCACCCAAGCATGAGGTGGCAGCCCACATGGCTGCCACCAATCCACCAAGTAGGAGGTGGCATTCCACTAACTTAAGTTTCAAAATTTGCACTTTAGTCCTTCAAGTTACCAAAAATAAAACCCATAATTGCCCATTAGTCCTTTAGGTTTTCATAACCCTAATTAGTCCCTAAGAACCTAATAAGCATGCTTAGATCATTAACTAATCCCACTTAACCTTAATCAAAGTTTAATTCATAATTAAACATGATTAGCACTAAACTAGTTTTAATATCTAATTAAGCAAGCTTAAGTTAAGTACTAAAATAATCAAGCTTAAGTTAAGTACTAAAATAATCTAGGTGTTACAGAAGTGGAGCTCTCAATTTATAGGTTTCTAAGCTCGAGAGCCAAGAAAAGCAAAAGGCAGCCTCGACCAATCGAGCTGGGGGTCGACTAATTCACTAGCCATTGGAGCATTTAATGCTTTGGCAAGTTACTGTTGCCTCGACCGGACCTCGACCGAAAGTCAACCGAGAAGGAGGAAACCTCAACCAGGAAGAGGAAGCTACTGGATGAGAGAAAGTGTTTTTGGCACTCCTCGATCGGACAAGGGCAACTGGTGGACCGGTTCCCCAATCGGTTGAGCCGATTAGCCAGACCTCGACCGGTTCTGCCTTTTGGCCCCAAAAACCTATCTTTTTCAATTCCTTTCTTTTCTAACACTTACGCAAGGTCTTTAGGTAAATTAATATGCCAATTTTGAAACGTTTTGTCTAAGGTACATTTGATAAAACTTGGGTTTTAATGAAATCAAAATTTTAAAGAATAAACCGAGTTTTCAAAGATGCATGAAATAGTATGAAAAACCTAAGTGCACTCATGCATTCATCTTACATTCGTTTCCTATGATCAAAAGACTTCCAAAAGTCTCGATCTTGTATCCATTTGGTCCTTTGATGAATTTCTGAATTTATACCTGAGATTCTTTACCATTCAAACCAATTAGTCACTTAACCATGGTTTGTTATCATCAAAACTTGATTAGGAGAACCCTTGGGCTAACAGTATGTATGATCTCTAATATGGCAAAACTCCTAGTGGCACCTCTCTTTGACTTGTTGGTTTACTTTCCCTTAATGCAGTCCACACAAGTCTCAAAGTTAGTAAAATCTAGAGTACTAAGTACCCCATCATTTAGCAACCTTTTGATTCTATCTATGGATATATGACCTAATCTCTGGTGTCATAATGTAAAGGAATCCTCATTTACAACACATCTTTTAATGCCAGTTTGGACATGTAATGAATTATAAGTGGTATCATTTTGTAAGAATGTGCGACAAAGACCATCAGACAAAATACCATTCCCAACACAATCAGATTTATAAATCAAACTGAAATATGTTTCTGAAAAATGAAAGGAATATCCAAATGGTACAAGTCTAGAAACAAAATCAAGTTTCATGAGAAACTTGGTACATAAAAGGTTCTTTGCAATTCCAAAACAAAACCACCATCTAAATTTAAATAACATGTCCCTATTGCTTCCACATGCGACCCCATCTTGTTTTCGGATAAGATGAATTGCTCACTTCTCATTGGCTTCCTTAGGTTTTGCATACCTACAAGGAATTTGAAATGTGGATTGTAGATCCATAATCAATCCACCATGTGTTGGTATTTACATTAACCATATTAGACTCTTAACAAACAAATGAGGTAGTGTTACCTTTCTTTTCAAGCCATTTCTGGAATTTCAAACATTTTTTCTTTACGTGTCCTTTCTTTTTACAAAAGAAACACTTTTCGTCTTTCTTAATTTCAGATTTGGGAGAAATTTGTTGCTTCCCTTTCTAACTGGCTTGAGATTTTCTTTTCTTTCCTTTCTTTTGCATCACCAGCATGGCACTTTCTCCTTGCTCCATCATTAACCTTCCTTCCTCTTGAACACACATGGTCATCAATTCATTGATAGACCACTTATCTTTATGTGTGTTGTAAGAGATTTTGAAAGGTCCATACTGAGGGGGAAGAGTGTTAAGGATAAGGTGCACTAAGAAGGATTCAGACATTTCTACCTCGAGTTTCTTCAATTAAGCCACTTGTCCCTCATTTCCATGATATGTTCGCGTACACGTATGCCAACACTAATTTTTGTCTTAATATACATCACGCTGAGGCGATTAGATTTCTCCCAGGGTTCGTACAGTAAAATTTGATCAGGTGTGCTTGTATCAGTGATCTTGGGTGGTTCATCTTTCCTTATGGCATAGTCTATGTCCATGCACCCTAATTGAAGAAGAACTCTCTCCTTCCATAACTTAAAATTATCTCCCCTAAGTTCGGGAACCTCACAACGACTATCAAAAATGCTAGGTAAAATTGCATAAAAAGATTACAAGCTTATTAATATTTGAGTCTTTAAATAAATTCATGTTTTACCAATCTAAAACACGCTTAAAAATTGAATCTAATTTTATTAAAAATTGCATGTGGGCTAAATCTTTAATTCAATCAGATTCATTATCCTTATGATAGATTTTATCAAACTATTTTATTGAATTTATAAAATTTATTATGAATATAGTTTGATATCTTCTCTATAAGATTTATGATAAACCATTGAATTAATTCTTCCTAACTCCTGTGGGTAAATTAAGAAAAATTAATTTTAACATTTTATCCTAATTAATTATATAAACATAATGAAATCCCTCTAGCGTAAAATCATCATATTTATATAATTAATTACAATTAATGTCCATTATGTGATCCTTATCCACTTAATATATAATTTTATATAATTAAGGATGTTGTGGCTATTGCTTAATTATTTAAAATTATATGGTTTACTAGACATTAAAACTATATGATATAACTTTAATGTATCTATCACAAATTTAGGCAACATTTCATGCAATTAAAGCTACAAATTTACACATACAACATACAAATTAGCATAAAATAATTTAATTTACATGTATAAAATCACATAATAATTTAATTAATTTTTTTTTAAGTAAAAGAGATTTCAAATTGTAATTGAGTGCCCAAGCCCATATAAAAACACAATCAAGTTCCAAGCCCAACAAAATTTATTTCAACCGGGCCATAAGGGCCTAAACTGGCCCAATTTCTTTAGTGGGCTTCATTGGAAACCCAAACTCTCTCTAGGTTCTCCATCAACTTAATATCACATGCACGAACCCATGATCCTATTTCTTCGCCACCCCACGGACTGCTTCAACACCGGCAGCGACGCGCTCGCCGCCACCCACGTGGATTGCACCATCACCGGCTGCACCGCACCGAAACTCAGTGTGGCAGCCTTCCAACACCAACAGTAATCCAAGCTGTAGAGCCGCCTGCATGACACAGGAACAGCCTTCACCGATGCCCAACAGCCGCCTGCAACACCAAGCAGAAACAGCCTTCACCGGTGCTTCCACGTGCTGCGGCATCACCAGCCAGAAAGAGCCTCACACGGTGCTTCCATGTGCGGTGGCATCACCAGCTAGGAAAAGCCTCACGCGGTGCTTCCATGCACGGCGGCCTTCCTTCGGACTGACACCACCGTAGGGTGCATGGGTTCTGCAGCCACGCACAGGTAGGCGGAGACTGAATGCACCTATTAGACGGCGCCTCTCCTAATGGCAGCACCGTGCTCGGCCTCAAAGCAGCCTACAACTTAATGATGCAGGCCTGGCAACACTCCGGGAAGGCTTTGCGTGATTCACAATCACAGTCGGCACGGGTTTCTGGGTATTCCTTGAAGTCGGTTGGCATTACAGCCAGCGCAGAGAGCACATGTGAAGGCGTGGCGTTTCCAAATTGGGTTTTCCTTCCCCAATGTTCCTTCATCCCTACTCACGGTTATGACTTTCACACACGTCCGCTACAAGTGAGGCGACCGCTTTGGTCATTTTCTCACATGGGTCCCACTCGTCTTCATCAGCCTTGGTGGCGGAGAAAGCTAAAAAAGGTTTATAAACCCACCGCAATGGCGTCACGGCTCATAACCACTGCACCATTTGCTTTGGAAAATTTGAAAGCCCTTCTCTCACCCTTTTCTTAGAACCAGATTTCAAGGCTTTGCCTTTTCAACCCTCTTCATTTATGGATTTTCTTATTGCAAATGATTTAAGATATCATAAAAGTGACAAGATTTCTTATGCAAAAAATCAATACCAAAGCAGAGGTAAGATTCATGAGGCTCTAATACCAAATGTAAGAATTTACATGCAATATATATTTGATCCAAAGTATATGAACTTTTGCAACATAAATCAAATCTAAAAAAGACTTAGGATCATCTACTTACCTCCAACCATTGTTTTGAATTTTTGTAATTGATGCAAGTCTTTGATTTTCCAAGCTCTAATCTCTCTGATGAGATGGTGTATTACTGAAGATAAAAAATAGCAGAGAGACAAGTTCGGGACAAGACTAATATATATAAATTGTGGCTTCCCATCAAACCACGTTGTTTGTGATTTGGCACCACTATCAGTAGTTTATACACTTCCTAAACTGTAAGGAAGTGAGACGATTTGGTGGAGGACTCGGTCAAGGTGTTGACTACTTCAGAGTTGTGTGAAATATAGCAGATAACATTGCCAACTGCTTAATACAACCTGAGCATCATATCAAGGGCCATAGTATTGATTTGGTTCAAGGCCTCAACAGTGTCATCAACATAATCAGGTCTCCTAGATTCTTCAGGCATTTTGACTCTCATCCACCTAGGATGATTGTTCTGGTGACATAATGTTGTTCCTCCTACTAGGATGTAAGGAGTTCCTATCAAGTATCTCATTTTCACCATCAAAAGCAAGAGATTATCAGCACCATTGGGATCACAAACTATATACTCCCCTGGTCTGCCACCACCTTCAACATAATCGCCATGAGGTGAGGCAGTCAACACAGAACTACCTTTTGCTTCAGCCTGATGCCTTTGTATAACATAGAACAGGGCTTCCTTCCTGGAATTTTGACAACATGGGTGACTTGTTCAAAGAGTCATCCTTCAGAAAATGCATGCTTGTATGGAAGTCAAGGAAGTTTATCACATCTGATGGGATATCAAAACCCTGATTTGTATCTAGAGGATATTCATCAATTACTAATGCTTTAAGTCCTCCATGACAGATGTAACTCAGACAAAGTCGTTGACTGTGATTTGGCCACCAAGAGTTCAACAAATCAACTGCAGTTTCCTTAACAACAGCTTGAGTCTCATCTTCACTGGTCCAACAATCAAACCAGATCACATAAGCCCTTACCTTTTGATCCTCAAACCAAATGGCCTTCTCCTTAGAAAGAGCTCAGAGATATGAAGAGAAGAAGAAGATATGTAGAGCACCTGTTTGAGAGAAAACCGGAGAGATGAAAACTAAGCAACAACAACAACACCACTGATAAGTGCTCTATTTCTTATATACAAAAAACTAGAGATTAGTTACAAATGACTAACAACTTTCTAATTAGTTGCAAACAACAAACAGCCTATTAACTACTTAAACAACTCTACTTGACATCCCCCTCAAGCACACAGGACGAGAAAGAACTATGAGCTTGCTCCGGAGATGGAGGAAACATTGAGTGGAAAGAGCTTTGGTCAAGATGTCAGCAACTTGGTCTTCAAATGGAAGAAATCGAACATCAAGAGTTCTCTATAGGACTCATTCACGAAAAAAATGAAAATCAATTTCCACATGTTTAGCCCAAGAATAAAGGATAGGATTTGCAGCCAAATAAGTAGTGTTGAGATTATCACAATAAAGAACAGGAGGTTGAAATAGGGGAACAAAGAGTTCTTTAAGTAGGGACGGGATCCAAGTGAGTTCAATGGCTACGTTGGCCAAGCCCCTATATTCGGATTCAGTATTAGAGCGAGAAACCACCTTTTGTTTAGAAGCTGACCAAGAGACCAGATTGCCTCCAAAAAAAATACACAGTAGCCACCGGTGCTACACCTATCATCAGGGCATAGCAAGAAAGAGCTCAGAGATATGAAGAGAAGAAGAAGACATGCAGAGCACTTGTTTGAGAGAAAACCAGAGAGATGAAAACTGAAATTGAGCAACAACAACAGCACCACTAATAAGTGTTGTGTTTCTTATATACAGAAATTTAAAGATTAGTTACAAATGACTAACAACTTTCTGATTAGTTACAAACAACAAACAGCATGTTAACTACTTAAACAACAGCCTGTTAACTACTTAAACAACTCTACTTGACATCCTTTTCATATTGAAACTACATAACCACGGTACTAGAAGGTTCAGGAGCCTTCTCAGGATTTATCAAGAGTAAACAAATGGTGAATCAGTTCTTTCAACTGGAACCAGAGTCCTCCCCAGTCAAATCGTTTGGTCCCAGAAACCATGTCATTAAACATAGCAACAGCTTCTGAAGGAGCAACCATTGATCTCACTTTTTCCT
Source organism: Vitis amurensis (assembly GCA_037355405.1). Lineage (NCBI taxonomy): Eukaryota > Viridiplantae > Streptophyta > Magnoliopsida > Vitales > Vitaceae > Vitis > Vitis amurensis. The sequence continues at coordinate 12,491,576 of CM074680.1, read as the reverse complement.
GGGTGATTTTCCTGTGACTCACTGCCATGGTATTGATAGCAGCAATCATGGCAGGGAGACGAAGAAGTTGAGGAACAAAAAGTGTCGTTCCCTTCTATTTCCTTGTCATCACATATCTTCTAGATGAGCTCGGGAACTATTAGTGCATGATGCTGCTAAGACTCATAAAAGATGAGAATAGTAAACCCATTGGTTTGTCATGGATCCCAAACTATACCCAGGTGAACTACAAGGTTGGAAAACCACCTCTTGCAACTTAATTATAACTAGCTCTTCTTCAACTATCGCTATGTAAATCTCTGCATTTCCAATAATCAAAAAGCCGAATAAGACTACAACTGCACACCTAGCTAGCTCCATATGTGAACCCAATGGTGCTGATAATCTCTTGCTTTTGATGGTGAAAATGAGATACTTGATAGGAACTCTTTACATTCTAGTAGGAGGAACAACATTGTGCCACCAGAACAATCATCCCAGGTTGATGGGAGTCAAAATGCCTGAAGAATCTGGGAGACCTGATTAGGTTGATGACACTGTTGAGGCCTTGAACCAAGTCAATACTATGGCCCTTGATCTGATGCTCGGTTGTATTAAGCAGTTGGCAATGCTTGTGAAGGAACGATGAAAAATTGAGCAAAAAAGGCTCCTAAACACACGCTAAAAAAAGAGCGGGTTGAGAGGAAAAATAAAAATAAAAATATATATGCGCTAGGGACAACATAGAGGGTTCATAATATTGGAAAGACAAACATAGAAAAATAAATAAATAAATAAATAACATGATTGATGAAAAAAGAAAAGAAAAAAAAAACCTTTACTACTAATATGCTAGGATCAATATTCCTTAAAAATCTTTGACTTCTTGCCAATATTATTGAGAGTCCTTGTAGGATAAGCGGTTGTACCATCATCATAACTATCCCAACATAGTATCTAAATGTACATCTGAGCACCCAATAGCAATGGTGGGAAATCGAGGGTCTCTCTCTGGTAAGAACTTGAAGTATCATGTGTCTATTCCAATATAAGGACTCTATTCCAATAGTGTTATGAGTCAAGTCAAGTAACCACCTACATATAGTGACAACATATGTCTCCCAAAGCTAACCAATTGGCCCTAGTTCGCCATGCTTCTCTTGAATACTAGTGCGAGCTTTTTCTAGAAAAAGAAGACCAACGAATCTTTCCATGGCTCCATTTAGTGCTTGTCAAGAGCAACCTTGACCAACTCAACCCTGTTTGGGAACCTACTAGGCTTATACCCATGTGATCCAAAAATAGAAAGGCTATTAAACCAACTTTCAAATTCTTCCATTTAGAAAATTTTAGTAAAATTTAAGTCATTCATATTACTAACTCAGAAAAACTAATAATACTAGTGTAGAAAACTTGGTATATTTCTATATTTCTCTATAGAGCATGTACAACATCGAAATTATATATGCTAAGAATCAAATTTTCCAAATAAAAATCTAGCTACAATCTAGGAGATGCATGCCTTAGAAAAGGAAAATAAAATTTAAAATAGAAAGTTGGAAACAATTCCCAATTTCAATACAAAATCAAAATCCCAACAAATTAGGGATATTCACATGGAAATCAACACTCCCCCTCAAGCAGGGTTGTAGATGTTCAGCATGCCCAACTTGGACTTCATTTCTTCAAAGTTAACTCTAGGAAGATCTTTGGTGAGAATGTCGAATGTTTGAAGAGCTATTAGCATGTATCCAAGAGTGATAATCCCATCATCAATCTTCTCTTTAGTGAAATGATGATCAATCTCTACATACTTAGTCCTATCATGATGAACAAGATGTTTAGCAATACTAATTGCAACTTGATTGTCATAAAAAAAAATTCTCATAGCACTATCAATAGGAAACCGGAGTTCTTCCAATAGATCTCAAAAATTTCATTGGCTAAGGCTTTGAATTCAGCTTCAGTACTACTCCTAGCAACAATAGTTTGCTTTTTGCTCCTCCATGTAACAAGATTACCCCAGACATATGAACAATAACCAAATGTAGATCTATGATCTAGAGGAAAGCCAACCCAATCTACATCAGTGTAGATCATAATTTCTCTGTTAGGATTCTTTTTGAAAAATAACCCTTCTCCAAGAGCCCGTTTAAGATACCGAAGGATTCTATAGACAACATCTAAGTGTTTTTTGGTAGGATTATTCATAAATTTGTTAACCAAACTAACAAAGAATCTAATATCTAGTCTTGTGTGGGAAAGATATATCAACTTCCCTACGAGTCGTTGATATTGTCCTTTGTTAATTGAAAGACTGTTTTGATTTAAGTTAAGCTTGATATTGGAGTCCATAGGGATGTCTAAGGGTTTACACCCAAACATACCAGTCTCCTCTAAAAGATCAAGAATGTATTTTCTTTGTGAAATACAAATCCCTTTCTTATACTTTAGATTTTTTGCTTTTTTTTGTAATTTAGTCAAATTATTTATACTAAATCATATTGACGCTTTAATACCTTAGTAATTTTTTTTTTACCTCCATCGCATCACTTGTGGTTATATCACCATTTAAAATATACTAAATGTTGAACTAGTATGCATGTTTAACTAATATACTCATTCTTGGAAGTGTTTTTACTATAATCAGTTATTCTCGTTAACTAGTCATGTCAAACTTGTCATGTTAGTAGAATGAGTAAAGATAAGAAGAAAAAATTGATAGATTTTTAGTTAAAAACAATTATAATAATTTGATCCAAAATCATTATATTTTTTAAAACAAATTTAAGGTATTTTTAGGTTTTTTTCTGTTAATTATTTCAAATTATCATAAAATATGGAGCATATTTTGATAAATTATAAATTATAGAAAAGTGTATGGTAGCTTTAGAGAGAGAAAAAATAATAATAAATATACATATGTATTATTATTAGAAAAAGGCCAAAGGAAGAAAGAAAAAGAAGAAAGTTCTAAAACTCTTCATCTTAATATCTCTATTTAGTTGATGGGTTCTTCATTTTACCTATGTATCAATAAAACTCTTTTATCATGTATTTATAGGTCTTTTGTTGGTTTTTTTTTCTTAATTGAATGGTGGAGATTCAATCTTGAAATCCAATGATTAATAACAAATGTTCTATATAGCACCTCTTTAATACCATAGAATTTTCCTATATATATAGTTTTTTTATTATTATTGGCTTTGGTTTTTAGAAACTCCATGTTTTTATTTAAATGATGCTACTTATGATCTAGGAGAGAACACTCGTTGATAGTTAAAATAAGAAAATGGAAAACTTTAATATTCCAAAGAGGTATTTATCGAATTTTATATATTGGTTATTGAAAGTTCATGGTAAAATCTACATCATTAAATGATCATATAAAACAATATGATCAAATGCAAAAGAATTGAACCAGATACAAATAATGAGATCAAAATACAAAAAAATGAAATTAAGATACAAAACAATGGATCAACTTTGTCCAAAGCAATGAGACTTAAATATACACATCGAGCAATGTGATTAGTTGCACTTTTTGATACATATTATAGCTACACTCTAAAAGAATTGAATTTAAGTTATTGGTGTGCACTTATTTATACTACTATTAAAAGTACGAGTTGTTTGTCTGTAATTTTTTTCCACAAATACCCTTTATTGATTTAAATAATCTCATAAATATCCTTAATTTAACAGCCAAACCTAAAAATTATCAAAGCCTAGTTATTTGAAACTATATCCAACCCAAATATTACCCAAAGTATAATAAACCCCTTGAAGTAACTCTCTCAACTTCACAAGGGAAAGGTGCCACTATCGATAGCCGCATCCCTCCATCTTCCATAGCTACTGGTTGAATCATGACAACAACTTGGGAAAACAAACATGTCTTCCACTTCATAGCCCTATTTCTCATTGTGAGGAGACGATTAGAAACCCTAGCTTCAAAAAGCCACCAATGATTTATTGCAATTTCAAGTACAATGCATTCAATCTTTTCAATTAATTCTTTATCATTTCTTATTAAATTATATTTGTTCGTAATCATTCAGTCTATTATGCATGATGGGTACGATTACAACCATATATATGGATCTCTTCTTTTTTGGTTCTTCTAACTTTCCACATTCTCTTACTGTTCTTTTTCCTTAACCTTCCACGTTCACTACCCTTTAAATTTGTTGCTTTCATTATTTTATTTTTTTATTTTTTATTTTTTTAACCTTGTGGGAATTTGGGTTATTATTTTTGTTTTTCAGGCATTACATTACATTAGAGAGAAAAAGCAAATATCGTGAATTAGTTGAATTGCCAAACCTGCATATGGTTTTAAGGTGATTTATTAAGGAGCATAGGGAAATGTTGCATCATGGATATGATGAATACATATAAGTGTTGGTCAAGTACAAAAATTGTAAGAAGAAAAATTCAAGCCAAGAAAAACTTAAGTACCATTCTTTTATATTTAGTAGATTTTTGTTTTGCATTTACAGAGGTTTAGACAATCTTTATAGGTAATTTTTCAGATATATCCAATGTTCTTGTATAATTGAATATATTTTAGATTATTATAATTCATAAAATATCTCATAGGACTAATTTGAGTCAATAATTAATAGTGTTTTTAACGTTGTTTCTATTGAAAGTATTTTTTAATAGAATTGTTTTGTTTTTAAGAAAATCACTTATCAAGTGTTTTTCCAAAAAACACTACAAGTGATTTTTCTACACTATACATAAATTTTCAAATTTATAAAAGTATTTTCTAAATTTTACCAAATACCTTTTTTTTTTTTCAAAAACACTTTTTAGGTTGAAAGTGTTTTTTAAAAACACTATCAAACCAACTCATCTCAATAATCAACCAGATCATAATTGATTCAACTATAATAGGACAAAAGTTTTTAATTTAAGATATTCAAATTAGGCATAGAAAGCATGATAACTACCTATTCGCGGTTCCTTGATCAAGAATATAGGTGATATATTAGCAAGTTATCATTTGCTAACCTCCATTATAACCCACATTAAGGTCCTCTCTAGAAAATGGAATTTGTAGAAGAATTTTAAAATTAAACTTAATTCTAACTTATATGACTAATTCTTTGGACCAAAGAGTGTTTTATACTCCTTACAAATTTGGAGTTTGTTTGCATTAGATGGGAGGAGTTTTATAAGAAAAGATGCAATGTTAAAGCATCAAAGGGCTAGAATTTGAAACTAGCTTAAGATGCTATAGCCAAAAATCAATGTGTGGACCCCGCATTTCGGCTCAATGCGTTTCCCACTCGATGGCGAGCTCGATTTTTATTTTGAAAAATGATTTTTATTCATTAAAAATTGACTCGGAGTCGCCACTTATTTTTGTTTTATTTTTAAAAGGGTAAACAAAATAAGAAAGAAAACTCTAAGTGTGACTCCTTGTTTTGGAAAAGGTGGTCTGTGAAAAACCGGATCAGGTTCGGGGGTCAGGTTACTTATCGGGAAGGTACGGTATGGACCGTAGCACCCCTCTAAGTCCCTAAAGTCAAGTCTCTACTGATAAAAATGAAGCTGACGTGGCAATCAATGAGAAAGTCAATGGATACTCACCTTAATCATGCACAATAGGTGAATCGGAATATGCATATGGAATGATCAAAACGAGAGTGGGTGCATACCTGGGCCTCTAGCCATAATGCGCTATCAAGAAATGGGATTAGTACACATTTAATGACTACAAAATATAGTTCATGCATATCGGAGTGCAAAACGAAGATCAAGCAAAATACATTAAGCACAATAGTTGACAATCAAAAGAGATCAAACATAGGGGCCCCACTAGAGCCCAATTTATTACTCATGAACTAGTCTTACAAGTTTCGTGTTTTAAAATTATGAAGAATTCATTATTGCTTATGTAGAATCAAGAAGGTTAGAAGATTACTTAAGAACCAGAACGAAATTAAAACTATTCGAGTGAAAACTGGATTTTTGGAATTTACTTGAAAATTGGAGTATTGGGAATTAAATTTAAAAGATTAGAGCTTCGGTAATTAAAATGAAATTTGCCAAAAAAGATGAGAAATGAACTTCAAGAAATTGATCTACGAGAATATAGGTTTTGAAAGTTGAATTTGTAATAATAATAATAAGGAATGAATTTTAGGAAATTGAACTGCGAGAATATAGATTTTTAATAGTAATAATAATAATAATAATAATAATAATAATAATAATAATAATAATAATAATAATAAGAAATGAATGAAATTGAACGGCTAGAGTATAGATTTTTAATAATAATAATAATAAGAAATGAACTTTAGGAAATTAAATTGCGAGGATATAGATTTTTAATAATAATAATAATAATAATAAGATTTTGAAATAATAATAATAATAATAAGGTTTTGAAAGTTGAATAATTAATAATAATAATAATAGTAATATTTTAAAAGTTGAATTAATAATAATAACATTTTAAAAGTTGAATTAATAATAATAATAATAATAATAATAATAATAAGATTTTAAAAGTTGAATTAATAATAATAATAATAAGATTTTAAAAGTTGAATTAATAATAATAATAATAATAATCATAATAATAATAATAAGAATAAGATTTTGAAATAATAATAATAAGGTTTTGAAAGTTGAATAATTAATAATAATAATAATAATAATAATATTTTAAGAGTTGAATTAATAATAATAATAATAATAAGATTTTGAAAGTTGAATTAATAATCATAATAATAATAATAATAATAAGGTTTTGAAAGTTGAAACATTGATAATAATAATAATAGTAATATTTTAAAAGTTGAATTAATAATTATTATTATAATAATCATAATAATAATAATAAGAATAATATTTTGAAATAATAATAATAATAATAAGGTTTTGAAAGTTGAATTAATAATAATAATAATAATAGTAATATTTTAAAAGCTGAATTAATAATAATAATAATAATAATAATAATAATAATAATAACATTTTATTGCGAGAATATGGATTTTGAAAGTTGAATTTGAAGATTTAAATAATGATAATAATAGTAATAATAATAATAATAATAAGATTTGGAGAGTTGAATTAATAATAATAATAAGATTTTGAAAGGGCTTTGGGTTCCATCTCTATCATAAGCCCAAGCCCATGTCCATTCATTAAAACAGCTTTGGGCTCCATCTACACCACCAACTTGGGCTTGATGCTCCAACTTAAGCCCAAATCTAATACCATCATGGGCAAGCCCAAGACTTCATCTCCTTCACAAACTTGGGCTGGTGCCCCAACTTAAGCCCAAATCCATTTCTATCATGGGCAAGCCCAAGACTTCATCTCCTTCATAGCTTGCATCTCCGCCTGGATATCATCCTCAGAGGAAGCTTCCACCACCGGCGGCACCATGGAGAGAGGAGCAGCAGCGGCAGTCCGACGGCATCCAGATGATGTTGCCGCCATAGTGGCTGGTGCAAGTGCCCGCATGGCCGGAGCGGATGATGGTGTCTGGTGAGGTGAGCAAACGCCTCGCCGATGAGGTGCATGCAGCGAAAAAAAAAATGAGGGGTGGGGCGGCTCGCATGCGTGGATCCCATGCGTGTAGGCGGGTGGCTTTGGGGGTTCCTATGGAGATGAGCTAAACACGGGTATGGTGGGCAGCCGGTATTGCAAGGTTCCACGCAAGTGAGTATGAAATGGGTATGGAGGTTAGAGAGAGAAAATATGGCAACATGCATGGGTATAGCGAAATTTGGGTATGGAGAAATGAATGGGCTTGGAGATAGAAGTGGAGGTTGCATCATGATGGCAGAGGCTATGGCTAGGGGTATCAAGGAAGAGCACAAATGGTTAGGTGATGGGGATGAACAAGAGAAATAGTGAGGGAATGAGGGCAAGGATGGGTTTGGTGTGCATGGGTGTATGGATATCCGAGATGGTAGGAGGAGAAGTGCTTTATGCAGCCATGCATGCGTGCACTACATGCATACAGGATATGAGAGACCATGAAAGAAAAAAAAAAACAACTTAAGCAAATGAGGATGCTCAACCGAAAGCAACCCTGTGGCCCTTGACGTCCACAGCAAATAATGGGACCATGTTCATAGTTCAATAGAAAGTGAAGCAATACATTGAGGGAAATGAAAACATACCGCACCTTGCCGGTAAGTCGATGATGCCTCCCTCTTGTCTCCCCCCAGCTATTCTCCTTTCCTCCATGGCCAAGCCTCCCCCGGATCCCAGCTCCCCCCTCCGCCTTCTTGTCCTTCCTCTCTTTTTTTCTTCTTTTTTTCTTTTTTTTTTTCTGCCAATCCCTTTCCCTTAGCTATCTTTCCTTTCCCGCCTTTCTTTTCCTACAGCCCTCACCCACTCTCTACTCTTTGTCTAATCTGGCCGCCCCCATCAACTTAATTCCTGGGGTGGTCAGAAGGGTAATCATGATAGAAAAATCACCCCAAAAAACTCCTTCCCGGGAGGGGGTCTATAAATATGCCCCTCTTCGGTAAAGTTTATGAGTGTAAGGAATATGAACACTGAAGTGAAAAGAAAGTGTGAACAGTGAGTGTAATGAAGTGAACTCTACCGAAGAACTAAAGAGACCCCCATAGGGACACTAGTGAAGCATGAACTCACTCAGGCCAAGAGACGAACACAAAAGCTCTAACAAGAGAAAAAGAAGTCTCAAAATGTCTCTGAAAGTGACTCAAAAGACCATATTAAAGATGAGTAACAGTCGAGCCACCCTGAAGAACGGAAAAGACTATGCTCGAAGGAGGCTGCCCTAAGTGAACTATACGAGAATGACAAGTGTAGGATGCTCAATAGCACGACAGAAATACGTATCGTAAACTCAAAGGACATCGTCATAAGCAGTGAGAAGGGAGATATGAAAGGACAATGACGAATAGGCGATAAGCATGGGGTGACAAGGTGAGGAAAACGAGGATAAACGCAAATCCATGAAGGCAACATGCGCAATGCTAGTGGATATGAATGTCGGGGCCTGTGACTCTGAATGATACAGATGAGAAGGAATGACTCTGAACGTCAAAACACGAAAAGGTGATGACTCAAGGTGCTTGAAGGGATATGTACAATGGCTTTGGACGCCAAACTAAAGAAAGATGGTGGCATCGAATGCCTGAATGAGTATGAAAAATGGCTCTGAACGCCAAAACTAAGAGAGAAAGTGACTCTAAAACGCATGAATGGGCATGAAGAATGGCTTTGAACGCCAAACTACGAAAGATAGTGAATCAAAATGCATGAATGGGTACGAAGAATGGCTCAGAACGCCAAAAACTAAAGATAGTGGATCAAAATGCATGAATGGGTACGAAAAGCGGCTCTAAATGCCAAAACTAAAGAAAAAATGGTGATGGCTATGGATGTGGATATGAGAGTACGACTTCGAGCATCAAACCAAGAATGACTAACGGCTCCAAACGCCTAAGTGCAAGCGTGGCTCTGAATGCCAAACTAGAAAGAGGTGGTGGCTCGGAACAACGAAATTGAAAATAGAGATGGCTCTGAACGTCGAAACAGAGGAGTGGTGATGGCTCTGAACGTCGAAACAAAGGAGTGATGATGGCTCCGAATGCCAAGACTGGAAATGTCGATGGCTCTGAACGCTGACTGAGAAGTGATGACGGCTCTGAACGCCAAACTGAAAATAGTGACGGCTCTGAACGCCAAAACGGAAAAAGCGATGATGGCTCTGAACGCCGAAACTGAGAAGTGATGAAAGCTCTGAATGCTAAATTGAAAATAGTGATGGCTATGAATGCCAAAACTGAGAAGCGATAATGGCTCTAAACGCCAAAACTGAGAAGTGATGAAGGCTCTGAATGCTAAACTGAAAATAGTGATGGCTATGAATGCCAAAAGTGAGAAGCGATGATGGCTCTGAACGCCAAAACTGAGAAGTGATGAAGGCTTTAAACGCCAAATTGAAAATAGTGATGGCTATGAATGCCAAAACTGAGAAGCGATGATGGCTCTGAACGCCAAACTGAAAATAGTGATGGTTATGAATGCCAAAATTGAGAGGCAATGATGGCTCCGAACGCCAAAACTGAGAAGTGATGAAGGCTCTGAACGCCAAACTGAAAATAGTGATGGCTATGAATGCAAAACTGAGAGGCGATGATGGCTCCAAACGCCAAAACTGAGAAGTGATGAAGGCTCTGAACGCCAAACTAAAAATAGTGATGGCTCTGAACGCCGAAACTGAGAAGCGATGATGGCTCTGAACGCCAAAACTGAGAACGATGATGGCTCTAAACGCCAAACTGAGAAGTGATGACGGCTCTGAATGCCAAACTGAAAATAGTGATGGCTCTGAATGCCAAAACTGAAAAGTGATGATGGCTTTGAACGCCAAAACAGAAAAGCGATGATGGCTCTGAACGCCAAAACTGAGAACGATGATGGCTCTGAACGCCAAACTGAAAATAGTGATGGCTCTGAATGCTGATACTGAGAAGTGATAACGATGGCTCTGAACGTCAACGAAGATGTGATGATGGCTCTGAACGCCAAAACCGGGAAGCGATGGCTCAGAACGCCAACGTAGAATTATTGGTTGAAATATCGCATATTGGGAAAATAAAAAAAGGGAGGCAAAGTCGGTGCAACTAGTTTTTTTGACTAAAAATATGGAAGAAAACAAATCAACTTGTTTTTTTCAAAAAAAAAACATGGGGAAAATTTAGGGATCATGAAAGATCTAACTACTAATAGAACATATCACCAAATATTGACCATTTATTACTGATTTTCTAAACAAAAGAACAACCCAACATTATCCTTTTATTTTAATTTTTTATTTATATATTTTTTTCATACTTTTATTTTAAAAATTTGCAAAAAAAAAATTATGAGCACTTCATTTCTGATTTTTCATTATTTACCACTTTAGTTATGTTGATTTAAAAAAATAAAATTTTAAAATTAAAAAGAAAAATTGAAAGATAAAGTTATTGACAAATAACTAAAATATCCAAAAAAAATTATAAAAAATCAATTTTTAATATTTTATAAAATATATAAAAATTAATTTGACAAGATAAATTATAAATACAATTTCAAATAATTTTAATAATTTAAATAAAATTACAAAATAAAAATATTGAGAGACTTTTAAAATGGACTTTCAAATAAAATTATATAACATACTATTTAAAATTTTGAATGATTTATTTTTTTCTTCAAAACACAATAAAATTAATAATTTTTGTTGACATATTTTAATTTTTTTAAATAAATGAATATAAATGTATTGAATTTTTTTTAATAGTTTTAGTAAAACAAGAATTTTAATAATTTTAATTAGCTAAAGTTATTTACTTCAACTATTTTGTATATATATATATATATATATATATATATATAATCTGTGCAGCTTATTTTGACCTCTAAGCTCAATGCCTTGGACGATCAAGCTAGACTTTGAATTAAGGACTAACATGATGCGAACAGCTGGTAAACGACACCGTGAGGAGAACCATGTTAGTGATGCGGTGCGTTTCATGCAAACCAGAAAAGTGATGCGGTGCGTTTTATGCGAAAGGAATGGATAGGCACGCCAGCTAGCACTTATTTCATTTCTTTCTGTCATTTCCTTATCTTTTCCTTTCTTCATTTCTGTTATTCCTGTGAGAAGCGGCATAGCGATATTCTCGGGAGTTTGTTAAAGAAGTTGTTACAAATTGTTATAGAGAGAGTATATGAGTGTGAGAGAAATGAAGGGTCAGGTGTGTTGTGGGAATTGTGTGAATTGCTCATCTCCTCTCTGCTCTGTTATCTTTCATATTGTCATCAATAAGATTGCCTATTCTCTCTCCATCCGCCTCTCTTCTTCTTCTTATGTCACATTTCATTTAAGTTTGCATCGGTTGGTATCGAGCCGACGTTTCTTCGCCTGTGGAGGAACGATGGCGAAGCAACTCGTTCACAGGAAGTCGACGTGAAATGCTTGAGATGATGAAAGAGTTCGAAAGGAAACAGGAGTTGTGGCGTCGCGAATCGAAGAAAAAGTTGTCAAATCTTTTGCTAATCTCAAAAGTTTGATCGGAGGCTTGAGCCTTGAACCGGAGGTGATGACCAATAGGGAGAAGAACGTAGGTGGGAGAATCAACTCGGTCATTCAACCAAGGTGGACTTTCCAAAGTTTAATGGATGTGGATTAGATGGTTGGTTACTTGGGTGGAGTATTTCTTAAGTCGATCGGACTCCTCCAGCTAGAGTGCGCCTAGCAGCTCTTCACTTAGAGGGAAAAGCGATCCAATGGTATCGGGGTTATATTAAGACTAGAGGTAATGAAGCCTACCTTGATTGGTCCGAATATGTCATTGCTTTGAATGCTAGATTTGGGCAACATGTTTTTGATGATCCGATTACGGATCTGCGCAATTTAAGGCAAACAGTTCACTGCAGAGCTATATGGATGAATTTGATGAATTGTATCCTAGAGTGATATCAAAGAATCCCATGCCTTAAGTTTTTTCTTGTCTGGTTTGATTGATGAACTCCAGATGCCCGTCGAATGTTCAAACCACAAACACTTGTTGATGCTTACTCTCCGCCGATTACAAGAAAATAGCAGAGCGCTTGCAGAACAAACCAAAACCAGTCTCCAAAGGACCTAGCCTATACTCACCCACCACTAACCATTACCACAAAGCCACGCCAATCACCTCTATTTCCCAAAAATGCTACCAACCTCAGAACACCACTTTCCGAAAACTACAAATGCCGAATCACTACCCTTACCACCATCAACCAATATGCCTAAAACCAATCTCGAATCACCACTAGAAACCATCGAAATTTCTCTAACAGAGACCTAGACGAGCGTCGGGCTAAGGGTTTATGTTTCGTGTGATGAGAAATTTACTCCGGCCATAAATGCAAAAGGAAACAACTGTATGTTATGCAGATTCAGGTGGAGACAGATGGTGAGGGGCCTGAAGGGAATTTACAAATGGAAGGCTTGGGTGAGGAGGATGAACAGATTCAGCTGTCTCTTAATGCTCTTATGAGCAATGAAGACTCACAAACTATGACCTTGAATGGAAATTACAAGGGGCGCTCCTTATTTGTGCTAATAGACTCAGGAAGCTCTCATAATTTCCTGAGTTCTAAGGTGGCTAAAAGGGTTGACTGTTGTTGGCAGAAGGCTAGAGGGATAAGGGTGACCGTAGCAAATGGGCAAGAACTTCACCGTATGACTCTATGTTCGGACTTCAGTGGAGAATGCAAGGGCAAGAATTTATTGCGGAGGTTTATGTTCCGCCTCTGGAGACTTATGATCTTATCTTGGGAACTCAATGGCTTGCCACTGGGAGATATCTCGTGGAACTTTAATACATTGCAGATGGGTTTTGAATTAAATGGCAAACCATATCTCTTGCAGGGCAAAAATAAGCTTCGGGAGAGGATGTCACCTTGGGTAGATAAGCTAAAAGTCTTGGTAGAATAGCCTGGCTTGTTTGCAAACAGACCTTTCGGATGCCACTCGGCTATTCGGTGGTGAAAACACTCATTTAGAGGAAACTCTCACCCCACAACAAAGCAGGAGGAGTTGCAAAAAATGTTGCGAGCTTTTAGGACGTCTTTGAAGAGCCCACAGATTGCCCCGGTCCCGGATTATGATCACCAGATTGATTTAAAGGATGAAGTCGACCAATTAATTGCACCTTACGTATGCGCAGTGCGTAAAGATGCTATTGAGAAACCGATTGGTGAAATGTTACATGCAGGAGTAATTAGACAAAGCAGAGCCCTTACGCAAGTCCGGTGGTTCTAGTAAAAAAGAAGAATGGATCGTGGAGATTATGTGTTGATTACGAGCTTTGAACCAAGTTATCACAAGGACAAATTTCCAATACATTATTGAAGAACTTCTTGAAGAATTGGGAGGTTCAACAATTTTCTCCAAAATTGACCTACGCTCGGCTATTGGCAAACGGAATGCATGAACCGATGTGCCAAAACCGCCTTCAAGACACATGAGGGCCACTACGAATTTTTGGTGATGCCTTTTGGCCTCACGAATGCTCCATCCACCTTCCAGAGCCTTATGAACAATATCTTCCAACCCTATCTTCGGAAGTTCATTCTAGTGTTTTTTTATGACATTTTAATATACAGCAGAAGCTTCTCTGACCACATACATCATTTGAGTATTGCCTTGCAGGTCTTACGAGAGAATTTGCTTTATGCCAAGAGCAACAAATGTTTCTTTGGCCACTCTAGTATTGAGTATCTGGGCCATGTGATTTCCAGCGGGGGAGTTTATACTGATCCTCAAAAAGTTGCTGCTATTAGAGACTAGCCAACTCCCATTACACTTAAGCAACTTCGTGGCTTTCTCGGCCTCACGGGGCACTATAGGCGGTTTGTAAAGGATTATGGAAAAATTGCAAAGCCACTGACAGATCTGCTTAAAAAGGACGCTTTTCACTGGACAGAGAGAAGTAATCAAGCTTTCATGGCTTTGAAACAGGCGATGATAACCGCACCAGTGCTTGCCCTGCCAAATTTTTCAAAGGAGTTCATAATAGAAACAGATGCTTCTGGTCAGGGTATTGGAGCAGTCCTAATGCAAGAAGGACATCCCATTGCATACATCAGCAAGGCCTTATCTGACAGGTTTCAAACCTTATCCACTTATGAAAAAGAGATGTTGGCTATTCTTATGGCCATCAAAAAGTGGGAGTCATATCTGGTAGATCGCCATTTTGTAATCAAAACAGACCACCAGAGTCTGAAATATCTTCTTGAACAGCGAGTAACTACACCTACTCAGCAAGCTTGGGTTGCCAAGCTTATGCAATACGATTACGAAATCCGCTATAAGCAAGGAAAAGAGAATGTTGCTGCGGATGCTTTGTCTAGAATCCAACCAGCAGAGTTGTTTGTTCTATCTACAACAATTTTAAACACTCAGTTGTATGACTTGATCAAAGAATCTTGGGGTGCAGATCCTGAATTACAGAAGATCATTAAGGCTAAGGAAGCAGACCCCTCTGCTTATCCTAAATATTCTTGGCGAGGAGAGGAACTTCGGAGAAAGGGGAAATTGGTAGTTGGAGTCAATGAACAACTGCGACGAGAGATCTTAAACAGCTTTCATGATTCGCCAACTGGAGGCCATTCTGGCGTGTATGTGACTACAAAGCGGATATCTACAGTAGTTTATTGGAAGGGTTTGAGGAAGTTTGTCCGAGAATATGTGAGAAATTGCTCGTATGTCAGCGCTTCAAACCAGAAAATAAACCTTATTCGCTTACGCAACCATTGCCTGCTCTGCAGGGAGTCTTCACAGACATCACAATGGACTTCATCGAAGGCCTCCCCAAATCTAATGGTAAAACGGCAATTTTTGTTGTTGTGGACAGGCTTACCAAGTATGGTCACTTTATGCTGCTACCACACCCATATACAGCCAAGATGGTTGCCCAATTGTTCCTTGACAGTGTATATAAACTTCATGGTCTTCCTCACTCCATCACATGTGACAGAGACCCTATTTTCACCAGTGTTTTTTGGCAGGAATTTTTCAAATTACAGGGCGTCTCATTGCAGCTATCTACTGCGTACCACCCTCAAACGGACGGTCAGACAGAAGTGGTGAATAGGTGTATTGAAACCTATCTTCGGTGCATGGCAGGCGATAACCCAGGCCAATGGGCAAACTGGATCTCATTAGCAGAGTTTTGGTATAATACTTCATACCATTCCTCTTTAAAGATGTCACCGTTTGAAGCTTTGTATGGTTATGCCCCTCCGCTACAAATTCCCTATTTTCCAAAGGACTCAAATGTTGAAGCTGTTGATAGAGTGTTAAATGAAAGAGAGAGTTGGCTGCAACTGCTTAAACACCATCTCTCCAAGGCACAGCAGAGGATGAAAATTCAAGCCGATAAGAACAAGTTTGACAGAGAATTCAACATTGGAGATATGGTGTTACTAAAACTCCAGCTTATAAGCAAGTCAAGATGCATTCAAGAGGTCCCAAACTCCAACCCCGCTATTATGGCCCGTTTAAGGTGATAGACGAATTGGAACAGTGGCTTATCACCTCAGTTGCCTCCCGATGCTCAAATACACAACGTATTCCACGTGTCCCTTCTCAAGCCACTCATGCATCAATTCAAGCTTGCTCATCTTTACCTATCTCTAATACCAGCACCACCTTGCTCCCACAAGCTATTCTCGGACCGTCGTTTAGTCAAAAGACACAATGTCCCAATTGTTCAATTATCGATACATTGGGTTGATAAATCACCACCGATGCGTCTTGGGAATTTGCGGATGATCCAAGAGGAGGTTTCTGCTTTCTTCCTTGAGGACAAGGAAGTTTCTTAGAAGGGAGTATTGATGCGAAATTGTAAACGACACCGTGAGGAGAACCATGTTAGTGATGCGGTGCGTTTCATGCAAACCAGAAAAAGTGATGCGGTGCGTTTTATGCGAAAGGAATGGATAGGCACGCCAGATTAGCACTTATTTCATTTCTTTCTGTCATTTCCTTATCTTTTCCTTTCTTCATTTCTTATTCCGTGAGAAGCGGCATAGCGATATTCTCGGGAGTTTGTTAGAGAAGTTGTTACAAATTGTTATAGAGAGAGTATATGAGTGTGAGAGAGATGAAGGGTCAGGTGTGTTGTGGGAATTGTGTGAATTGCTCATCTCCTCTCCGCTCTGTTATCTTTCATATTGTCATCAATAAGATTGCCTATTCTCTCTCCATCCGCCTCTCTTCTTCTTCTTCTTATGTCACATTTCATTTAAGTTTGCATCATAACATCTCCATCATCTCCCTCGTCACTGGATTGAAGTAAATCCTCATCTCCAACCACCCCTCCCCTCTTTCCTCTTGTGCTTGTCTAGGCCTTACTTTACATTCTAATTCTAGGGCTTTAAAAAAACAGTATTTATATTTAAATTCATTTCTCTTCATGAATTTGAATTTAAATATAACCTCTAGGCTATGTTTGGTTCTCAAAAAATTTGAGGAAAAATGCAAGGAAAAAAAAATACAAGAAAAAAAATAGAAGAAAAGAAAAAGCGAAGGAAAATAAAAAATGAATTAAAAGTTGATAAATTATTTTTATTTTTTACTTCAAGCTCATTTTATTTATTTTAAATCATTAATATAAAGATTAAATAATTTTGAAATACATAAGTTTTTAATTAGTTTTAATTATATTTGATTTTCTTTTATATTTTTCATAGGACAACCAAACATGAAAAAATCATTTTCCTTTGCATTTTTTTTCTTTCCTTAGTATTTTCCAGAAACCAAACATAACCCTAATGTACTAAACCACCCCTTATGAAATTGGTATAAAATTTTTGATAAAAGGTTAAAAAAGGTTCTTTATTATAAGAGAAAAGTGTTGTTTATGAAAGGGAAAAATATACTCATATGGTCATTTTGATGTATTCCAGGACAATTACAATAGGAAACAATAGTTGAAAAAGGGATAATTTTAATACTAAAACCTAAGCATTCAACAATACTAATGATAACTCAAAACTAACTTACATATACAACTCATTTGGAATTATTAAAATGCCCAATTCATAGACATCAAATCAGCTTAAATTGATGCCTAGTTTTCAATAATAACATACACAAGAAAAAGGAAAAAATGGAGTTTAAACCAACCGAAATTCATGCCAAATTCAAACGCTAAAACATTAGTAGTGAACTTCAGGATGATATTTACATTTTCAATACTATTAGGTGTTATAGCCATATTTGGAAAACAAATTATGTATGAAGAAAAGTTATAATTGAATTATGAACGCCTGTTGGTATCGACATTGGGAAGAAGTCTTTTGTGACTGCTTTTAATCCCATTAATGTGTGTTTATAAACCAACAAACCTGTACTTACCACTACAAACCCAAGACAAATAAACTAATAAACAAGTTTTCTGTTACTCTTTTTATCTTCAATACCTGTTTTTCTCAGCCAAAATAAAGCAGGGATTGTGGCTCACAAGGCTCACCAAGCTCAGGCCGCCACACCCTACTCATCCCAAACAAATTAAACTGGCTGGAAAGCAGTGACCCAAATTCAGGGGCGTGGAGATTTGCTGTAATGCTTGCTGGTATGCTGCAAATGGCATACCAACTACTTACCCTGCTCCATGCATTGACCATCCAACACATCGAAAGATCTTTTTACACAACCTCACGGGTCCCAGTATCTTATTAACAGAAGAAACTAACAGAATTAAAAGAGGTTTTCCAGTTCTAACATAAAACTTAGCTGCTTTTAACACACCCTTCATAGTGTATGATTTACCTAGTCAGGTAGTATATGACTAGGAAAATGACCACAAACGATGCAATAAGCGTAAACATCCTCCGGCTTGATTTGGTCTCAAACACCTAGTCAGATCAAACATATTCATCATGCCCAGTCAAGAAAAAGCATGTTTTCAAGAAAGCAAAATGTTACACCAATAGATAGAGGTTATCTAGTCTACTTACCATCTTGAACCGATCCATAGTTCCTGAGAGGATTCCCCTTGATGCATCCATCTCATTCCCCTGAATTGTGAACAGAATCATGTGAGAGACAATAAATTAAAACACATAGAGCAGGTTTCATTAATTCAGCACACATACCACACGATCAAGCATGCGATTGTGGCTCTCTACCTCTTCATGTATATCACCTGTCAACTGTTGAAATGACAATATAAAATGCATTAGTGTTTTCTTGGGGTGATAACAGGTATTGTTACTGCAGCCAAAAAACGTTAAATTCTTTATATCACTCATCAACTGTTGAATTAACAATGTAAAATGCATTATTCTATGCTTGAGATGCAGCTCAAAAGTTTAAAAGATGCCCGAATGCATCATCTTATAATAAAGGATGTCTAATGAATCTAGCTGACTTATTTGCAAGTTAATTACATTGATAGTAAATTTGAAATACTAAATCTACTGTTATGGCAATATACAGAGACATTAGTGCTTGGAGAAAGAAACAGAAAATTTTGAGTTTTTAGCAACTCCAAAACTTCCTAATTCTCCCTCTCCCTCTCCCTCTCCTAAGGATGAGTTTAAATTTTGAAAAACTCTCCCATTCCACACATTAGCCACCACCTCCAACCAAGAAGGTAACTGATAAAGGTAGTGATGATGTTCAAAAAAAGGCACTCAGCAAAAGATAAAACAACTTCTAATGTTCAAACCTCAAAACGTTCAATCAAAAATTCTCCTAGAGCACTTAAGCACCCCAGGGCAGTTGGCAGTCAAACATCTCTTATTACTACTCAAAAGTATAAAGAATGCAGTATCTTTCATCTCCTTCAGAATAAAGGATTCCAAAAACATTCCATTTGGTTGTGAGGAAGATAGAGGAAAACAATAAAAAATTTGGAATATTTAAAGATCCATTCCAACCCCCAATAGTTGCCAGTTCTAAACTCTAAAGTTCCCTTCTTTTTCCCTTTTTTGTTTGTTCTTCTCCACCTTCTTTCCTATTAAATGGAAAATAAATGAACTGAACAGCAGAGAGAGACAGAGACAGAGGAAAAGAGCTCTTAACAATTTTTGGGTATTTGACGAGAGTTGCACTAGAATGACCATTTTACAAGCCAGTGTGAACTTACTCGCTTCAGCATAACAACTCTATCTTCCAGTCCATCCACTGCAGTTTCATTATCAACTTCATCAATTTCATGGGAGTAGGAAGACGAGGCCCTGATACCACCCTCCTCAATGCCATCAAAAGTGGCGGCTCTATTGCCTCGGTGATCCCTGTATGGAAAAAATAAAATAAAAGGAGCTGCAGAAAAACTACATAGAGATGGGAGTTCAAATAGAAGACACCAAGATGAATAAGCCACTGATGCCAAGGATTATTTTCTTGACCTACATTCAAGATACTGAAAGAACTATAAACGCGTTAATCTTTGATGGAAGTTTGTGCCTAATAGGGATGAATCTCCAAGATTTACTCAAAAAAGGAATGGAATGAAATAAAAAAAAATTCTGAATTACTCTACAAAAAGTACATAGGTAATTTTGTAACTCTGTATGTTCTCTAGTCATAAGTTTAGAATTTGGGAAGTCTTTTTAGTAGAGATTACTCCTTAAAAGAAGTTTCTATATTTCTAAACTTTCTATTTTCTAAAAGGAAAGCATCTTTTTTTCTAAAAATTCTGTTTGAATCATTTTTAGAATTTAGAAATTCTTTTTATTATAAATTCTTATTCTTATTATAAGAAGTTTCTATAAATTTTTAATGCTTAAAAAAAGTTTATATTTTCTCTTAATGTTATTATTTAGAAGATTAAGGAATTTTTGAAAACAAGAGTCATAATAAGTCTCACCTAGAACAAAAGTAATGGAGTCTTCTTACCCTTGATAATGAGATAATGTTAATTACTCTATTACTTTTGTTCTAGGTGAGACTTTTAAAAGATCATAGTGAGACTTTAAGGATTCTTATTTTTCTTCTTTATCTTTTCTTTCCCTATCTTTTATTTTTATTTTTATCCCATTGCTACAGATGGACATAGCCGTTCAAGATTGAAAAGACGAGACTTAGAAAATGATCTGTATCACTATTCCTACGAAGCACATCATATGATCAATGATAAAGTTGATAAGAAGTAATTCACGACACCCTAAATTTGAGTTCATAATAGAAAATGAAAATATGGCTTTTTACTGGATATATTGCTAACTTATCAAAATCAAGAACTATGTGTCCCAGCATGTTAGTTAGAGAGAGAGAGAGAGAGAGGGTTTAAGTTATAAATTATAAGCAAGAAATAACTCAATGTGTCTGCTTATGTCCTAGCAAATACAGAAACAATATCTACACCAAATATAGTAATAAACAAGGTGAATATATACCAGATATAGCAGAAAAAGTAAATTAAATGAAATATTGTCATGTCTATTGCATGAAGCATAGAGGTGGTCGACAGAAATAGGCTTCAAAAAAATCAGCATGTAAACAAGAGAGTTTGAGAGGGTAAAAACGAAGTGGAAAACACAACACAAAACGATAAAATTCTTGTTTCAACAACTTTAACAAAAAGAAAGTAGGCACATGCATGTCCACGCTACCAGACAGGAGTAAGTGTTGGGGACTGTTTTGATAAACATTAACTTGCAAACAAGGGAAACTTTAAATTGGAGTGCAGTAGCATAAAATTATAAATCGCAAATCAAAGATAAATGGTAATTTGCACATTACAAATATGCACAAAAAAATTAATAGATCTGATCTAAGAGCCTCTATAACACCAAGCTATACAGATAAATCACTTTATGATTACTCGTGTTATGATTTTCAACATTTCACATAATATTTGAATATTCAAAAGGAGCATATATAACCAGTGTTATTGTTATGATGCCAGTGATGTAATCCAAGACTTGAAGCAAAAATTGCGTAAAATAATAAGCTTAAAATTTATTCAATCTTAGCAACATGCAGTATCAAAGGATCAGATAAAATGTGAAGATCACTTTTTTTTAATATATATTTTTCGAAGTTAGAATCTTCTGTAGATGAATCTGCAGACAACTACAAATATAGTAAAATAAAAGTATAAAGGAAGATAAAATGAAGATCACTTTTTTTTAATATATATTTTTCGAAGTTAGAATCTTCTGTAGATGAATCTGCAGACAACTACAAATATCAGTCACCAAATAAATAAAACTAAAGGAAATTTGATTCACAATAATTGAAACGTAGAATGTAATTGTAACGAACCTTCTGGAATTCATGTCTTATGAGATCACGGATTCTCCTTCTCTGCTTATTCCTGTAGTAATCACAGTGTTATAAGTGCTTCTACACACAATTTCCATTCAATGAGTCAAAATAAGTCATGAGCATGATCCAAAAAAGAAACTTCAACAACAAATCATGAAAAAAAAAAAGGGGGGGAGGAATTGCTGATGAAAAAAAATAAAATTCAACAAATTTACAAATAGAATTTGGATCTGTTTTATATAGTTCAAATTGCAGGGTTCATTCACAAGAAAATCAGTAGATAAATTGCTTCAAAATATATGTTAATTCAATCTAATAAATGAAAAGGATAATGTGAAATATTCAGATCTGCAAGAAAGTGTGGGAAAATGAAGAAAGAAAAGGAAAGTGGAGAGAAAGTTGTTACCTTTGGAGGAAAGTTGAGAATCGCCAAAACAGATAGAGAGCTGTGGCAATAGAAAGCTAGGATTTATACAAAGTGAGTGATCCATTTTGGGCAAAACGATAATCGGTGGGTCCCAGTGAAATCGTAATAATTTTAACCTGTTTGGAGATTAGGTGTGATATCAATTCAACCGTCAATTTCCAGTTCACTTTTGCTTATGATGGATGCAGATATGGAGGACGGCTACTCCACTTGTTCTGCTTAAGGGTGGTTGCACCCATAGGTTGGTCAGATTGAAGGGCAACGTAATTCTAATTTAACTGTTTTTTTAATACAATACATCTTTCAAGTTGAATTTTTTAAATTTGGATGAATTCCAAATTAATTAGTTAAACTCAAACTTATCTAGTTAAGATTGGTTGGATTTATGTCATTAATATAAGTTTAGAATTTATATCATATTCAAGCAGGGTTAAGTTACCCAATAAGTTTGTCCAAGCCCCAGTTCACATTGAGGTCAATGGATTATGCATCATTAATATAACTCTGGAATCTACATTGTATTTAAATTATCCAAAATATTTGCTACCTTATTTACTACTTTCCCTAGAGATTTAACTAGAGTCTTTCAAAATTCTTATAGATTTCATGCATATCCAGGATACAATGAAGGCCCTGTATGGATTGGCTTTTTGGAAGTCAAAACCTCCTTTTAAGTCCAATGAAAGTTTTCATGTGTTGGATTAATTCAATTAAGAGAGCTTCTGCTTAAAAAAAAATGTGTAGACGAAAGTTTTCATGTGTTGGAATAATTCAATTAGGAGAGCTTTTGCTTCAAAAAAAAAAAAAAAAGTATGTAGCTTAAAGCTATTCCAAACAAGGCTGAAGATTGTTTATGGGAGTTTCTATTTTGTACTAAACTGTTTCAATTGCTTCTTTCAGATTTTCCTTTAGTCTCCAAATGTTGCAGAAGGACCATATGCATGTCAAAATGATTGGTGAGTGGTGGTGGATCGGAGTGGGTGTGACTTTGATTAAAAGCACTTTATCTAGTTCATTTGTCCAGCTTTTGCTTTGTTCATGGTTCCTAAAGCAGTTCAACTTATATGGACATGGAAGTGTAGTTGGGTATTCATAACATGCTCATTCCTGGCAAATCTCTTCTAGGTTAATGATTGTGGAGGTTTGTGGGGAAGTAGATTATTTAACATGGATTAATTTTGGTAAATTTGGGAAGAGCCCAAGGGTGATTGTCTACAAAGGGGAAAAGGGATTAGGAGTTAGCCAGGGAAAACATCGAAGAGGAGAAGATTTTCTCTCTAAGGCTAGTTTAAACTGTCAATGACAGCTTCACAATGAAATTGTGGTCGGATATTTGCTACAATGATTAGGCATTGAGAGATTCCTTTCCCCGTGTTTGGCAATGCCATGACCAGTGTTGCAGGGCGGTAAAGATCAATTTGGAGTTTGCAAGGTGGTCAATGTCAATTTGGAGTTGGCAAGATGTTAGAGGTCAACTTGGGCTTTGCAAGCTGTGAACAGGGCAATTTGAAGTCCTTGTTCCATGACAACTTTCATAATTAAGAATTGGAGAGTGTGGATCTTTTCCTACAAAGGATTCAGTCAATGAAGGTGTATACAGGCTAAAAGGATTGTTTGAAGCTGGTTGCACCAGGAACATGAAATTCTTTGTTATATCCTTCTATGCATCCTTGGACTGGCCAATTGGTCTCCTATGAAGGAGGATGGGATCATATGAAAAGAGGTTGGAATTTAGTTAATCTTCATTGACTGCACAAGTTTCATGAAAAGTGGCTAATCACATTCTGGACAATTGCAGTTTGGCACATGGATTTTATGGAGCTTCTGAGCTTTCTCACTTTAGTCTCTTGTAGGTGCTTCCTTGGTTAGTAAAAGAGGTTTTACTTAGATGGCATGAGAGTTTCGTAGACTAAAAATGTAAAAAGGCATGGAGAAGGTTCCACAGTGCTTGTTTTTGATCATTTGGATAAGGAAGAAGGAATAGGAGAACTTTTGGAGAGAATGAGAGTTTAGTTCAATCTATGAAAGACTCTTTTCCTAGATCCTTTCTATGGGTGCACAACAGATTCTTTTGGGTCTTCAAATTTCTCTCCCTCATATTTGATTGATTATGCAAGAACATGTTCGCTTTGTTCAGGATTTTATTGTCTTTTCCAGCTGCTCAGCATCCTTTCTATGTGTCTTGTCTTGTACACATTGCAAGCATCCTCCTCTTTGTTAAGTGCTTCTACTGAATTTCGTTTACCCACAAGAAGACATTAAATTTGGAAATAATTTGAAATTTTTGCTAAACTTTGAAAGGATTTGAAATTTTTGTTATTATAGTGTTAACAAATTTGTTAGGATCCAAAGTTTTATGATTAGAATTTGTTTCCATCATTAAGGGCTCATGGGAATAGGAAGGGCACCAATGGTAAGTGTATCAATGACCTCTTCTCTGGATTTAAGATAAAAACCTTTTTCATATAATATCACAACAATTACCCACAGTTTAGCCCAATTGGTTAGGGCAAACACTGGAAAGTGTGGTCCCAGTAAGTGGCACATAGTCTTGGGTTTGAATCTTGATACTGATAATACCCTGAATTTACTTAGTATTGGTTGTTGCGAAACAATCAACATCCCAAGGTTTGGGTCCCCATGAAGAGTCCTAAGCGTTTGGCCATGGAAGGTTCATTGGTTATCAAAAATAAATAAATAAATAATATCAAAACGGTTAATTATATGAGTAATCAAAATTTATAATTTCTCTTCCAATGGCTTTTGTCTATATATTTTAACGTATTTGCCTAAAGTTAGTTTGAGAAGCACCTTCCCTTTGTCAATCACAAGATAAGACCTAAGTGACCCATGAATACCTATTCCTCACCTTCTCCTACTACAATAGAGGAGGTAAATGTACTCTTGTTGTCATAGATGTGCCCAACACCATAAAATCTACCACACAATCCTTTACAACGGGGACTATGTTCACCTCAAAGGAAACCACTATAGTTAAACATCGGTATCAGCCAAATTTGCCTTGGGTTTTGGTTCCTCATTCATCTTCCTATGTCCAAATTGTGTTGCATGATAACCATGCTTTCCATAAACAAAGTGATTTCTCCTCTTAAATTGAATGTGACTTGTTCACAAAATTGGGGTTACATTTATGATTTCTAGTTTCTTTTTTTCTTTTTTTCCTTTTTTTGATAAATAAGAGTGTATTAAATAAAAGTGTATTTTTTTTTTATCTAGTTGTTCTTGTTGTTTTTATTTTTCTTAAGCTTATCTACTACCAAATTAGCCTTCAAAGCGAGTTCCTTGCCCTTCTTGACCTTGTCTCTGTTTCTATTCATTCCTAATTTGGATTATTATGTCTCCCAAAGACATTGGTTCCATCCTATACTTTTTCTTTGGTTTTTCCATATATTTTTGCAGTTTTCAATGAGCAGTTAGCATCAAAAACTTCATTAGAAAAATGTGCTCAAGATCACATGGCAGACTTGCTTGTTTCCCCTCTTCCAAGCAACAAATTTTGTAAAACCTAGTTGTAGTTTAGGTCAAGTCAGAATGTTACCTAGGTTTACTACATCTATGGCAAAAAAACCCACATTCTTGTCATCTTTTGATTGCACAAATCAATTTTAGAGATATCAAGTTTGACTAGAGCAAGGAGCCTTCCATTTAGATATACTTTTAAGTCGTTGGTGTAATATGTATGAAGCGTGAAACAAGGATGCAGAACATTGTAATAAAAAAACTACAGAAACTCGATTATACTGTAGAGAATCTGAAGAGAACAAAAACACTCATCAAAGAAGGATGCAAAGTCCAGCCATTGCCTTTAAAGTAGATCTCGAACTGTCTGATATAATATCTAAATGCAATAGGATTAACAACGGTCTACCACTAGGGTACAATAGCTGACCATCTTAGATGGAGCATTTCAACCACAAACCACCTCTTAGACACTCCAGCTACAAATAGCACGAGTGTTTCTCTAGAAAAGAAACACTTGGAAAGAAAATTATAAAATAGAAAAAGTAGTATGCTCTTCTTCTCCATAAAATGGCTAGGTTCTTTTTTGTCTGGTTTTTCCCCAAAAAGTGAAAAATGTTTTTCATTTTGGTGAAATTGTTGATTTTGAAGGATAGATATTAGCAACAATAAAAACTTAAACAAGAATAAAAATGGACTAGGCAAAAAGGCCTGATTTGATCAAAAACAAAGGTTGAAAACTTGAAATAACCGATGCAAAAAGCGGCCCTATTTGGGTCCACCCATGAGGGCCCAAACTAAGGGGAGATTCCTCTTGCATGTGGAATGCACCTAGTTAAATGGTGTTCCAACAAAACCCTTGAATTCCAAGGGAATGCGCTTAGACCTTGTGCCCTTAGACCATGTGGCCTTCACTTTAAAACCAAACTAAGGGAGATCCCCATGAGGACCCAAACTAAGGTAGATTCCTCTTGCAGGCGCAATGCACCTACTTAAATGGTTTTCAAACCAAGCCCCTGAAATCCTAAGGAATGGGCTTATACCTTGTGCGGACATGTGGACCTTCAATTTCTCTCCTCAAGCTTCGTGATGCTTAGAAAAAGGGTTCAATTATAAATAACGTTCCACTCCTCATCCATTTCCCATGTCAAAACACCAAC
This sequence comes from Vitis amurensis, assembly GCA_037355405.1. Taxonomy (NCBI): domain Eukaryota; kingdom Viridiplantae; phylum Streptophyta; class Magnoliopsida; order Vitales; family Vitaceae; genus Vitis; species Vitis amurensis. Next base: position 12,464,755 of record CM074680.1, on the reverse strand, counting down.
TTTTCAATCATGCAATCTTCCAACAGTTTTGGGTTGAATCATGTTCAAGTTGACATCCATAACTCGTCAACCAATTTGGGTTGGCGTAATTCATCAATATATTTATCAATTTGGCATGATTATAAGTCGTTTAAACTGTTTAAAATTTTAAATTCACATTACCATACCTAAAAAATTGATTTACATTGCTTCCATCCAACATTTTCCCTCCCTCAAGTCAAATAAATCGGAAACAGAAAAACACAATTTCTGGCATAACGCACCTATATTTCGCCACCACAAAAAGGAAAGTTTTGAAAAAACAAATAAATAAAACCTCAATCCGAAGAAACCCAAAACCCGAAACTAGGGCTTTGAGTGACCAGCAAAAAAAAAAATCAACAAGCAAATGCTTCCTCATCAACCATACAATTACTTCGTTTGGAATCTGGAATAGAAAGATAAAGAGGAGAGGAGATTTACCGGATTCGTAAAAAAACCACAACGGATTCCTCTGATATTCTGCTTTCCACTTGGTGGGCATCAAGGAAAATGCGAAAATGATACGTCAAGAGAAACAGAGGAGAGAATCGTCGTTGCCGGCCGTGTGGCTTTGGCTGTGGGCGGCGTATGCCGGGAGAGATCACCAGAGACAGAATGAGATTTTTCTTTTTCTTTTTCTTTTTCTTTTTTTATTTTGTTTTTATTAATTTGATTAAATGGATATAGTCATGTTGTAATTATAAAATAGATAAAACGGCAGACGTTCTTTTCTTTATGCTTTTACTTCTTTCTACGGTTTATTTCGAGAGGGAATATGAACTTTTATTGTAATAAAAATATTTCAAAATTTTTAAACGTGCATTAGAAGCTTAAAGATTTATTTTAAAGGATCAATTATGTAATGGTATCGGAAATTGAAAATAAAATAAAAATGGACAAATTGGGCTCGAGCCCTCAATTTTGCAGGGCTTGTAATCTCAAATTGTGCTCTTTGCCCTTTAAATGTCCCTATCAAACTCACCACCATCTAGCCAATGGTATGGATGCCTAGTCAACAAACCACTTCAAGGCACTTGGAGCACATTGGTAAGTCAAAATCCAAATTTATTTACCTTATGTTTATAATTTGATTGATGGGATAGAATAATATAAAATATGTATATCTTAAAATATCATGAAATAATATATTCAATGAGATATATTATATTATTTTATATTTAATTTATGAAATAAATAAAAATAAAAATAAAAATAATTTATTATTAAAAATTATATCCATCTATTTAAAATAATAGGATTAGTTTGAAAAAGCATATACATATACTAAAATATCATTTTGAATAAAATATATATATATATATATATAAAATAAAAATTATATTACATCATAATATTTGTTATTAAAAAAAATGAAATCTTTTTTATATTTAGTATTATTTGAAAATCATTCTATAATTTGTCATTTAGTATGTATTTGATTATTCATCATTAAAATATTTAAAATTTATAAGCAAAAATATCATATTATGTTATTAAATACATAAAAAAATTGTATATATTAAATGTTCTATTAAATGGTACATATATTAGTATTGTTTTACATTATATTTTATAAATCCCACATCTCAATTTAAGATTACCATATCTCAATTCTCACTACTTTTAAGTTATTACATATTTGGTTGACCATGGGATAACGTAAATATTAGGATAATTAATCTTATTTTATCATCAATCAAACTATTATTTCATTTTTTATCAAATTCATATTACATCCAATCAATTAAACATAGTCTCTTATTATCATCCTTGCATGTAAAAAAAAACCCTATGGAAGCCTCCATTTATTGTGTCAAAGCCTCACATCCCAAAATCCATCATAAGGATCAGGATCTAGAAGGAAGCATGGATCTAAGATCCTTAGGTGCATCAAAATAAGCTAATTTTTCAAAAATAAAAAACAATCTTTCTAAGGAGATTGAAGTGAACATACCAAAATTTAGATGTTTCAAGATTTTTTTCAAGCTAATATAAAGTAACCTCAATATCATAAGGCCTTCCATTTGATGACTCTTTCTCTAGATCCAAGCATAAGAAAAGTGTGGTTTTCTCTTATTTGAGGAGATAAAGGATTTCTTTCTTGAAGATGGAAGATCACAAGATTGTCTAACTTTAAACCCTAAGAATGTTTATATAGACAACCAAATGGGCTTAAGTGACTAAGACCCAACATATAAGCTTAAGTCACTTAATCCAACCTACTTCCTAATTAATTGATTGATCAATTGATGGGCTCCAATTAAATAAATGGTCCAAATAGAAATCACAAACTATTTAATTATAAGTACTTGTGCAACATTTTTCTTATGTACCTTTAAGCACACTTATCATGAAATAAATTATCAAATATTGTGTCATAAAAACATGTGAGCTCGAGTAGGAAACACTAGAACTACTAGGAAAATATTGGTTCTCTCAAAATTTGATTTTCAAGTTGACTTAAACCCTCCATAGGAAAAGGTCAACTACAATCTAACATCCTATGACATTAAATTCATATACAAATATATTAATTAATTTTTAGGTCAATAACCTATTATTCATTGCAATCATGCTCCCATGAATTGATGTTTGTAATTTAACAACGTAGTAGTTATACCTCTTAAGATTACCTCTTCAATTCTTGAGTCTCAAATCCATCTATATCATGATCAACTATGGTTATGGATTTTTTTATCATGAACGCTTAAGAACATTGAATCAACTTCAAAATTAAATTATGAGGTAGACAACATTTTCCTATGTGTCCAACTGGTCCTCGCTCGAACTCTTTATTCATCATGGCATATTTTTTTTAGGATTTTAAGTTTTGGGTTCTTAAGTGTGCATAAGGGCATTTTGGTAAAAATGCAAGGTTGCATTATACCTTGTGAATTATCTTTTCAGATGAGGCTAATTAATTAATTTGAGCTTAGTAAGACTAATTAATTAAGTAGAACCTAGGTGGGCTAGATTAGGTGACCCATGCCTAATTTCAACTTAAGTCACTTAAGTTCATAGGAAGCCTTATAAATACCTCTTAAGGGGTTAAAGTTTAAGAGTTCCTCCAATCATCTTTCAAAGAGCCATTAGAGAGGGAAACCATAGTGGTATTCTAGAAAGAAAATTTTCTCATGCTTAAACCCTTGAAGGAGAGATTGGGTGGTAGAACACCGGGTAAACAACTTCTACAGTGGTTTTTTGTACATATTCATCAGACTGCAAATGATTTAGAAATGATCTAAGGAGTTTATATATAGTAGATTGCAGGTCACAAACCTAAGTTTTTATATCTCATTGTAATATCATAGGATATTAGAGTGCAATTGATTCTTTATAGTGAAATAATAAATCAACTTTATAATTAGATTCTATGGGAACTAATATTTACTTGTTAGCTTGAGTTTGTATTTCTTGATGACATAATTTATAAGGGTTAGTTATGTTCTTTATTTCACATGTAGGCATAAACCTTTAGGGGTATAGGGTTTCACTCTTGCCATTTAGTCTTTTATTCTCCATAAGGACCCTTTCAAAGGACTCTATCCCTCACGTGTTAGGATTTGGAAAAAGCTATCGAGTAAAAATGGCTCTTGGGTTTGTGAGATCAACCACATATTTGTGCATCTTCATCAACAGGATTTGATTTAGGAACATCTATATCTAAAGTAAAAATACTTATTTTATAGATATAATGTTTTTTATATGCATATTGCTTAGATCTAAAGAGTCATAGGGATAGTTTGCATCCACTCTAATATATCCAAGGCCCAAATAGAAAGATTTCTATATATTCCCTAGAGTTAGATCAATAATGAGTTTCTCAACTCTCCTCACTTCCTTTTAGGGATATGCCTTAATGTTGGGATTAGGTCCTAGAAAGTATAACATGATGTAACAAAATGAGATTCATTCATAAATTTATTTATTTATGTTTATTGGTTTCCCTTTGTTATCCTATTTGTATTAATTTGTTATCTAAACATACATGCCTATATCACTTGCATTGTATATGACTTGGGTGTTGGGATTAAGCCACAAAAAACAAGACATGGTGTAACAAAGTTAGATTTCACTGTCCCAAGGTTATCTTTTTTATGCATAGACATTGATTTGAACATTCAACCTATATCTCTAACTTTATACATGTTTTAGATGCATTAAGAGTTGCATAGAATATACAAATCATGGGTCCTTTATAAGTAGATAAATTGTCCACAACTAGTTTATGAATTTAGGTAACCCAACACATACTATAGTCCATTATTTTCTAATCGGAGGGATGACTTGTCTTGACCGTCGGGATAAATTTCCCATGGTAAGTACACTAGTATATGTGATGCACACTCAATAGAACCTATGGTGAATCATGATGAAAGGTTATCAATTGTCATAATTCACCAAATCATTATATTGTCTGGACTCTTAACCTTGAGAGGATATTGAGTTTGTGCCAAAATCAATTGAAGGCTTTAACTTGTGCATAAGACCCTAAAGTGGTCATATATCTCTAAGGATTGATTCATTATTGATGAAAGTTGGTGGTAACAAGTATTTTCAATAGAGGCATCATGATATCTCATAGGTTTGAGATGACATGTCCTCTTGGGTGATCTAAAGAACATGTGATTATGAAATATGTGGTTGTAGTAATTCCTTTAGTGGAATTTGATATATGCTCCTTAAAACTAGAGTATGTTAGTTAATCACATAATAAGTGGGATCTAAACTCAAGAATTGAAGAGGTAAACTTGATAGGTAATAGCATTACCTTGTTGGATTATGAATACTAGTTCGTGCAAAGTCTACATGCTATGGATAGTAGATCACCGACCTAAGCTTCGTCTTGTTGTTATTTACATAGGGTACTCGAGTGTAGTTCATTCTCTGGAGTGTAGTTCATTCTTTGTAGTGGGATGTTGAATTAACTTTAAAATTAGATTGTGAGAGGGTCGAATCCTCCTATGGGTCTCAATGGTCCCTGCTTTGAGCTTATATTCCATGATAACATAATTTATGAGAGTTGGATTGACTATAAGTTCATTTTTGTGTATAAGGGTGTTTTGGTAATCATGCAAAGTTGCATATGGGATAATGAACAAGGTTTCTAAATTGGGTTAATTAATTAATTAAATGACTCTATGTGGTTAATTAATCAATTATGATCCGTTTTGAGTTAAATTAAGTGATCTAAGTCTATATGGGTTCTAGTCATTTAAGCCTAGTAGGGGAACCCTATAAATACCCTCTAAGAATTAGGGTTTATTAGGACTTTAGTATGACTATTACCTTCCATTTCTGAAGAGAGAGAGCCAAATTTTCCTCATTTCCAAAGCTCACTATTTGGAGTGTCAAGGTTGTGGTTAGAGTCATTGGGCGGAAGACTTTGGGTGTACAAGACCTTTGCAAACTATAGACTTCTTCTCTTTACGAATTTGATCTAGAAACATCCAAATCTAGGTATGAGCCTCTCAATCTCTAAATCTCTAAATCTGTATTCCAATATGGTTTTTGATATCATATTTTTCTGTTTCGTTAGATCTAAAGAACCCTAGAGATAGATGCATGCACGCTACCAAATCCAAGACTTAGAAATGAGTAATCTAGAGTTCCTAACATTAGGTACATTATGGAGTTACATAGATGATACAAGTCATGAGTTCCTTACAAGATGATGAGTTGTTCACAATTGGTTCATGAATTAAAACAATTTAGTAGAGATTATTATAGTACACTACCTCTTAATTTGAGAGATGACTTGTCTTGATCATCGGGATGGATTTCTCTTAGTGACTATAGTAGTATGTATGGTTACACATTGGACTAGATCTATGATGAATCATAAGAAGTAAGACTATCAATTATCATGATTCACAGAGCTACTATGTTGCATGAACTTTTAACTTTTAGAGAATATTGAGTTTGTGTCAAAATCAATAAGAGACTTTGACATATAGATGGGACCCTAATGTAGTCATATATCTCAATTGATTGGGTCAATGTTGATGGAGGCTAGTGGCAATAGATATTCTCAATAGAGACACCATGATATTTCATGTTGTTAAGACAACATGTCCTTTTGGGTGATCTAAAGGACATGTGATATAGAAAACTATGACTATAACAATTCCTTCATTTGACATTTTGGCATATGCTCTTTGGAGTTAGAGTATATCAATTGATCACATGATAAGTGAGATATATAACTCAAGGATTGGAGAGGTAATCTTGATAGATGATAACACTACCTTGTTAGATTGTGGATACCAACTCATGAGGGGTTTGCTTATAGTGTATGGTAGGGCACAACCCAAGTTATACTCGCCATAATTTCATAGGATACTAGAGTGCAATTGATTTTTTTTAGTGGAATGTTGAATCAACTTTAAAATTGGATTATGAGGGACTCATTATTTTCCTATGAGTCCTAGTGGTCCTTACTCAAGCTCCTAATTTTTTGAGGCATTTATTTTGAGGGATTTGGGTTTCTAGTTCATGAGTTTGCATTAGGGTGTTTTGGTAAAAACACAAAGTTGTACTATATCTTATGAATTATCTTTCTGGTATGGACCCAATTAGGTTAGATGAGGTGACCAAAGCCCAATTTGGACTCGAGTCACTTAAGCTCATAAGGAGCCTTATAAATACCCTTATTAGGGGTTAGGGTTTGAGAGTTTTACCCAGCTATCATCTTCCAAATAAAGCCTTTAGAGAGAAACCCTAGTTATCATTTAGAGAGAAAACTCACTTTTCTCATGTCTTGCTTCATAGAAATAGAGATTAGGTGGAAGAGCATCGAGTAAGCAAGCTCTACTATGTTTTTGACAACTTTTGTGGTTTGGAATTGATTTGGGAAACATCCAAATCCAAGTATGTTTATTCTCTTCTCTAGATTTGAACATATAAATGGTTTTTGAAGTCATTTTTCCACTTAAATAGTTTTCTAAAGAAGCTTAGGATAAATTCATGTATTTTATATGATCTAGGGCCAGGGAACGAAGTAATTAAGAATTCCCAACAATTGGTATCAAAGCCCTAGAATAGGATTTTGCATGTTAGATTTACTTTAGGTGTTCTAACTTTATTTTGCAGGGTTGTTTGTTTCATTCCATGGCCCTAATGATGAATATTTATGGTTAATTTTTAATATTGATTATACTTGTGATTTCTTTTACTTTCTCTTATATTGGGTTGTAAGCTTCATGTTTAAGATCATAGGATTTTTCTACATTGTAAAAATCTAATTTTTAATTGCTAGATTGATTGTAAACTTTGTTTTGAGGAGCATAGGAGCTTTTGCTATAAAAGTTCCAATATCTCCTAATTAAAGGGATGATGGACTTAGGCAATCCATCTAAAGGTTGTAGTGCACTATTTCCTAATTAGAGGGATGACTTGTCTTGATTATCGAGATGTGTTTTCCATGGTAAGTGCACTAGTATTTATGATTACGCATTGGACATGACCTATAGTGAGTCATGACATTGATTATTAGGTAGTCATAACTTCACTAAGCTCTTATTCTGCATGAGCTCTCAAACTTGAAAGAATATTGAGCAAGTGTTAAGATCTTCAATGACTTTGACTTATGGATGAGACTCTAAGGTAGTCATATCTCCTATGGATTAATTTACTATTGATTAAGATACGTGATAATAGGTATTTTTAAGATATGCACCATGATATCACATAAGTATGAGATTGTGTATCCCTTTGGGTGATCATAAGGAGACACGTGATCATGTAATCCATAGTTGTAGTAATTCTTTTAGTGGATTTGACATATGCTCGTAGAGAGTTATAGTATGTCAATTTGTGAAACCAAGGTTTAGTTAATCTTGGTTTTGATGATAACAAAACAAAGTTTAGACCTAATGATTATATTTCAAGTGTGATTAGGAAAGACAATTTCCAAAGTGGCAATCACAAAGACAAATCAAGCCAATGAGAAATCATAAAGAAGAAGACCACCTCAAAGAAAAGTGTTTTTCAAGACCCAACCTTCATAAGATCTCTTTGTAAGGTTGTTGGTGCACTAGGATTTTCATGCATTACATTCTTTACTTATGCACCAAAATCATCCAAGAGTTATATTGTTTTAAATATTTTAAAATTGGATGATTTCATGTTTTCAACTAAAACCTTATGTCAAATGTTTTTCAACTTATTTAAAAGGTTTTAAGTTGAAAAAGTTGGTTGTTGAGCCAAAAACGACTCAACCGATTGAACCGAATGAACAACCGGTCGATTGCCAGCTCAACCGGTCTAGGAGTAGGTCGATCCCCAATTCAACCGGTCAAGGGTGTGAATAGTAAACGGTCGACCGCCAACTCAATCGGTCGAGAGGTGCATAAAACCTTCTCTCTATTCCAAAATGGTTGTTCAACTAGATGAGGAACCGGTTGACCCACACCTCAACCGGTCAAGGTTCGGTCGAGGTCCAACGGTCACCTGCCAAACATTAAATGCTAACGACTAGTCAACCGGTCAACCCCCAACGACTAGTTGGACTTTTTTCTCAATAAAAAGGCTCCAAATCTTCATTGTTTATGAACTCAACCTTCCCAAACCTTTCTTGAATATATTTGAGCATTGGAAGAGTGTTTTTGAGTGCACCATTGTTCTAAAACTTGCATATCTTTAGTGCACCATTCAATCCTAGTTTTCTTGTATTATTTGAGCTTAAAGTTTTTGTACTAGGATTTTGTGAGATAAATTATTTGTATATCTTTAAGAGAAAGATTCTCAAGTGTGAGGTATCACTTGAGACGTTGTTCTAAGAATGGGGTATTTATTGAGAAGTGTAAAGGGTGTTTGGAGCCAAAAGTCCAAGAGGGTGGATTAGAACCATAATCCAATTGTATTGCTTGAAGGCTTGGTTTGGAAGCATTGAACTAGTGGAACCTCAAGCTTGGGATTGAAGCTAGAGGAGAGTGGATATAGGCCGGGTTGCGCCAAACCACTATAAAATCTTGTGTTTGCATTCTCTCTTTCCTACTCTTTTACTTTATATGCAATTGTCTTTATATTGTTTTATTATATACTTGCATATATTTGTTTCTTACATTCACATAGTTTAAATTTGCAAAAAGAGACCATCACCTTTTCACCCCCTCTAGGGTGATTACCATAGGTTGGATTAACCTAATTTTTCTAACACAATTGATTACATAATAAGAGGATTTGAGACTTAAGAATGGTAAAGGTAATCTTGAAAGGTTGATATTATTCACCTTGTTAGCTTATGAACACTAGTTCATAGGGGAGTTTGCATATGGTTATTAGTATGTCACATCTAAGTTTTTTTTTTATCTTGATCTAATATCATATGATATTGAAGTGCATTTAACTCTTTATAGTGGGATGTTGAGTCAAATTCAGTATTGGATTTCAAGGGAGTCAATACTTTCTTATGGGTTCCAATGGTCCTCATTTGAGCTCATATTCCTTAGTAGCACATTGTTTGAGGGACATTTGAGTTTTTTCTTTATATATGTGCATAATGATGTTTTGGTACATATATAAGGTTGCATAAAAGCTTATGAGTGGTTTTTCTAAATTGTGTTAATTGATTAATTAGAGCTTAACAAGATTTAACTAAGACCAATGGACTATATTATGTGACTTGAGCCCAAAATGAGCTTAATTCACTTAATCCCATAGGTAAGTCTATATAAATCCCTTGAAGGGTTTAGGGCTTGCAATTTTACCATTTAGTCTTTCAGAGAAATGAACCCTAGCCTTCATCCCCATAAAGAGGAATCCACTATCCTTACATGCCAAGGATCCGGGAAAGAGAACTATTAGATGGAAGATTGCGAGGTATTAGAGATCCACACTAACCTTTTTCACCAACATGGATTGATCTAGGAACATCCAAATAACAAGTATTGTTTTTGAAATACCTATATCTAAGATTCACATTTTTGAATGTTTTTGTTGCCTTGATCTAGATCTCTATGATGATAGCAGCATGCAAACTAATGATTCAATGATCCAAGGATTGGAATGGACTAATCTAGAGATTCCAACATCCTTCACTTTTATAAAAATAACCTTTCCATTGGACAAAGTTTTTTTACTTATATAACCTAAAACGTTTTTATCTCTAAAGAGTATCATTTTTTTGAATTATTTTATTTAAGATTTTAGAAGTAAGGCGAAAAAAAATTATTTTTGGCTCATTAGTATTTTTATATATATATTTTTTTAGAGTTAATCTAACTTTGAGGTAAGATAATTACTTTTAACCATCACACCATAGTGTTCACATTCAAGAAACTTAATTTTTTAATTAAACTTTTTTTTTTAAAACTATAAGTTTCTTGATCCTACCATTCATGTCATTTTTATGAGAACAATTTTTTATTTTTTTTTTTTTATGTGATTCACAATTCTCAAACTATAGAGATTCAATGTGAGAGTTCTTTTTCTTTAAGATCTTTTTAATTTTTTATATTCTCATATTTTGTCTCATTGCTTTCATAGTAGAAAGCATTATTAGACTGTAGAGATTTCTCTTCTTCCTCATCGCTAGATTCCCCTAGATTTTTTTATTTAACTTTAGGAGATGTCCATAATGATGCAGTGGAAGTAACAAGATGATTATGTTCCTTATTATCAATTGAACCTAGGAGTTCAAAATCTTCAGATTCAAAATCACTCTAAATTATTTGCATGGCTTTCTCATTTTTTTTTTTTTGTGAGTAAGACAATCTAAAATAAAATAAACTACTTTTATACCACTTGAAAAAATTGTTTTGACATATGAAAGTATCAAGAGAGGAGGTGAATAGGTAATCCCTTGGATTCTCAAATTTATAATTTTTATCCAAATTTTATGATATTAATGATGTCAATGATATCCACACAAAATAATAAAATTAAATGAACTCAAGAACACCAAATTCTAAATGTGAAAAAATATACATAATTTTTCCTGATTAGATGCATCCATGCTCTGGGACTTATACCATCAACACTTATATAATTCTTTCATGTCTTCTTTGAAGCATTCTTCTATGCTTTGCTCCTCAATGGATCTCTTGAAATCTTTATTAAAGTTTACGTGTTGAGAGCCATTATTGACCTTTTGTGATAGTCCCATGTTTTTTTTTTCAAAAAAGATTTGAGAAATAGTGGCTTAAACGTTAGAGAATGACTATTGCCTCTTAGGGTTTCCATTTTCAATCTAATGTGTTTTTTTATACTTTAAAAACCCTAACAATCAATTATGGAGATTTTTCCAATTTTAAAACTTTTCAAAAGTGAGTTTTTAGAATTAAAACCAAGTAGGAAATGAAAATGGGAGGTTGAATTTTAAACATCCTTGGGGAGGCGTTTGAATATCCTTGGTAGACATTTGAAGACTAAGAAGACATTTGTTTTTTTAGCTTTTTGCTGTTATTTGTTTTTCTATTTTTTCATAACTTATTATAAACTTTTTATTGAATAACTTTTTTTAAATGAAAAAAGTAATATATTGGTTTTTCTTTACTTTTTAATGTCTAATAGAAATAAAGTATTAAAAAAACAATCAACCTAATATTTAATACTATTAAACATTAAAATTCTATTTAAAATTAAAAAAAAACAAACAAACACCACCTCACCCTATTTCCAATTTTTAACTTTTCCTCCATAATTTCCATTCTAATTTCTTATACCAACTATTCTAAAATTTTTACCAACCTTAAGTGCAATCTTACCTTGAATTTGACAACTTTAAATCAGTCTAAATCCAAATTTGATAAAGTTGACTTGTCTTAAGACCGAACAGACCCAAATAAGTAAACTATATCCTCTTCAATAAAAAAATGGAATAAAATTGCCGATTAAACCTAATACATCAATAAGTTCTATCACAAAAGAATTTTTTCAAAATAACATGTATATAGCTTTTAACGGCAGGTGGAAAAAATGGAATAAAATAAAGTTTTATCCGGTGGAGAGTAAATTATTGGTAAGATGGAGAAGAAGAAAAGGGAGTTTGCACGCAGTTGGAATGGGTTGGGCTTTGCGGACTGGGGATTATTGGGCTGGGCTTGAGCTGACCTGCAAAGCGGTTTCCCGCCATTTTCACTCGGCCACATGTTGGCGCGCTTTTGTGGGGGTGAAGATGAAGCTTTTTGTTATCTAGGCAACTAGCTGCACTGCGATTGTGAGAAGGGCAAAAATGGAAATAATCCGATCTCAGAGGAGGCCTTCCAAGGTCGACGATGTCGTCTCAACACTCCCTCTCTACCGTTCAGCTCCTCCCCTGCAAGTCAGGCTAGAAGATTTTGAACTTTTTGCCATAGATCGGCTTCGAGGTATATCATTGCTTGATATCCGTTTGGTTACTGAGAAAATCTAGGAACTAAAAAGAAGTTCAATTTTCTATCTGTTAAGTTTCTCGTTGTTTAAAACTGAGAAAAATGAGGCAAATCCATTTCCTCTGTTTATTCCGTATACAACAGGCGCGTTAGGGTTTCCATGTTATTTTAACTTTCAGGTCTTGCACGAAAATTTGGGAGTTTCATTTTCTTTTATCTGAATTTCGGTTCGCGTTTGGTTGCCAAGAAAATTTAGGAAAAGAAATGAATTCAGAAATTTGAAAATGATTCTAGACAAAAGAAGTCTACTAATATGAGTCTAATACAACTTTTTGACTTAGCGTAGTTAATTTTTTTTTTTTTTTCATTATTTAGAAAGGAAAAGACTAAGATTATTACTTTTTTTTATTTACTTATTGCTCTATTTTTTCTAAATTGAAAATGAGAACCATCAGGATTTAATCTTGGGATTTATATTTTAAGCTGTTTTTTTTTGGGTTAATTGGAGGTTATTATTGTTCAATGCAGTTCTTAAAGGGATTTCTGATGGATTATCCCGAGGAAAGAAGCCTGATGAAATGGAAAAATTGGTAGAATTATAGACTGAGGTTCATTTTTCTTTTAATTTAGATAGTTTTTCTTTATACTTGATGACTTGTTGGATTTACAAGGTAAACGATCTATGGAAGGCAAATATGAGGCATCCACAGGCATCTGAGTTTGTCAACAAGGATATAATTTCCCACTTTGTTCTTAGGCTCGTTTACTGTAGGACGTAAGTTTTTGTTTTTCTCATTTTCTCTATCTCCCACTCTCTAGTTTTTGGGATTTAAGGCATTCTTATGGTGTTTGAAGTTTATTTATTTATTTATCAATTTCTAAATATGATCTTATCCTGGTGCTTTAGGGAAGACTTAAGGAAATGGTTTCTTTCCATGGAGACTGCCCTCTTTCGCCACCGATTCCGTCTTGAAACTCCAGAAGCTCAGGTAGGATTTATTCATATTATGTAGAGCTAATTTACTATTCAAGTCAAATTCTGATCAATTATTGGCTCCCTTGGACAACAGAGGGTGTTATTGGCAGAATTTGACCTTCCTTACAAAGCAGTTAGCCATGCTGAATTCGAGGTACTATTCCATCTGCTAAATTGAGCTTTTTTCTTGTTATGTTAAATCTGTTTTATATGTGAGAGGGTCAGGAAATTGCACACCTTGAAAAGACAGGAAATTGCAAACAAAAATCCACATAAGCTTAAATTTGTGACAAGATCCCAACCTAAGGCCCCTTTTAATTTGTCTTGCAATTATTTACTGTTACCTATTTTTTCTACAGAGTGTAAAGGAAAAATTGGGCCAAGTTGCACGTTCCATTGGGCAGTCTTTACCCAGTGGTAAGAACAGATTACTCATTCAGTTTACTGGCCATCTTTGATCTGAATAACCATTTTCTTTCTATATGTTTTTCAAAATTATGATGCTGCCCTTTAAATCTTATGTGAAACACTTGGTCATCTATAGATTTCTTAATTTCACTTAGAGGTATTATTAGAAGTACAATTTTCTGAGCCCAAATGTTTGGCAAGATTGGCTCTTAGGCCATGTTTGGCACGGTATCTAGGGCACTATATCTCCTGGGATGGAATAATAATTATATCTAGATCCCCATTGTTTGGATCATGGAAAAGATGTGAAATTAAGCCCCCTTCTGAATAATAAAATCATATCCACGCTATGATTAACTGCACTATGGATCCAAAAGGATATGAGAACCAAGGTTTCCAATGGTGTAGGCTGAGATTTGAGATGGCATCAAACATGATCTAACCTGCTAATCTGGAAAGAAATAAAAAAAACAATAATAAAAGTTAAATTTTAAACTCATAATAGTAACATTTTATTTAGGTTTGTGGGGTCAGGATTACAGGTTTTGCAGGCTTAAGTGTGACTTGGTTTTGTTATCAGGTCGGATTTAGGCTAACCCTATATATGTGGATCTTTGAAAAACCCAATCAAACCTTTGCTTGTTTGAAGCAGTTTGGTAGGTTTGAGTTCATGATTGTTAGAGAGCATGATATATATTGTGAGTCCAAATCTTAATAGCTTAAACTTTTAAGAAAATTGATTGTCCAATATGGTATCGGAGCCTAGTTTATCTCGCATATAGGTCATAAAAGGCTTAGGTGGATTTTAATCTAGGATTAGATCCACCATAAAATTGGTATCAAATGCCATATATGTTCATGAATCCAATTTGATCATCATATCAGTTTCATGGGTGTGGCCCTAAAAATAATAACTTTTTTATCACCATATAAATGCTGGGAAATTTGTTTTTGGAACATTTCATTTGTTTTCTTAAAAAAGCAATTGAGGTTGAGCTTCCTTCCAATCTCTGTATTATTTTTTTCTTTTGGTCCTTTATTCTATGTTCTTCAATTGTATAGTTTATCTTATTTGTTTTATATTCACTTATTTTGTTTTCTTTCAAAATGTAATTCCTTCTAGAGTCTAGACATTATGTTTTATACATTTGCTTCAACTTTTTTTGCTTTTGGGTACAGAAAACCTTAGTATAGTAGTGATAGTACATTTTTCTCTAATATACTTTCTTTCTTCTGTCCTTTCCTTCTTTTGCAGCTGATGCTATATACTTCAAGGTTTGTTTCCTTTGCTTTGTTAGTTCTCCTCAGGTTTATTAATGCAATCTTAGGTTGTTGTTTAGAGGAATATCTATCCTAGCAGAAGAGTATGGGAATAAGCCTTCTTACATGAGTAAGTGGTATGCATTCAAGATGGTTGTCCAAACATGAGTGACTGCTCAAAATCAAGCAGTGATGGCTCCCACATCAAAATTAATACAATAAGATGGTTTTTTAACCACTGGCTGTCCTGTTTTTCGGGCAGAAGATAAAAAGATTACACAAAAGGGACGTTGAATTCAATGCTCACTGCCATGCAATTGGGTTGCCTTATTTATATTTCTTCCTTCCCCTCCCTAATGAAGGTACCGTTTGAAGAAGTCCCTGAACTTGTAGCTGGCCGCAGAGTGTTTCTTCATAAAGGGCATGCATATGTTGCTATGAATCAGGTGGACATTAATGGTTGCTTTTTCATTGGTGCACTTAATCTATAAAATGATCAACTTTCTCACTCTAATTAATGTTTATTTGGCTTATTTTTTTCTCAGGTGGTTTCTCTTGTTGTCACACAATTTCGCAGCAATCTATCTAAGGCACTTGTGCTGACAAACAGGTAACATTGGTGTTATACTTTTGAAACCATCTTCATTGCTTCGAAAAACAATGGATACATTTATAATATGAATAGGCATGTACAGCCACATGCAATTAGAAAACTGTGCTACTTAACTTTCTTATTTCATCACTATAAAATCTTTTGGATATATTGGTTATATCTTGCCTATTGCTGCAATAAATATACTTATTTGAAATTATTTGTGCTTTTCTTGTTGAAATTTGCCTTAACTTTATTGTGTGAGAAAGATCCTGTATTCTATTATTCATATAATATATTTGCCAGTGCTCACTACATGATACCACTATATATAGCTTTTGGCCTACATCTGTTTCACCATGAGGCAGAAGTTGAAGGTTTTTATTAGGTTTATTCTTGTCCTAGGTTTGCAGATCATCTTTGTTTTCTGAAAATATGGAGAACAAAAAGACATTGTTTGGCAATGAATATGCCATCATTTCCACTCATCACATGGCTCCATCATCAAATATAACTCAGAATGGGATTGCACTCTTTAGATTTGAACTCAGAAGATGCATCTTTTTCTTGCAGAAAATGGACTTCTACCATCAGAGAACAAGAGAAGGAGCGGCTGACTCCTGTGAGTATTGCCTTGCGAACCATGTAGAATAAAAAGTGTTGTTTATTTTCAAGAAAAGTGCTTGAAATTTCTTGGTGTTGTTTAGATTGTAGAAGCCCTATCTACAAGCTATTTGGGTCCAGACTATTCTCAGGTATCCTGCAATGCTTCATTTTATACATTACCATTAGGTGAAAGATTTTAAAGGTGATCGCATTCAATTTCGTTCATTGCTTCTGCAGCCAAGAGAATTTGTAGAGATATCAATAAAAGACATAGATCAAGTAGCTAACAGTTCATTTCCTTTGTGCATGCGTCACCTATTTGAAAAGGTAAGAAGTTTGACTATACTAGGTAAAAGGTAAGAAGCTTGCTTATGTCGGGCTTATCAATGTTCCTCTTGCAGGTTTTCAAATTCTTATGATCTATTTTGTTTTCTCTTTAGTTGATTATATCATGACATTTATGTGCAGCTAAGGGAGGATCATCATTTAAAGCATGGAGGGAGGATGCAATTAGGTCTTTTTCTCAAGGTTTGTGGTAATGCATGTGCAATTATGTTTGAAAATGCATGAATCTGGGCCACTTTACTTTGTTTTGTTTATTTATTTATTTATATAATGTGCATTGCACTTTGAGCATTGACATCTATGATGCAGTTCAGTGGCAGAGCTAGGAATTTTTGTCAACGGGGGCAAGCAGATTAAAGTTATTATGAAAACTTTTAAATATAATTAATGACCTTCATTATCATTTAACAACTTAATTAAGTTTAGACATTAGTTATGATAAATAGCCAAAATACCAACACATTAGTTAAAAACGTGTTATTATAAAAGTTTATAAAAAACATTCAAAGGAATTTATCAAAAAAATTTTAAAAAGCAATAACAACAAATTTCACTAAAAAATGTTACAATTTAGTCATTTTTTTAACAAAATTTTTAAAGAATTCAATAATTTATATAGTGAAATTGAGGAATTTTTTTTTCAAATAATTAAATATAAATCAATTAAAAGTGCTGAAACATTTTATTTAATGATTATCTTTCATATAAAGTGTCAGAATAATTGATCCTCAAAGTAAGATATAAACAACAACACAATCACTAAAACCCTTAAAAGTAAAATATAAGTTTGATAGTTTATGAAAGTTTAATAGTTATTACTTATAATTTTAATGTAAACAATTAAATACACTAAATTTTATCAAAAATCAAGTAGCATGTAAACAATTAAATGCACTAAATTTTATAAAAAATCAAGTAGCATGTAAACAATTAAATGCACTAAATTTTATGAGAAATCCAGCAATATAAAATTTAATATAAAAGTAAATATATTTTAAAATTTTCAAACTTGAAACTAAAGAGAACCTACAGTTAAGATGCTCATCTAATAAAATATCAAATACAAAATTAAAAAAAATTCAATTTTGTTTGAAAATTCATAATAGAACAAAAATTTCAAATATGTTAAGATAATTTCAAAAATTTCAATTTTGTTAGGATTTGCCCTAGGCTTTGAGTGGCTCCGCCACTGATGCAGTTCATTTACTTTGAGTTGGCTGCCTCAAACATGTACAACCTTTTTCTGCATTTTTTTTACTTACATATGGAGATGTGCTGAAGAATGTATGTCGATATGTTGAGATAAACATGGATAGGCACATTTATGTGCTGAAATATGCATGCATATATGTAGAGATAAAAATACATGAGCACATGTGCTCTCATGTGCACACGTACACATATTTGTACTTGGGTTGAAATAGGGCTGTTGTAGACGGAGATTTTGGAGATCTCTAAATATCTAATGCTGGCGAAATCATAAAGATCTTTTCCTGTGAATTATATTTTTAATAGAGTTTAAATTTTGTAGGGGGTTGGATTGAAGTTGGATGATGCCCTTGCTTTCTGGAAAGCCGAGTTCTCCCAGAAGGTAATTATGGTGCTACTGAAGTATTTAATCTTCTAATTAAATTATGCTTTCTATAGATTCAGTTGTTTTTGCAGAATTATTCTGTCTAATCTTAGTACTGTGTATACAAGTTGGAATAAAGCAACAACTACTTTTGTTTTTGGCTACTTAGCCAATGGGTTCATGATAATATATACATTTATGATAAACTGGCAGCAACAACATACACACTTGGTCTCTGTCCTTGAATATATGCAATGAGCTGTGGAATAAGTAGATCACTCATTAAATAACAGATTGGCATAAGTGATGGGAATCAAGATCACTTATTTCAAGTTTATTCTAGATGTAGACATAGAGGATGAGAAGGATTCCTATTTGCACTCAAACTAGGATTCCTTTTCATTAATACAATACCCGTTTTACTTATAAAAAAAAAATCATTCATGATGGCTACTTTTTTAGAGGGTATAAACTGTGCATTCTTTGTATTTCTATTCAAGATTTCTTGATTTAGGAGTTGTATTGCAAAGGTCTAGCTGGTCACTTTGGTAGAGGATAAATTTTATTTGTCTTCCTTGAAAAGAGATATTGCTAAAATTGTGTTGCAATGTTGAACTTGTCGGCTAGCTAAGGTAAAGAAGAGAAACATTAGGTTGTACACATCTTTAACCATACAACACACACTTTGGAGAGACCGTAGTATGAATTATTTCCTAAGGTTGTTAAAAACAACTCTAGGACATGATTTTATTTTTGATGTGGTTGATAAATTTTTTAACACATTTTATCCGTTATAGCAAAACAACTGATGCCTTCACATTTGGCCAAATTATTCGATTAGTAAATTAGTTGGGCTTCATTGGTTACCGACTTGCATAATGTTTGATAGAGATATCAAATTTGTTAGTTATTTTTGGAAGACCTTTAGAGAACTTTTGGCACCAATCTGAATTCTCCTTAGCTTTTCATCTTTAAATTGATGATCAAATTGATGTTGTTAACCATGTCTAGGAGACTTGCTTAGGAGTCTTTGTTGGAGAGAAATAAGGTCGTTGGGATATGATATTGCCAACAACAAAGTTTGCCTATAACAATTATGTTAATTGTTCTACAAGAAAATCACAATTTGAGATTTGTGGCCATTCTTCTCATGATGGTCAAATTAAGGTTGTTAATTGTAGTCTAAGGGATGTGGTTAGGAGTATTGTTAGAGAGAAACGATGTCATTGGGATTCAATATGGCCAAAAACAGAGTTTGTCTATAATCGTTCTACAAAAAAATCACCATTTGAGATTGTTTATGGCCATTTGGTTAACCTATTGATCTCATGCTTTTATATTCCAAATCAAGACCTTATAAATTTGATGAATTTTTCCTTGAACTCATTCATGATCTTCATGCTAATATATGATATAAAATTGTATTAAATAATGAAAGTTGATGTGCATCATAGAAATCAAGAATTTAATTAAGAGGATTATTTCATGGTCTCTATTTGTCTTAAGAGATACTCCAAACATTCCTTCAAGAAGTTGTTTCCTCAAGAAAATGGATCTTTTTGTATCATTCACGAACTTAGGCCCACTAAATATTTACTTGCCTTGCCAAATGACATGGACATTAGTCTAATTTTTAATGTGAAGAATGTATTTCTTTCTTGAGGTGCTTGTAAGCCCCTCAATCAAATATTGTCTTTATTGGTCCCACTATAACTTTAAAGATTCCCACTATTTGCTCCATGTGTGGGACCAATAATGTCTTTATTGGTCCCACACATGGAGCAAATAGAAGACGTGCTAGATGATAAAGTTATTGAATCTTCTTATGCTATTTATCACAATTATCTTGCCAAATGGTAGGGTAGAGTAGTCTCTAATATGACTTGGATTACAGATGAAGAGTTTCGAAGACTTAATTTCGATCTTCTCATGTAGTACTTGTTATCGGGAAGGAAGAAAAACTAGTATGCATTGTAATTAAATCTTCATTACTCCAAAGAATAACATACAACCCTAATTTATACTAGGACACTTCAATAGAATCCTTAAAATCTAGGAAACCAGAATTTAAACTAAAAAAAATTAGGATAATTACCATATAGATAGCTATCTTTATTTTCAAACTTAGATAAGACTTCTAATTTGATAAGCATAAAATTTAAACAACAAAGATTAATTCAAATAACTTATCTAAAACTAAAGGAATTCAAATGATATTTGACTCTAACTCTCAACACTCCCCCTCAAGTTGGGTTGTACAGGTTGAACATGCCTAACTTGGTAATTTGCTGTTTGAACGGTCTTCTTGTGAGAGCTTTTGTAAGTAAATCAACAGCTTGCTCACTTGTGGGCACATAGATTATGCAGACGGTCCCATCTTCAATATTTTCTTTCATAAAATGACAATCAACCTCCACGTGTTTAGTTTGGTCGTGATGAACCAGATTGTGAGATATGTTTATGGCAGCTTTATTATCATAGTACATCTTTATTGGCATAATTCTTGTTACACCCAACTCTTCTAGTAAACGTTTCAACCACAAGAGTTCACATATGCCATGAGCAATGGCTCAAAGTTCTGCCTCAGCACTACTTGAGACTACAGTTTGTTTTTTGTTCCTCCAAGTTACTAAGTTCCCCCAAACAAATGTACAATAGTCGGAAGTAGACCTCCTATCTTCCATAGAACCTGCCCAGTCTGCATTTGTATAGCCTTTTATGGTCCGAGTTTCAACCTTCTTAAAAAATAACCCTTTTCCCGAAGACCCTTTAAGGTATTTTAGGATTCTATATACAACTTCCAAATGCTTCTCGCATAGACCTCTCCTATCTTCCATAGAACCTGCCCAGTCTGCATTTGTATAGCCTTTTATGAGTCCGAGTTTCACCCTTCTTAAAAAATAACCCTTTTCCCGAAGACCCTTTTAAGGTATTTTAGGATTTTGTATTCAACTTCCAAATGCTTCTCGCATGGAGCATGCATGTACTGACTTACCATGCTTACGGAAAAAGTAACATCAAGTCTTGTATGGGAAAGATTGATTAATTTTCCCACCAATCATTGATATCTTCCAGTATCAATGGGAGTACTTTTTTATGATTCCCCAATTTTTTTCAATGGATACATTGGAGTATCGATTGGCTTGCAACCAAGCATCCTGGTCTCTTTTAATAAGTCTAAGATGTACTTTCTTTGAGAGACTGAAATGCCACTCCTGTTTCTTGCTACTTCCATTCCTAAGAAATGCCTCAAAGATCCAAGATCTTTAACTTCAAACTCAACAACTAGCCTATTTTTCAATTCTACCATTTTAGTATAATCATTTCTTGTCAGTATAATATCATCCACATATACAATTAAACTAGTAATTTTACCATCTTTTTGGTGGAAAACCAAGATGTGATAAGCTTGAGCTTGCTTATATCCTTGTTGTAAAATGGCCTTCGTGAATCTTTCGAACCATGCTTGAGGCGACTGTTTTAGTCCGTAAAGAGATTTCTTTAGTTTATAGACGTTTCCTTCTTTCTGCTTCTTATCAAAACCAGGTGGTAAGTCCATGTAGACTTCTTCTTCCAGGTCTCCATTGGGAAATGCATTCTTTATGTCTAGTTGTTGAAGCTGCCAATCTAGATTCTCTGCTAGGGATAGTAGAACTCTTACAATATTGAGTTTGGCAACCGGGGCGAATGTTTTTTGGTAATCAATTCCATAAGTTTGTGTGAATCCCTGAGCTACCAATCTCGCTTTGTACCTGTCTATGGATCCATCTGATTTGTTTTTTATAGCAAACACCCATTTGCATCCAATTGGTGTTTTCTCTTCTGGATTGTTAACAATATCCCATGTATGGTTCTTCTCAAGAGCAACCATTTCTTCTAAGACTGCTTTCTTCCATTCTAACTTGTTCAATGCCTCATAATATTATTTGGAGTCTCTGTTTTTGCAAGTCTTGATATAAAAGCTTGAAATGAAGGTGAGAGATGATTGTAACAAACATAATTGGTGATAGGATACTGTGTACAGGACCTAGTCCCTTTTCTTTCCGCAATTGGAAGATTAAGATGATTTACCTTAGGAAGAACTCTAGGATCCGACCCTTGACAGGGCTGAAAAACCATGGTGGACTCTACTTCTCTTGGTTGGATATGCCGGGAATAAACACGAAGCTCCTGTTGATGCTGTTGAGCTCCCCCTGGCCTAATATTATAGTATGTTGTGGGCACTACTACAGGTTCAGTTGCTGTTGTGGACTGAATCTAAGAAGGTTCGGCTGCTGCTGTGGGCTGAAGCTGAGAAGGTTTGGTTGCTACTGTCGACTGAAATTGAGAAGGTTCAGATGCTGCTGGTTGGTTTGGAGCTATTGTTGATAGGTTTTTGAGTGAGATTGGCTGAGTGATTGAAGGGTTTAAAGGTGGCTGTTCCAAGGTATTGGTCTGGGCAGTAGGAGTTTTGTTTGACTCTGGTTTGGGTTTAGAAACTGGAAAAGGTGTTGGTGTTATGATTTGAAACAAGTCCCAAAAATTCTCATTACTCCCATTCTCCCCCTGAAGTGAAATTTTGGGAAAGTAAGGTTGATTTTTGAAGAAGGTGACATCCATAGTGACATAATATTTTCTTTTTTCAGGAGAATAGCAACAATATCCCTTTTGTGTGGCTAAATATCCTACAAACATGCATGACACAGCTTTTTGGTCAAGCTTGTTTTGATTGGTGTCTTGAATATGCACAAAGGACTTTCAACCAAAAACATTTAAGGGAAGGGAGCCTATGGTTCGGATTTGTGGGTATAAGTGGGTAAACATATCTAATGGTGTTTTGAAACTCAAAACACGGGTTGGCATGCGATTAATAAGGTAGCAAGCAGTAAGGATGGAGTCCCCCCACAAATATTTTGGTACATTAGCAGTAAACATGAGAGATTAGGTCACTTCTAATAAATGTCTATTTTTCCTCAGCAATTTCATTTTGTTGAGGGATACCTAAACACGAGCTTTGGTGAATGATTCCTTGTTCCAACAAATACCCCCCATGTAAAGTGTTAAAGTATTCAGTACCATTATCAGTACGTAAGATTTTTATTCTTGTATTATACTAATTTTGGACCATGAGATGGAAATTTTTGAAGGTTTGTTCAGCCTCACTTTTTTCTTTCAGAAGATAAACCCATGTTACTCTTGTATGATCATCAATAAATGTGATGAACCATTTTTTTCTCGTTAAGTTTTGTATTCGTGAAGGACCCCATATGTCACTATGGATCATGGTGAATGGTGGGGAAGGTTTGTAAGTTTTAGATGGATATGACGAACATTGGTGCTTGGCAAGTTGACAAATTTCACATTGAAAAACATCGTTATTTCTGAAAAGGGAAGGAAACAAATGTTTCAAGTACTGAAAATTAGGGTGGCCTAACTTGAAATGCCACAACATTATTTCATTTTTCCTAAACAAAGAAGAAGATACACAACTTGCTGTGGATGCTTGTTTATTCTCAAAGTTGTCATCCTCAAAGTAGTAGAGTCCACCAAGTTGTTATCCTCTTCCCCGAAGTCACTTCCTGAAATTCACAATGAGATGGTAAGAATTGGACTGAACAATCAAGATCTTTGGTGAGTTTGCTAATGGATAGTAGGTTGCAGGCCAATTTAGGAACATGTAAAACATGATAAAGGGTTATATGAGGGTTTAGAACAATTGTACCAGTCCTTGCAACTGTTGCAAGGGAACCATCTACAATTTTCACCTTAATATGCCTTGAATCAGGATTATAAGTAGAGAAGGAACCTGCATACCCCGTCATATGATCTAAAGCACCAGAATCTATGATCCAAGGGTCCAATTTTTCAGTGGTATTGCTTAAAGCAGTCCAAAAAGTACCTTTTTGGGCCAAGAAAGATGTGTTAAGTCCTAATGGAGGCGAGACAGTAGCAGCTGATGGCGTTAACCACTTGTAAAGCTGTTCAAGTTGGTCTTTATTTAGTGAGACATTTAACAAATTCTCACCAGTCTTGTTTCCAGGTTCTTATGCAGTCTGGAATCCTCTCGGGTTCTGAGAAGTACTCCTGTTTCCTTTGTTTTCCTTCTAGTTTTGTGGCTTCCCGTACAACTTCCAGCAATTTTCACGATTATGGTTAGATCTTTGGCAATGTTCACACTAGAGATTACCACTTCTTCGTGTATTATGAGTATCTCCATGGGCATCTCCAAGAGCTCCATCAACTCCATGAGCAGCTAGGGCAGAATTATCACTAGATGGGACTGAAACAGTGGTCTTTGTTGGACCAAGCATCCCTCTTTTACGTGTCTCTTCTAGTCATACTTCAGCAAACACTTCTTCAATTTCAGGTAGAGGTTTGATGGCTAGAATTCAACTACGAACAGCATCAAGGTCTTGGTTGAGTCCAGCCAAAAAATCGTATATACGCTCCTTGTTAATTCCTGCCTTAAACCTTTCGCAATCTTCTGTACACGTCCATTGAAAGTCATCTGCTAGGTCTAGTTCTTGCCACAACTTTGAAAGAGAGGTAAAATAGGTGCTCACGTCTGTATCTCCTTGGTTTAAGTTTCGTGCCATATTTCTTAACTCAAAAAAGTGGGCAGAATTCTCTAAGTCTTAATAAGAGATTCAATGAGTCCCAATTTTTTTTTGCGGTCGGATCACATAGGTAGTTGTTTTTTATATCATCATTCATGGAGTCCACAAGCCATGACATGACAATATTGTTGTTTGCAAACCATGTTGTGTATGAAGGTTCTGTCTTTATTGGTTCTAAGATCATGCCATCAAGGTAGCCTTGTTTTCCCTGTCCTCGGATCGCCATCAGAATCGCTTGACCATTGGAGAAAATTCTTCCCATTCAGTTTCTTTGTTGTAATCTGTAATGAGGTATTTTCTGGAGTGACTACAATGGGAGCAATTGTAGAGGGCATCTGAGAGGTATCCGTACATTCCTCCGTGACACTGCCTCTGTTTGATCCAGCCATGGCTGTTTTAACCATTGTTTTTCCTTAACTAAGAATTGGCTTAGATACCATGTTACCGGGAAGGAAGAAAAACTAGTATGCACCGTAATTAAATCTTCATTACTCCAAAGAATAACATATAGCCCTAATTTATACCGGGACACTTAAATAGAATCCTCAAAATCTAGGAAACCAGAATTTATCCTAAAAAAAATAGGATAACTACCAAATAGATAGCTATCTTTATTTTCAAACTTAGATAAGACGCCTAATCTGATAAGCATAAAATTTAAACAACAAAGATTAATTGAAATAACTTATCTAAAACTAAAGGAATTCAAATGATATTTGACTCTAACTTCCAACAGTACCATACCAATAATTTATTGGAGGCTAAGTCCTTTTTTGTTAGGGAGAATTGATAGGATCAAGATTATTCATTTCAAGTTTATTCTTGATGTGGACATAGAGGATGCAAAGGATTCCTATTTGCCTCAAATTTTAGAATTCCTATTTGCTTTAAAATTGGGATTTCTATTCTTGTTAAAGTTAACATTTTCATTTAGTTTTAATGCTTATCATTTAGTTTAGTACTTCAACTGGGATTAAAATTGTATTTCCTTTAGGATTGGTATCTTCTTACTTATAAATATGGCTAATTATTAGATCATTATCAATTTCTTTTAAGCATTCAGAATATTTGTCTTCTCTCTTTCTCTCTATCCTTATTCTCTCGTAATTTCTCATCTAAATTCTTCTTCTCTTATCTAATTGCTTTCTTAGCCCAATTTCTCTTCTATATATAAAAAAAGTGCTTTCAATATCCTATATCACAAAGTCAAAGTCAGTGAGTGATCTCTAAGGTCAAGGGATAAGTAGCACACCATAGACATTCTATCTATCACTCTATCTCTATATCTATCTATTTATCCATCTATCTATGCATATTTATATTTTATGGTTTATAATGTTTTACTAGAATGTTTGTGATTATGTGCTCTTTAATTTAATGCTTATTGCTTGCTCTTTTTGTCATAGGTTGGTTCTGAAAGGTTTGACAAAGAATATGCTTACAGCATACGCCATAACTACGGAAAAGAAGGAAAGAGAACAGTAAGACATCACCTTAACACCATTAAAGAGCATTTAGATGTAGTATTGATTTCCTACAGGAAGATCAAGAATCGATTACAAGTTTCACTGCATGTCATAAATTGTGTGCCATTAAGAGGTTTGGGCCCTTTCTTTTCCAATTTTATACGACTAAAAAGACCAAAATTAGAATAATTGCTTACTACTTTGCTCAAATCCATATTTTATTAACCATGCTCGTTTATTTAAAAATTTGGAACTTGGAAGCAAGTCTTTATGCTCTGAAAATTGCTCTAAAAGGTTTCATATTCCACTATGAAAGAAAAGATTGAAATATTTTACCAAAGAATGTCATTCTGCACTTATAGATCTACAATCCAACTCTTGGCTCAAAGTATTGTAATTATCCATAACAATGCTACTACAATTATATTAAGTATGAATTCCAGTGTGGGAGCTTTGCAATTAAAAGGAAGATAAAAGAGAACTTACCATCATTCATGTATTCTTATATACCAAAGATTTGCTTATATAGACATATTTCTGCATAAAGAGAGAGATAATAGGAATAATAACCAAGCACATAACCATAGTATAATGTTTAAAGCCTTCTCCTTCTATGATCATCTCAAGTTATTTAGTTATTTACATGCTCTAAAGAAAACTGGGTCCCATGTAGTAATGGTGTTCTATTGTATTGATGTTGATTTGAGTTATGTGCCTACTTTGGATTCCATATTGATTTCTGTAACAGGAGAAATGCCTATAGAACTTTCTTCCCTTTATTGAAAGCTCATGGTTGGCATATTGTGGAATACTGAGGTCTACATTCACCTTATGATTCAAAATTGTAGTTAAAATTTTAAACAGGACAGGTCTAGTGGGAACCCTATAAACTCCTTATCTTTAATGCATAGACTTTTTTTATTTTTTATTTTTTTATTTCTTTTTAACTTTGTGAAAAAATAAGGGAAATAAATAGGCTCTTGCTCTAACCGATTAGCAAGGACTTCTCCTAAAAACTAGGGATATAGATAACTCTAAAGAATAATCCAAAACAACAAAATAAAAGAGTCCTAATCCAAGCCGCTTCAACCTACACACCTTATTTATTTTGAATGCCATTATACCTGATAAAGTACTAATTAATTGATAAGATAAAAACTCACAATTATCTAACTGAAATGTGGAGATAAGATAAAAAAACTCATAATTATCTACACTCCCCCTCAAGCTGGGCAAAAAATATTCAGCATGCCTAACTTGCTAACCATAAACTTCAAGAGGCTTGCTTCTAGGAGTCAAGAGTTACCTTTTGTTAAAACATCCGCAACTTGCTCTTTTGTAGGCACGTAAGAAATGTCTAAGACTCTACTCTCTCGATCTTCTCCTTAATAAAATGTCGATCAACTTCAACATGTTTGGTTCTATCCTGGTGAACCGAATTTCATGAAATTTCTAAAGCTGTCTTGTTGTCACTTAAAAAGGTTCATTAGCCTTGTTGTGACTCCCATTTTCAGCTCTTCCAACATTTGCGTTTAATCCAATCTCAGGGGCAAAATTTCAGCATGCCTAACTCTAACCATAAACTACTTCTAGACACCACACTTTTTGTTACTTTTTTACTTCCTTCTCCTTAGTACTAAATTTCCCCAAACATAGGAACAATACCTAGTAGTTGAATGTCAATCACTTTCTGACCTTGCCCAATCAACGTCTGTGTAAATTTTGACTCCCCTCTTTCTTCATTTTTGTCTAAAAGACAGCCTTTTACTTGGAGTACTTTTGAGATATCTCAAGATCTCGTACACCTTCATATGATCTTTAGTAGGCAAATGCATATGTTGACTAACATGACTGACTGCAAAGGCAATGTCTGGGCGAGTATGAGACAAATAAATCAACTTACCAACCAGGCGTTGGTACCTCCCCTTGTCGACTGACATTTTCTCATCTAAATCTCCTTCCCTCTTGTTAACTTCGACAGGTGTATCAATCGGTTTGCAACCTAGCATCCCGGTTTCTTCAAGAAGATCTAGTGTGTATTTTCGTTGACACACAACAATTCCCCGTGTGGTTCTCGCCACTTCCATTCCTAAGAAATACCTCAAGAAGTCAAGGTCTTTAACTTCAAACTCATTTGCCAAAACTCTCTTCAACTTCTCCATTCCGTCTATGTCATCCCTTGTAAGTATAATATCATCTACATACACGATTAACATAACAATTTTTCCATCAACCGAATGTTTGTAGAACATGGTGTGATCAACATGTCCTTGACTATATCTGTGTCTTCTTAGCACTTGGGAGAACCGTCCGAACCAAGCCCTTGGGTACTGCTTTAGACCATAAAGAGATTTGTTTAACTTACACACCTTTTTGTTACCTTGGTCATCAAAGAATCCGGGTGGAAGTTCCATATAAACTTCCTCAACAAGCTCTCTATTCAAGAAGGCATTCTTGATATCAAGTTGATAAAGTGACCAATCAGAGTTAGCTGCCAAAGAAAGAAGGATCCTTATTGAATTTAGTTTTGCTACTGGAGCGAACATTTCAGAATAATCAATTCCGAAAGTTTGGGTGAATCCCTTCGCTACAAGCCTGGCCTTGTATCTTTCAACCATCCGGGTTATATTCCACTGTAAATACCCATTTGCAGCCCACTGGATGTTTACCACCTGGTAAATCAACAATTTTCCATGTATTATTTTTCTGCAAGGCTTTCATTACTTCCATAACAGCTTCCCTCCATTTTGGGGTTTTCAAGGCTTCATGTATATTCCTTGGCATTGTTTCTTCAGAGGAAATATGGGTAACAAATGCTTGAAATGAGGTTGACAGCCTGTGGTATGAGACAAAGTTTTCGATTGGGTGTTGGGTACACGATCTTACTCCCTTTCGAAGCGCTATTGGCTTGTTTAAGTTGTCACCTGTTTCCTCACAAGTTTCACCTTGAACATCAAGTGGACTGTTGCTGTCAGATTCTAGTTCTATCTCCGGTTCAGACTTTTGGCAAGTTTCACTTTGAACATCAAGTGGACTGTTGTTGTCAGATTTTGTTTCAATCTCCAGTTCAGACTTTTGGTCAACTCGTGATGTGTTGAGCTCTATTTGTTGAGAAGGCTGTCACTGAGAATAGACATGGAGCTGTTGTTTTGGTGGTTCTGCAGGTGGTGAATTAGTATCTTCCCCTGTAACAGAATTTTCAAGTATTGATGGCACTCTAGATTCAATTATGATTGGTGATTCAGGTAGTAATGGTGGCAGTTGCTCAGTTGGTGGGCTATTTGGCAATTGAGGTGATGATGTTTCCCGAAAGCAATCTTCATTCATATTCTCCCCTTGAAGAGTGGTGATGGGAAAGTATGGTTTTTTTTTCAAAAATTTTGACATCCATGGTGATAAAAAGCTTACCTGAAATAGGATCAAAACACTTGTACCCATGTTTAGTGGATGAGTAACCCAGGAAAACACATTTAATGGCATGAGGCTCAAGCTTAGACCTACTAGGAGTTGTGTAGTGAACAAATGAGGTACAACCAAAGATTTTTAAGGGTAAGTTCTGATGAAGCCAAGAGTTAGGGTAGGATTGAAGTAGTGTGTCTAAGGGTGTTTTCATGTTGAGTATCCTAGAGGGCATTTGGTTGATTAAGAAGGCTGCAGTTAAGATAGCTTCGCCCTAAAAACATTTTGGCATGTGGGTTGTAAACATGAGGGATCGGGCTACTTCTAAGAGGTGGCGGTTTTTTCTTTCAGCAATGCCGTTTCATTGGGGGTGGTGAACACATGAGCTTTGGTGTATGATTCCATGGTCTTTTAGGTAAGGTCCAATGATGGAATTAAAATACTCTGTTCCATTATCTGTTCTGAGGATCTGAATGTCGGTTTGAAATTGATTTTGGATCATAGAATGAAACTCTTTAAAAGTTTGGGTTGTTTCTGATTTTTCTTTTAACAGGTAGATCTAGCAAATTCGTGTGTGATCATCTATAAAAGATACGAACCACTTAGTATTGGTTAAGTTTGGAACTCGTGAGGGACCCCAAATGTTGCTATGTATCAAGGAAAAAGGTCGTGGGGCTTTATACGATCATGGTGGGTAGGTATTTTTATGGCTTTTTGCAATTTGGCATATTTCACATTGAAAATCAGAAACATTTTTGTTACCAAATAGGGCTGGAAACAAAGATTTTAAGTACAAGAAATTGGGGTGGCCTAACCTAAAGTGCCATGACATTATTTCATCATTACTAGAAAAAGAACCTAACTCACTACTTGCAGCATTAGCTTGTCCATTCTCCATGGCTGAATCCTCATAATAATAGAGTCTGTCACATTCCCAAGCTTTCCCAATTGTCCTCCCTGAAGATAGATCTTGAAACTCACAACAAGATGGGAAGAACTTAGCAGTGCAATTCAAGTCCTTGGTTAGCTTTCTTACTGACAATAAATTGCATGATAAATTTAGTACATAAAACACAGAATTCAGTTCTAATTAATCTGAAAAAGAAACAGTGCCCTTTCCTGCCACTGGGGATAGTGTACCATTTGCTATCTTAATTTTCTGATCATCATTACATTGTATATAGGATGAAAACACTTTAGTGGTTCCTGTCATATGATTTGATGCTCCGGAATCAACAATCCACACCATTCCTTTTGTACGTGCAGCATTAAGAGCAGTAAGAAAGGTACCTTTCTGAGCTACTGAACATGATCCTATATTAGAATCGCCATTCGTTCCAGTTAATGAGGATTGATTGAGAAGTTTGTACAACTGCTCAATTTGTTCCTTGTTAAGACGGATGGTAGCACTTTCGGATCCTTCTGATTTGTTGAAGTTAATATTCGGATCACTAGTTGAGGTTTGGACTTGGAATACTCTACCTTCTGGTTGTCTCCTTGGTGTCCAGTTTGCTGGGTTTCCATGAATTTTCCAGCAAGTGTTACGAGTATGCCCGGTGCGGTTGCAATGGTTGCACCACAGGCATTTTCGTTGCTCTCCATTGCTTTTGTTTGCTGGTACACTGCGTGAGACAAGGGCAGAGCCATCAACCAGCCCTTGATTGTTGTTTTTATCTCCAAGCATGACTTGTGTTCGATCCTCCTCTCTTCTTACCTCAGAAAAGGCATCGTCGATTAATGGAAATGGCGATCTACTCAGTATCCGTCCATGGACTTCATCAAGTTCCCTATTAAGGCCTGCAAGGAACTCAAAGACACTCTCCTTCTCGATCATTCGCTGCTGTTTCAGGCAGCAATCTTCACATCCCAAATTAGATTCATAAAATAAATCTACTTCCTGCCAAATATTTTGTAATTCAGTGTTGTATTGAGTAACACTCATAGTTCCCTGCTTCATCCCTTTTATTCTTGTTTTTAAATAAAAAAAGTGTGCTGCATTGTCCATATCCGAGTAATTTTTTCTTGTTGAGTCCCAGATTGCCTTCACGGGTGAGAGAAACATGAAAATCTGACCAATCTTTGGCTCCATTGAATTTATCAGCCATGCCATTACAATTGAGTTATCTGTTACCCATGACGGATAAGTCAAATCTGTTTTGTTTGGTGCACTTGTTTCTCCAGTGAGGAAGCCCAACTTTCCTCTGCCACAAATCTCCAATTTGACGGACTGGGACCATTGAAGATAATTTTTCCCATTTAATTTGTGTGTGGTAATCTACAGGGAGGCGTTATCGTTGACCTGGAACGTTGCTGTTGTTTGCATTTTCGCCTCAATCTGGCTGTCTCTTCATGCATCAGTTCTGCAACTGCTACTGGTCATGGCCGTCTTTACCATTGCCAGGGTTCATAAGATTTTCTGCTCTGATACCATAAAGTCTTTAATGCATAGACCTTTTTATTTATTTTTATTTTTTATTCTTTTTTAACTTTGTGAAAAAACAAGGGAAATAAATAATCTCTTGCTCTAACTGATTAGCAAGGACTTCTCCTAAAAACTAGGGATATAGATAACTCTAAAGAATAATCCAAAACAACAAAATAAAAGAGTCCTAATCCAAGCCGACCTTATTTATTTTGAATGCCTAACGGATAAAGCACTAACTAATAGATAAGATAAAAACTCATAATTATCTAACTAACAAATAAGATAAAAAAACTCATAATTATCTACACCCCTCACTAGCCTGAAGTTGATGCAGGTATATGGTTCTTTTCATCCCTAGCATACCTGATCTAAAATAAACCACACCTACTCCATTGGGTAGAGGATAGGGCTGGCTAAGGCAGGACAGTGGACCAAGAAAGAGTGGGTGCAGGCTATTGAAGATTGAAAGAATGATCCAATATTAGAAATGAATCACGGTCAATGAAAAGCAGTCATGAATTTCATTCTGTATTATGCAAATTATGATTTTTGAAAACCCCTCCCATTGATTGAGCCAGTAGTAAGCAAGGTAGTAATTCTTTAGGCAACCTACCAAAACTATATGGTTTTAAATGGTCTTGGCACAAAGTTGATGTAGATTTGCCTAGTTCTAATTGTGCTTCTGTTGTAAAGGTTTGACAAAACTAACCCAATTAACAAGGAGGTTGCGTTCAAGTTTGAGGCCTAACTCATCTAACCTGTTATGACCTCTATAATAAATGATAAATGTGTCATTTAAACTTAAATAAAGTTGTAACCTACTTCAAGGGTTTCTTTTCAATGAAGAAACCTCAAAAATACTTAGCTTTCCTCATCATTATTCTATGACATACATGTCATGAGTGGATCATATTAGGCGTATTTGTTTAAGCTTGTTTTTTATCAAGTGGTTGCATTTTTGTTCAGAATTTTGACCTGTTTGTTAACATCACAATATGGCTTGTGCCTTAGCTTTGAATGCTTTCTCTTTCTCTGGATAAAGACATGAAAAAGCATGACTTGTTGCTACCACTGCTTGCTTTCTCCATAAATAGAAATAAAGTTGCTAAAAGGTTATTGAAGAAAGAACATTTTATTCAACTTTTGATCAGACTGCTCGTTGTTTTTTAGTGTTATTCTATTTCTTTCCTTCCAAATAGTTTAAAAAATGTACAGAGGAGTAGCTCTCCATACTTTTTTCTGTTTCCTTCCTACAAAGGAGCCATGCCAACTTAAAAGAGTTTCTTTGATTGTGGAAGGGAGCACCCAGACTACACCAAACAGAGAAGAGTAGGGCATAGAACCCTTGTTGCTTTTCACTCTCACCCTAAGGCTTAACAAATAACCACCCTCCCTTGCCTTCTCGAAAGACGACTACTAAGCACCTCTACCATTCCAAGAGAGAATTCTCAATTTCATTTGTCAATGATAACCAGTTCTCGTCTTGTCCTCCCCTCTTCTCCCATGTAATCAGAACCACCCTCACAGAAAAGAGGGAATGAAACCATGCCACTTAGAGGTTTCATAAATAGAAGAGAAAAAAATTGGGAATTAGAAGTTTTCGTCATTTGTGCACAAGGAATGACCCACCGATGACGAGGCTTGCCAACAAGATTACAACCAATAATTGAAAAAACATCCTTCAAACCTCTTTGCGGTGAAGCTAGCATGTCGGATTTGTGAGCCCCCTAGTTGCCTGACTTGGAAGACACCCCCTTTGATGAAAACAACAACTTAGGGAAGCTCCTATTCTCTTGACCCCCCAAAGAGATCTCCTTTGAGCCCTATAGATCTAAAGATACCTTTAATAACGCTAAGGCCTGGCCCAATCTGTCCCCCAAACCAAACAAGCATGAGTCCTCATCTGATTTAGGGCGGTCGAAAACACTTGGGCTGAGGATCTTTCCTAACTCCTATCTACACTTGAAATGGCTTAGATGAGGTAAGAATTGTATGATGCTATAATCCATATTGCAATTTTGACAACAATGATTGAAACATTTATGCAACTTTATGTCTTTTATTGATGTTATTTGTACACATATTGACGTTTTGCTCACCTTTGTGATACTTAAAAGGGCTTAAAAATAAGATATGACTTCCTTTATGTGCATTTAAACCAACAACATTCAAAACATTTTTGTTTTTTCCTTTGCAGGATTACACACCTTATTCTTGTCAAAAAATTATTTCATCAACTCCTGGTGTAGGAGATCATCATGGTTGCCCTTATCGACATTTTAGGTAAGATTTATAAATCATACCTTTCTATTTAACTCTGACATTATTATGGGAAACTTCACAAACTTGCTTGAGACAAGGTTTTATTATATTGTTTGTTTCAGTTTTTGTTTTTGTTTTGTTTTCGTTTTTGTTTCGTTTTTTATTTTTTTATTTTTTTAAAACTCGCCTTCTCTAACATATAATTCATCTTAATCCAACAAATCCTTATCACTTAATGGTCTCGAATACTCAAATTTGTTTCATCAATCAGCTCAATGTAGAGCTAAATTTTTACTCTGTTACAATTGTTCAGGTGCTAGCCATTCAACCCCAACTATTAGTATATGGAAACTTGGCCAAAAAGAGCCCAAATATTAGCTACAGGATACATAATATAGTACACGAAAATTAATAACTATGAATATAAACAAATATATCTAATCTTCTACATAACACACTTTTTAAGAAAACCAACACAAGTGTCAACAAAAAGTATTATTATTTTAAAATTGAAAGTGAAACAGTGCAATGAGATAAAAAAGAAAAAGCTGTAACAAACTTTCTAACTACCAAATGTAACTTCATGAAGTTAGGGTCCATAGCTGAGCACATAATCCATGTATTCATGATGACAAACTTGAAAGCTAGAATGAGGCTAGGGAATGAATAAGAACTTGAAGAGAGAGCAGGTTGGGGGAACTGTTAGAGAGAGTGTGTGGGAATGTTGGAGAGGAGGAGAGAAACTAGCAAAGGGATTTTTGTGATCATGACGGAAAAACCAACAGAGGAAAACCAGAGCAAATATAAAGAAGCTGTGGGGGGTGGGTGTGTTTCTAAGGTTTTTGAGAGAGAACAAGGGAGAGGCTTGGAAAAAATCAGCATTCGGTTTGATGGTTGGAAGCTCTCACTCAGATTGAACAGAATAAGGATGCATCTGGTGAGTTAATAAAAAAATTGGAGATGCTGTTTCGGGGCCTTTGAACAATGCTAGGTCTTCGAGAATTGATTCTTGGTTAGTAATAGATCCGGTTCTCCGGTTCACATCACTACATGATGCTTTTTTTTAGGAATAGAGAGAATATGGTAAGGTCGTTGAAGGTCTCTGTGGAGAGGAAGACCTTCTTGGTTAGGTTGAAAGGTGAGCACGGAGGAAAGTGGTGCTCGATTACAAAGCACAGTAGAGGCTATGTTTATGCCTTAGGTTTTGAAAATGATGAAGTCGGGTGGTTGATCGAACACTTGATGAAAGCTATCGAATTGAAGAGTTTTATGGGGTTCAACAGAAAGTATAGGGGAAAATTATGCATCCATTTGATGGAAGTATGCTTCAACAACCATGGAAGGTTTATAAGGATTTTGGAGTTCGCTACCAACAGAAAATCAACTTTTCTGGTTATTCCTGAGGGCGAGGAGGGCAAAGGATGGGAGAATCTAAAAAGCGCGTTGTCTTCAATGCTGATGGTCCCCCCCTCGAATGCAGATGTAAAAGGAAGACAAAACAGAGTGGAAAGGTCTTTCCACAATCACGTGGGTCCTCTGTACCGGTCCTTCGCGAATGTAGAGAGGTGGACTTATTCCTGTTGGGAGGTGGGCGCGAGTTGTGGTGTGCGAAAGCAATGCAGTTAGGGTTAATTAGGTTGAGGTTGGCCGAGCTATGGCGAGAAGTTTAGGGAAGAAAGGAGTGGCAACGATTGTGCCCTTCTCAGGCGGAAAATGAGTTTTTTTTTTGTAGAAACATTAGAGGAAGTTCTCTTCCTCCAGGATTTAAGGTTTCTTAAGATTGAGGGAGGGAATACAATCCAGCTGAGAAGGTGGTCGCCAAAGGAAAAGTTGGAAATTGAGGGGAAGTTCAGAGGTGGTTGGATTGAAATACGGGGATTGCCATTTCATCTCTGGTCTGAGGTTCATCTGAAGAAAATAGTGGACCAATGGGGGACGGTGACTGAAATTGATTGGTGAACGTTGAAATTGTTTGATCTTAGCAAGGTGAGGGTAAGAATTGCAATGAAGGATCGGTCAGTTCTCCCAGCTTTGATCGAGGTGATAGATGGGGATTGGGTGTTTACAATTTCTATCGCAGTGGTCGGAGTTGAAGATAATAGGAGAGGTAGTGTAATGGGTGAGTCGACTCGGGAGATTTTTGCATCTCACTTGGGGACAAGTGGTGGAAGTCGGGCGGAGAGAGATAAATCAACGGCTAGAGGAAGTTTTCGTGTTGGGGAAGCTGGTAGAAAGAAGAAGGGAGGAGAAAGGATAATGGCTGAAGTTCATCCAGTGGGAACATGTGGAAAGAGAGGTCAGGAGGTGGGGAACAACTGGTTCCTATCTCCCTCATTTGAATTCAAAAAAACAGTTGGTTCAAATAATCTAAACATTGGGCCAATTGGGACAAAAAAGACGAGCGTAGCAAGGGCTGGCGGGGACGAGGCTTTCTTAGGTGAGGAAGGTTGGGCCTTTGAGAGAAAGACCCAGTCCCTTCCCATTCCTAGTCCACTTAATGTTGCAAAAGTGGGCTGTAACTTAAAAAGCCCATCGTGGTTGGGCCAAAGAGTAGGAGGAAAGAAGCCCTCTGATAAGATGGGTTCGTCACGAAGTGAAGAAGTTTCTATAGTGGGAAAGGGGAAAGTTGTATCAGTGGAACTTGACGTTTAGATGAGAGGCTTTGCGAAGAAGGAAGTGAAGTTTGGTTCAAAAAAGCTGTGGAATACCCTTTTTCCTCCTAGTTTCAATCGCCGACAAGGACTTTGAAGTCGCAGCGAGCCTCTTTTGCACGGGAAGCCATCGTTAGATAGCGAAGAGTTTCCAAAGGAAGAGGCTTTCGAGGCGGGATCTCAGTTGGAACAAGGATTCAGTGCGAGTCCTCTATTTTTTGGTCGATCATCAAGGATTCGAAAGTGGTGTTCGGGGGAAAGGACCTCGTGGGCAAGAGGCGAAGAGGTCCTATTTTGAAGAAGACAAAGAAGGATTTTTGGGCTGAGTGGGGCCCGTTCTTCGTGGTTCATCAGTCACGGTTTTGCCTTCTGATCCAGAAACCATAGGTAAAGGGCTCGACTTTAAGGGGAATTGTGGAATGTTGGTAGAAGAAAACATGAAGGTAAATTCGTCTTCACATTTTCAGTCACCTGTGTATTCTTTTCCCCCTTCTTGTGGTTTGGCACTTTCATTTCTGAGCCCTTCTATTTTAGATCTTCTTAGTTCAGTCTTTCAGTCTTAGTTTCCTATGGAAAATCGAGTAATCTCTTAATTTTTTTCCAAAAAAGACGATGTTGGTACTTTATGTCAAAATTATGTTGGCAATCCTAGCCTTGATGTGGTGGAGTCCCAGTTTGCTTTTTCAAACCAATTGCTCGAGAGTTTTAACCCCTTTTAAGTCTATACCCGATTTGCCTAATGAGGTTTCCAACCTGGTTACAGTTAGCCAGGGGGATGCTGTGGTCTCCCCAACGGGTGAGTTCCAAATAGAAGGCCTATCCCCCAGGAAAATGGCTAAAGTGCGTGAGGTTTTAAGCTCTCTAGATATTAAGGTATATTCCAGAAGGAAGAGCAGATGCTCCACAGGTATGTGAGACCTGTTGGATCTGGTTTGGAGGTTTAGGGTCTGTGAGGTTTTTCCATGAAAATAATTAGTTGGAATACTAGGGGTTTGTGATCAAGGAAAAAACTGAAGGGTGGTTAAAGATTTTCCGAGGTTAGAGAATTCGGATGTGGTGATGATTCAGGAAACAAAAAAGGTGGAGTGTGACAGAAAGTTTGTGGGTAGTGTTTGGATGGTCAGAAATAAGGAATGGGCTGTTCTTCCGGTGTGCGGGGCTTCAGGTGGGATTTTGATTATTTGGGACTCCAAAAAGTTGCGTAGTGAGGAGGTGGTATTAGGATCCTTTTCGGTCTTAGCTAAGTTTGCTTTGGATGGATGTGGACCTCTATGGCTGTCCGTGGTTTATGGCCCAAACAGTCCCTTACTTAGGAAGGATTTTTGGGTGGAGCTTTTAGACATTTTTGGCCTATCTTTTCCGTTATGGTGTGTGAGCGGTCATAAGGAGAAGTTTAGAAAAATTGGGAGGTTCTAGGTTAACTTCAAGCATGAAGGACTTTAATGGTTTTATAAGAGAATGTGAATTGCTTGATCCACCTTTATAGAACGCACCATTCACATGGTCAAATATGCAAGAGTCTTCCATGTGTAAGAGATTGAATCGATTGCTTTACTCAAACAAGTGGGAGCATGTTTTTTCTCAAAGCCTTCAAGAAGTTCTTCCTAGAAGGACATCGGATCATTGGCCAATAGTTTTAGATACCAACCCATTCAAGTGGGGCCCAACACCTTTTAGGTTTGAGAATATGTGGTTGCAACATCCTAGTTTCAAGGAATGCTTTAGAAGTTGGTAGAGAGGTTTTCAAGGAAATGGGTGGGAAGGTCACAAGTTCATAAGGAAATTACAATTTGTTAAGGCCAAATTGAAATAGTGGAATAAGGTTTCTTTTGGAGAGCTAAATAAAAGGAAAAAAAGCATCCTAAATGAAATAGTTAACTTTGATGCCATTGAACAAGTAGGGGGTCTCACTTCTGAACTTTTAGTTCAAAGAGCTTTAAGAAAAGGGGAGCTAGAGGAATTAATTTTGAGGGAAGAAATTCATTGGAGACAAAAAGGTAGGATGAAGTGGGTTAAGGAAGAGGATTGTAACTCAAAAGTTTTTTCATAAAGTGGCTAATGGCAGGCGAAATAGGAAATTTATCAAGGTGTTGGAGAATGAAAGAGGCTTAGTGTTGAATAACTCTAAGAGCATCACAGAGGAGATTTTACTTTACTTTGAAAAGCTTTACGCAAGTCCTATTGGAGAGTCTTGGAGAGTTGAAGGTTTAGATTGGTCCCCTATATCTGAAGAGAGTGCATCTAGGTTGGACTCCCCTTTGACTGAAGATGAGATTTCTAAGGCCATTTTTCAGTTGGATAGAGATAAGGTACCGGGGCCAGATGGCTTTACCATTGCAGTGTTTCAAGATTGTTAGGATGTGATCAAGGAGTATTTAGTAAGAGTGTTTGCTAAGTTTCAAAGGAGTGGGACTATCAATCAAAGCACTAATGCCTCCTTCATAGTTCTGTTGCCTAAAAAAAGCATGACAAAGAAAATCTCAAACTTTAGACCTATCAGCTTGATCACTAGTCTTTACAAAATAATAGCCAAAGTGCTATCAGGGTGTCTAAGAGGGGTACTACATGAAACTATCCATTCTACTCAAGGTGCTTTTGTTCAAGGGAGACAAATTTTGGATGCAGTTCTCATAGCCAATGAGATAATGGATGAGAAAAGACGATCAAGGGGAGGAAGGAGTCGTCTTCAAAATTGACTTTGAAAAGGCTTACGACCATGTGAGTTGGGATTTTTTGGATCATGTGTTAGAGAAGAAGGGGATTAGTCCTAGATGGAGGAAATGGATGAGAGGTTGTTTGTCTACGGTATCTTATGTAGTCTTAGTGAATGGAAACGCTAAAGGGTGGGTCAAGGCATCTAGAGGCTTAAGACAAGGCGACCCCCTATCCCATTTTTTGTTTACTTTAGTCGCAGATGTACTGAGCAGGATGTTATTGAGAGTAGAGGAAAGAAATTTGTTGGAGGGTTTCAGGGCAGGTAGGAACAGAACAAGGGTGTCCCATCTACAATTTGCAGATGATACCATTTTCTTGTCTAACACTAGTGAGGAAGAATTGCAGACTCTTAAGAGTTTATTACTAGTGTTTGAGCATATCTCTGGGCTTAAGGTTAACCTTGACAAGAGTAATATTTACGGCATCAATCTTGAACAGAATCATCTTTCAAGGTTGGCCGAGTTGCTTGATTGCAAGGCTTTTGGGTGACCTATACTCTACCTGGGTCTTTCTTTGGGAGGGAATCCCAAGGCTTGTGGCTTTTGGGATCCAGTGTTTGAGAGGATCTCGAGAAGATTAGATGGGTGGCAAAAGACTTATTTATCTTTTGGAGGTAGGATAACCCTTATCCAATCTTGCCTCACCCACATGCCTTGCTACTTCCTTTCCTTGTTTAAGTTACCTACTTCAGTGGCTGCAAAAATTGAGAGATTGCAAAGAGATTTTTTATGGTCAAGGGTTGGGGAAGATAAAAGAGATCATCTTGTTAGTTAAGATGTAGTGTGTAATCCGAAGGCAAAAGGGGGATTGGGATTTGGGAAGATTTCTCTAAGGAATCTCGCTTTCTTAGGGAAATGGTTGTGGAGGTACCCTAGAGAGGGTTCAACTCTATGGCATCAGGTTATTTTAAACATTTATGGATCACACTCTAATGGTTGGGATGCCAACACTATAGTCAGATGGTCACATCGTTGTCCTTGGAAGGCTATTGCACAAGTCTTTTAGGAGTTTTCCAAGTTTACTCGGTTTGTGGTAGGAGATAGGGAAAGAATTCGGTTCTAGAAAGACTTTTGGTGGGGGAGCAACCTTTGGAATCCCAATATCCAAGACTATTTAGAGTAGTCACGAATAAAAATATTCATATTTCTTCAATTCTCGATTCTACTCGTCCCTTTTCTTGGAACTTTAATTTCCGCCGTAACCTTTCCGATTTTGAGATAGAAGATTTAGAAGGCCTCATGCGGTAACTTGATGGTTTGCATTTTTCACATTCGGGTTCAGATGCGAGATCTTGGTCCTTATCTTCTTCAGGGCTTTTTACAGTCAAATCTTTCTTTCTTGTCTTATCCCAATTTTCTGGTTCTACTCCAGTTTTCCCTACTAAGTTCGTTTGGAATTCTCAAGTTCATTTCAAAGTCAAGTCCTTTGTCTGATTAGTGACACACAAGAAGGTAAATACTAATGACTTGCTACAATTGAGGAGACCCTACAAAGCTCTTAGTCCTGATATTTGTAAACTATGCATGAAGCATGGAGAATCAACAAATCATCTTTTCCTACATTGTTCTTTGACGATGGGGTTGTGGCACAAATTATTTCAGTTAGCCAAGACGGATTGGGTTCCCCCAAGGTGCATTTCCAACATGTTGTCCATCAATTATAATGGTTTCGGTTTATCTAAGAGAGGGATAGTTTTGTGGCAAGTTGTGTGCATTGCTTTAATTTGGGTTGTGTGGCGGGAAAGAAATGCGAGGATTTTTAGGATAAAGCGAGGAATTCAAAGAATCTTTGGGACTCTATTCATTTCCTTGCTTCTCTTTGGGCTTTTTGTTCCAAGGTTTTTAAGGGGATTCCTCTTAACGTGTTACAACTTGATTGGCTAGCGGTGTGTAATTCCAATGGGTTGGTCTAATCTAGAGAGATTGTTCGTTTTTTTCTTTGTATTTTCCTGTTTTTGTATTATTGTAGTTTAGTTTTCTTTGGTGGAAGGATTCCTCATCCTTCTCTTGTACTTCTTTTTCTATCAATATATCCATTTGTCATTTCCTATAAAAAAAAATGAATAAGAACTTGAATAAACTCCTTAAGCATCACTAAAGAGGTATATGGTATGCCTAATCAGTGACCACATATTGCAAGTATCAACTGTCATATTGTATAGCAATGATATTTTGCAATATATGTTTTGGTTTACAGTACAATTGTAATTTATAATAACTATGGAAAAAGAAAAAAAGAAAAAAAGAAGAGGAAGAAGAAGAAACTCCCACTACGACATTACACTTCAACCACAAATACAAAAATGAGGGTGTAATTTTAAATATAATAATTATAATTCATGTGCAATAAAAAATGTCTAACCACATGAGAAAAGAAAAAAAAAAGTCACATAACACAACCAGAAGGGTGAAGTCATAACTTGTTCCTAATCAAGGTCATGTGCATCATATTCCTTTTACAAGATTCCTATCTTTGACCCAACCTAGTATATATTACTTTTATTATCTTTTAATTTTTAAGGGCTTGATAATGAATATAGACAGGAAGTGGTTATATTTGTCTATGATCACAGTTTATTTTTGGTGTATTTAGTTGGGAACTTGTAGGAACTTGGAATTTTTAGCATAATAATTTTTACTGGGGGCCTTTTAGAACTTTGACTTCAAAGTTATGGTTAAAAACATTTGAAAGTTCATTTTGTGATGAAAAATTTATGCTAGTGTTATATTAACTTCTAAATTAAGTCCATAAAAAATTCCATAGTTCAATGTTTACATATATATGATACTGATGAATGGTATTTACCTCTATTAACCCTACTGAATTATGTGAAATTGATCTTATCTTGCTTTATAGTTTTTACCTTACATTATTTATGTGGTTTCATATATTCATATAGTTTCATATATTTATATATATTTTTTTTCTATTTATTTACTCATGATACATGATACTGTTTACGAGTAGATAGCTTTGAGAATGCCTACTTCATATGGTTACTAAAAATCCAAAAATAGAAAGAATCCTAATGGGATGAGTTGTCAAGATCTATTCGATAATAGGAAGAAAGAAAAAAATCTTGCTAACTTAAATTATTTGGGGTCAAGTTTAGTAGAAATTGGTTATGTAAGTCTTATTTAGAATTTTATGGAGTTTTCTTTGTAAAAATTTGGTTATTGAAGTCTTATTTAGAATTTTATAAAATTTCTTTTTAAAAATTTCATATTGTAGTAAGTTCCTTTATTTTAAGTTTTCTTTTTCTAAAAGCCACTATTTTCTAGAAGCTTCTATTTCTAAAAGTTTCTCTTTTTCTAAAAAGCCTTGGTTTTCTGAAAGCTTCTACCTTATAGAAACTTCTATTTTAAAAATGTCATTGTTTCTAAAGGTCAAAACAAACTTCTAGTTTTAAAACATTTCTATTTTCTAAAATTTCTATTTCTTTGAGTGGAAGTTTAATGGTTTTAAGAAAGAAATAAAAGTCTTAATAAATTGCTATATAGGTTTGGTTTCCCTTGTCATGGTTCTAGTAAGTTTTTAGGGTTTTCTAAAGCCAGTAAATAAGGTTAATTACTGTAAAACCAGATTATTGAATGAATGATAATGAAGAATATAGATTTTTCTGCGAACCTTGCAATTTTCAATGGTGAGATTCTATTATTTTTCTTCAAGGTGAGATTATTAGAAGAGCTTAATTTTGTTTTTAGGTGAAATTTTTAGAAGGCCTTAGTGAGACTTTAGGGTTTCCTATCTTTTCTTCTTGACAACCACCCTAGCCTTGCCCTATATCAAATGCTCTTCATGTATGACTATATATTTTATTGGTCCCTTTTTGTCCTATGTTTTGGAGATAATAATGTGCAAGCACCAATTCCTCAGCCCTAAGCTTTGCCTATTTACATTTGAACTGGAGTATATGTACTCTAGCTTTGGTTGCAGTAAGCTGGAAATCCTGATTTTGCAAGAGGTTTAAAAGGTAAGGCTTATAA
Source organism: Vitis amurensis (assembly GCA_037355405.1). Classification (NCBI taxonomy): domain Eukaryota; kingdom Viridiplantae; phylum Streptophyta; class Magnoliopsida; order Vitales; family Vitaceae; genus Vitis; species Vitis amurensis. Next base: position 12,421,160 of record CM074680.1, on the reverse strand, counting down.
TAGCAGTATTTAAGTACTTTGAATAGCCAACCATGACATAGGTTCCAGACACATTCCTCAATAACATGAGGTTGATTGGAGTGCACTGTAAAATGTGCTTTCTTTTATAAATAAAATTTGATAATTTGGATAGCAAAAGTTTTGTTTGAGGCAATCCTCATAGAGACTTTTTGATCCTGATGAGGACTTCACCTTGAACACAAGCATTACTATAGTATGTAGGAACCAAAGAATGTTTTACTACAATGTGTTATGCTTTACTTTTGTTCCATCTCCATCCCTGTTGCCAAGAGCTGAGCCCTTCCGTTTTATGATATGAATCGTGTGTTTTTGGTAATGATAAAGAATGTCTTTTTTGTATCCAATGCTTCTTGAGCTTTGTCCCCATTCAGCTTCCCATGCTGCTACATTGTTCCAACCACATATTCTCATGAACTTGCTTTCCATGATTTCAAAGCTTCAATAAATGGACCTTTAAATTTTTAACTTTTGACTATGAACCAGTTGTAGTTGTATGAACATTATATATTCCCATCTGCACCCTCTATTACATTAAGCACTTCTACATGATTCTGTTATGGTTTCCCTCAAATCCACCCTCATCCTTAGAGTTTTCTCAAGTGGTAAGATAAGATGAAGACATTGGAGTTCTGACATTGATGAGAAAAGAAAAAGATCCAACACTGTAAATCATAACAGAAGAACCAAAAAATTGAATGAAAAATTACTGGATACATAGTGTTCATGTTTTTAAATTGCTTATGAAATTTAATATTTTGGAAATTTCTTAGAAAATGGTTTTCTATTGGACAAAATACAGGAGAAATGAAGGAACATAGTGTTTGGTGTCCAGTGTGGAGGGTGTGTTCCTATCCAAAAGCTCCATCTGGTGGATTTTTTTTAATAGGAAAAAAATCATTTTATTAAAGAGGCAGCAAGAAAAGAGGAGGCAAAACCTAAGGATACAAGAAGTATACAAATGGCACCAATAGATGGAAAAGAAAAGAAAAAGAACATAAGATATCACTTCACTAACAGGATCCCAAACAATCAATAAAATCTAACAAGTACAATGAACTATCTCCAAGTTATTAGACCAAAGTAAAAAGAGTGTAAATAAAACAGTCTTTAAGCCATCGTGCTCTTACCAAGTAGTTCAGAATAAACATGAAAAATGCACAGTTCTTAAACTTTTATATGCTTCTACCTAACAAAACTCCAATGCCAGCCAATAAGATATCCTTGGCTCATTATATAAGCACTCGAGATATCGAAAAGGGATACCACAATGGATAAGAATACAATTAATTTCTGTTTCTTCACTCTTAGACAAACAACACCAGTTTGCTAAAATCCATCCTCTTAAGCTGATCCAGGGTTTGAGAACCTTTTCTCAAGAAGCCTACTCAGCAAAAAACTCACTTTCATAGCCCAAACTACCTTGGCAGGACAAGAACATCCTCCTCAGTCTCGATCCTTGGTATGAGCCAGAGCAATGCATTCTCATCATTGCTAAATGCCACCAACTCTTGCGGATAGGAATAGCTCCACAGTCCATTTCCAAATAATGCAACTGCCTAAAAAAAGGCATGATTCCAATGCCCCCCTGCCATGGGAATTATCCCAAACATCAGCTACTCAAGTTTTATTAGAAACTGCAATGGAGAACAAGAAGGAATGAGACATTCAGCAAAGAATCATCACACTACACATCATGTCAGAATTTAAATTTTTCTGCCATCACCCATAGATAAGTTAGTTCTTGCCTGAAACTCATCCTAACCTCTCCTTACAATTGGCACTCATGTAGATTATACTCCCAATTTTAGACTAAAATTCAATATTTTCTATCAATTTATGCTTCTCTGTCATAAATGGTTATAGTGACTTGAATAAATCAAGATTTTATTTTATTTTATTTTTTTAATTTTCATTTTGTACCATTTAAACATGAATGAGTCTGGAGAATTCCAAATGGTTTCTATTTGGATGTTGCTAAACGATTAACTGTTGTAGTAAGATTGTGGTACAATGTTTGTCATGCTCTTATTTTGGAAGCTTCAATTTTTATTATTTAGATATGGTATCATTGTAGTATAATTACCAACAGTTTGTTTTACAAGTCAAAGTTCTGTACTACTGCAACTTCTCATGTTCAAACTAGAATCCCGTCTTTGTACATGCTTCATTTTGTGTTAACACAGGTACCTTGTGCTAACACAGTAGTTCCATGTAGCATGGTTTTCTTTCAGTTAAGCCATCAAAAATCATCATTTCATTTCGCAAGCTTGAACCACATATGGCTACATGTTTTTGGACTTCTGCTAACGACTTCTAACCCTGTCTACTGAAAATATATTGGTATTTACTGGCATAATCATCTGCCCAATTGCAGATGACCAACTTACTGTTGAGGATTTCTTTTGTATTGCACCCAATTTTTGGAGCTATTTCAAAATTGTCCAAGTACTCTTATCATGTGAATATCCTTTCTGATTGTTACTTGTGTTCATCTTAGGATTCTCATTTTAGTCACAATGATTATGTACAGGTTTCTGGGACTTGCTGCAACATGATAATGATTTATTCCTCTAATGATGCAAAATGAACATTTTATATTCACAGAAATAACAAACTAATTCTGGAGTTTAAATCGAATAAAGCGTTGACTGATTTGTCATTTTTATGTGACAGTGAGGAGAATTTAAGAGCTGCTCTTGGCAAGATGGGTGTGGGCAATCGTGCAATGGAGGATGTAATGGACAAAGTCCGAAATCGACATTATCAGGTTATAGAATTTACTACTAACCTTAGATACACATCGAGATGGTTTTGTTATTTACAACATGGTAACATCTGTGCAGTTGGCATGCACCTTAACGTTTGAAGCTGTTCATGGCACCTCCTGTGATGCTGGAATTAATCATCCAAACCAATACTTCAGTGATAGCCAAAAGATCCTGCATCCAAAAGTAGATCCTGCTAGATGAATTTGCAATCCGGTCCAGTAATAGCTCTGACAAAGAAAACTGTTTGGTAAAATATGATATGCTGCCCCTCGTAGCTCGATTAAACCCAGTGGGATATACCTGAAATGTTGTCTTGTTCCTGCTTTATGTTATGTCATTTCTTTGAATGCAGATGCTAAACTGCAGGAGGAGAAGATGATAGCCAAATCTCAGCCATGAAAAGATGCATAATCGCAGCAACAAAAAAATTGTATATCAATCAATCCCATTACATGTTACTACTGTCTTTGGTGGTGCTATATTATCAACCATAGTCACAGGAGTTCACTTAATAACTGAGAATACTTAAATAATTTTAGATGCATAATTTATTATTTAGATTTATTAAATAATTTTGTAAATAAGTGTTTTTCAATACTTGGAAGTTGGAAACACTTATTTCTCTCAAAATCACTCATAAGTTTTTTATTTATTCGATAATTTAAATTAAGTTATTAAATTAGGTTTGTTTGAATGCATTTTTTGTTTTTAAAGTTTGAAACTTTTATATAAAAGTTTCAACACGAGGTGTTTGGTAAACCTTAATGCTTATTATTTGATGAATTAAGTTAATTTTAAATTATATTATATTTAAGTTGTTAATTTAAAATTTATTATTTAATTTTTATTTTAAATATTAATATTGTTTTGATAAAATTAATTTAAAACTTATTTTAAATCATCAAATTAATGTATTTAATTTTATAAATTATAATTATAATAAAGGAGGTGAAGTAATTATAGAAATTGTGGAATTACAAAGAGATTATGGAAGTAATTAAGATAAATAAGGGTAAAAAGATAAAATAAAAATAAATAAGTTATTTGTATTTATTTATTATTTAAGGTTATTTTTTATTTTAAGTTATATCATTAAATCATTTTATTAAATATAATTTATTTAAGGACTTGAATTAAGTTATTAAATTATTTGTATTAAATTGATTTATCAAATATCCACTTTATAAAAAAAATATCTCTTATATCATTTAAAAATTTTAAAATTATTATATTTTCATTATAAGTCTTTAAAAATTCTCTTATATTAAATAAAATTTATTATTATTTTTAAAAAATAAATAATGAAAAATATATCTTAACGGATGCTTAATTAACCAATCAGGCAATCACCCTCTTAGTTAACACTAATCAAAGCAAAATTGGTTGGCATAATGCATAGGAGCTTAGTTGTGTCTATGACAGAAGACGCTTGGAATTGATTACCCATAGACCAAAGGGAATCCTCAAACATTTGGGAATTCTTTGGATGAAGAAACGTTAATTTCTTTTTACATAATTGGCATACATACGTTCTGATGACCACACAAGTTTACATTAAATATAAAAATATCTTTAGGCTATGTTTGGTTCTTGGAAAATTTGAGAGAAAATGCAAAGGAAAAAAAATAGAGAGGAAAAGTAAAAAGAAAGAAAAAGTGAAGGAAAATAAAAAATAGAATTAAAGATAATAAATAATTTTTATTTATTATTTTAAATTTATTTTATTTATTTTAATGGATATAAAGATTAAATAATTTTAAAATACATAAATTTCTAACTAATTTTAATTATATTTAATTTTTTTTAAAATATTTTATAAGACAATCAAATATAGAAAAATAATTTTTTTTATCATTTTTTTCTTTTCTTTATATTTTTCGAGAATCAAACATAACCTTAAGAAAATGATTTTCATTTGTGATATCAAATAGGCCTCCGGCTCACTTTTTGTAGCGTAATTGTTGAAGGACATCAACATTATGTTAAGGTTTGAGAGATTTCCACCACAATATTTTGACTCCATTAAATATTAGATTTTTAAATTAAATAAAGCTTTTATGGACTCAAAAGTCAAAACATGGTCCAAGGTACAAAATGGGGATGATTTATCCTTTTTAATCAAATAACACCTTTTAAAACTAAAATTTTATTAAAATATTAATGAAAATGTGAAAAACTTTTTTTTTTTCCTTTGATTCCAAATTTTGAATGCCGGGAAAGTTTCAGTTTTGGCGCCAAAAGGGAGGGGCATGACGTCATCGGTAGCGAACTTGATAATTCAAAACCTGAAGAAGGGAAGTGTGAAGCAGAGAAATGAAGTCGAAGAATCCTTCGATTAGGGAATGGGACCAGCGCTCTTTGTCCTCGACATTTCTTCAAAGGTCTTCTAGTAGGTAAATGTCCCAATTGCTGTTTTTTTTTTTTTTCTTTTCTTTTCTTCCATTGATGCTTCTGCTTATCAACATCTTCTTTTCAGTTCCAAGGATTCTGATCAAGGTATGCCTGTTAAATCTCCTACCAAGGACTCGCACGTTTCGCTTTCTGACTTCCTGGACCGACGGTTGCACACAACTTCCGTGCTCCCGAAAACCGTTCAGGTATGGCATGTTGGGTTTACCCTCTGTTTGTTTGTTAGAATTTGAATAGAAAAACAAAAATTGTGTTTCTGGAAGAAAAACTCTGATGGCTTTTGGGAATTTTGTTCCCTTTTTCTTATGTCTTTTTCTGCAGCCAAACGTTGTTTTATTAGTTCTTTCTAGGGTTTTAGGAGGGGTTTTACTTCTCTCCTAATTGTTGTCAATTAATTCTTTCCTGGATACATAACATTATTAGCAGGGGAAGCAGAAACCATTCTCGTCGCCATTAGGCTGCAGCAATGAATGTGGGTCTATTCATGGACACATTGGGGTCAAGAAAAGGGGAGAAGATAAAGCAAATTATGCTATTGATATACAGGTTTTTAAACAGCTCAAGCATTCTAGAAAAGAAAAAGAAGATTTTATTGGTTCATGTGGCGTTGATGATATTGGAAGTTTTCACACAAATACTGTGCCAGAATCGAGAAAGAGGAAAGACCCATCTGTAGGTTTGTCAATCCTTTCTCAATTTTTGCGTGCTGTTCTTTCACTTAAATTTTGCTTCCAGTTGTTATTTCTCGCTATATTATTGGTCTCTTTGTTTAATTTATGTGGCACATCGTTGCAACCCATTCATTTTTTGTTAATCTATCTTTTAAAGAAGTATTTGTTGCACTGTTGAGCTCTACAAGAGTAGACTTTTGGTCACTCCTATAATTTTCAGGTGATGGTTGTCAATACAATGCAGAATATTGCATTCTCTCATGGTTCTCAACATGAATTTTGACAAAAGGCCAGATTGGATTGTTTCCCAAAATACTTCATTGTTTTAGTAAAGTTTTACTAAGGATTGATTCTTAAAGTGTTTTCTATTTGTGCTATGAAGTGTGAAAAAGAATAAAACCCATAGTGATATATGATTTATGAAGCATATTAGAAATCATAGTGAGCAAATGATTCAAAGGAGGATATGCCTTAGAAAACTAAATGGAAAATTGAGTGCAAGTTCTTTGTTCTTGATTTGTAGTAGCTAGAAAGGAGTAAATTGGTAATTCAATTTTTATTAAATTTTAAGGTTTCAAACTTAATTTTCTTATACCTTAATTATAAATCAACTAAATCAATTTGGTGGTAATAAAAAAACAATAAATATAAAGAAAATCAACAATCACAAATTGAGGCATTGGTATAAATGGAAACCACATACGGATTCCCCCTTGAAACCTCTATGGATGTAAAACCAATGGGTTATTGGATTGTGGATTAAATTCAATAATTGTGAAAAAGGAGTATATGATTTACCTAATTTAGGTGCTACCAACTCTCAAGAAACTTATAGTGACCAACACTTGTACTTCACTTCCTTGCTATAACCCTCCTTTGTGCTTCTTAGTAGATCACTTGAACTTCATACTAAGGCTATGTAGATTGAAGCATTAACTCTTGCATTTCTATCAGAAAGAACTTTGAAGTGCCTTCTTGTAAGCGTTTTGAGAATGTTGATCTTAAGGCAAAGTGATTAGTGATAGTGGATCATTTTTTTTCCAAGGCTTTTTTCATCACTTTTACAATATTAATCATAGGTATTTATAGGAAGAACTAGGTTTTAGGTGGAGTTGTAGTACAACAACAACTTGTCACTTGAAGCATAGTTAAACAAAAAAGTACTTATGAATCATAATTTGTAAGGAGAAACAATAAGGAAAAAAAAAATTCCAAAATTTTATCTCTTTTTTTTTTTAAATAAAAATGACAAAGGTAAGTGTGTTGTTAATAGGGAAAATAGAAATCAAAGTATGCAAAATATCTAAGCAAACATAGACAAAATGATCAATCACATACAAGGTAAAAATCAAATGATCCGAATAGAGTAATCAACCATCTAAGTATCTCAAGATATCCACCAAAGTATCCTTTAGACTAAACAAAATGTCCCTATTAACTAAAATTATATTCCAAAATTCTCTTCATCACTAATACTCCTCGGTTATAACAAAGGAAAAAATTCTTACACATAATAAATTAAGAAAACTCTCCCATTTTCAAGAAATAATAAGATTCTCTCCCTTTAGAATATGAATTAACAAAGATATTCAATATGGTCAAGCTAGCACAAAGGCTAGATGATAATTAACATGTACAAGAAAAGATGTAGAATGATCATTAAATCGAATTCATATGAAGAGGGGTTTTTTTGGCTTATCTTTATTTATGGTTCCAATAATTTGAATCTTAGGAACGATTTTTGGATGGATCTATAAGGCCTTTTTTGCCTAATTTTTTTGAAATGGTTTTTATGCGTGTGTGTTCATGTGTCAGAGGTAGGGGGAAGGGGATTTAATGCCATAAGTAGAATACATTGAGCATGAGGGATTTTAATTGGTTCACAAGAGAAAGTGAATTAGTCGACCCTCCTCTTAGAAATGTGTCTTTCACATGGTCAAACATGCAAAAATCCCTAGTTTACAAGAGGTTGGGTAGATTTCCATATTCAAATAAGTGGAAGCAAAGGTTCCCTTAAAGCCTCTAAGAAGTGCTTCCTAGATTGACCTTCGATTATTGTTCGATTATTCTAGATACCAATCTATTCAAGCGGGTCTAACTCTGTTTAGGTTTGAAGACATATGGTTGCTACATCCAGGTTTCAAGGAAAGATTTAATTTATGATGGAATACTAAGTGGAAGGTTGGAAAGGTCACAAATTCATGAAGAAGTTATAGTTTTTCATATCAAAGTTGAAAGAATGGAATAAGGTGTCTTTTAGAGATTTAGAGAAGAAAAAAAAAAGCATTCTTATTGACATTGTAGGCATTGATACTAGTAAGCAGGTAGGGAATTGGACTTTTGGGCTTTCAAGAATGAGCGCCTTAAAGAAGGGGGAATTGAAGGAGATATTGTTAAAGGAAGAGGTGCATTAGAGGTAAAAAGTATTTCCATAGGATGGCTAATGGTAGTCAAAATAGGAAATTCGTAAAGTCCTTGTTATTTGAAGAGAGGGTAATTCTAAATAACATTGAACACATCTTGGAGGGGATAGTGCTTTTCTTTTGGAAAGTTATACTCCAAGCCCCATGACAATCTTGGAGGTTAGAAGGATTGGATTAGTCTCCCATTTCAACAAAGAAGGTTGCATGGTTGGGTTGCCTCTTTTCAAAAGAGGAGGTTTACATTATTGTGTTTCAATTAGCTAAGGAAAAGGCACTTAAGCTTGATGGATTTGCCATCACAATGTTTTAAGAGAGTTGAGATGTATTCAAGGAGGATCTTTTAAGAGTTCTACAATAATGGGGTAATAAAACAAAGCACCGATTCCACTTTTATTGGTCTTATGCCCAAAAAGAGTTGAACCAATAAAATCTCAAATTTTAGACCTATTAGCTTTGTCATTAGTCTTTACAAGATCATAGCAAAAGTCTTACTAAAGCATATCTATAAAGTTCTCCAATGATACCATCTACATTTTCTAAGGAATTTTTGTTCAAAGGAGGTAGTTTTTGACACAATTTTGATTAGCAATTGTAAATTGTAGAAAGAAAAGAAACTTAATAAATAAACATTTATTTAAAGCTATTAGTTTATTAAGGTAATTCCTATATTTACAATAATAAGCCTAAAAATACATAAATAAGGTAAGTCAACTAATGATTTTGATAAACTAAGTTGACATAAATGTTAACCCTACAAAATACAACGAGTTCCATTTAACGCCTTTGTGAAAATACTCCAGTTGTCTCAGTCTCACATAAAAATGATTCAATCTCACAAATAAAGTACAACTACTTCAATATTAGCTTCATGATATTAAGCATAGAATAGTTGTTGGTTTACAAAGTTTTGTTGGCATGGAGTCTTTATCAATTAGAAGATGATACAACCAATATATTCCATGGCTTGTTCTAATCTAGGAGATACCAATTTCTTGCCCAAGAAAGATCCAAACAAAACACAAAAGCCGAGGGGCATGCTACACATCATAAAACACTCAATTTGAGCATGTCCATATTCTACAATACAGAGCTTTCAAATAACACAAAAACCAAGGTTGCCAAGCTTAGGTGCAAACATAAACAAGTTAAAATGTGGTAGAAGTAATAATTCAACCAACTTTTATTATACAAAGAACACACAAATCATGGACAGTTGCTACATGCTCTATCTTCGAAGTAAGTAAGAACATATCCTGCAGAAGACTTTGTATGTACTTCAAGAAATATTTAGCTCAAGTCTTTTAAACTTGAATATAAACAATTTGAGAGAAGAAACTTCAAACATTAATACAATCACAACATAAACAACAAAGAATAAACATTTGTTCATAGAATAATCATCAACCTTCTTTTTCACCAAACTCTTGAAACTCACTAAACTTCAAACAAGCTGGGACTCAACATAAAATCCCCCATCTCCCTTACAACAAACAAGTTCCAAACCACAAAGAACATTATGGGAAAAAAAATATTAAACAAGTTTCGAGAAAGTATGAATAACCAAAGTTTAGCATAGCCTTTAGCTCAAGTCGCTTTGCCACTCGGATTAACTTTCAAAGCCACCCACGTTTTTCTTATTTAAATAACTAGAATTATACACTCCTAACATCATTAACCAGGTGATTCTTGGATAGAACAAAATCTAAAGAGGCAACAAAGAGAAGACAATATCATAAAAAATAAATGAATAAAGATTACTCTCCCAAGACCAAAGAAGGTCTGAGAGAACAAGAAGTTGACATGTTTTTGTCTCCGTTTAACAATTGTGCTTGCGCGAGTCAACACGGTGGTTGCTAGAACAGTCTGGGTGGTTACTTGATATGACATTCACCTCCCCTCCTTTAATTGGGGTGAAAATAAAAAGGTATTAAAACCACCTCACAACTTAGATCAAAAAACAATAACTTAAGAATCCAAGAACACACTCAAGGCTTTGGGATCTAGTTTAGTACATTGCAAAAGTAAGGCAAAAAGTGGTTCAATGGAAATAGAGACTTCTTGGAAACAAAAGGTTAATAGAGAGAGGAGCATTAAGAAAAAGGAAAAACAAAAAGTTTAGGAACCAGAACAAGAGGCGTTTCAGTAAATAATGAGGAGAAAAAGAGGGAGAAGAATGTGAGATGTAAGAATGAGTTAGACATATACTTCACACCAAGTTTAGAGACATTAAACTGTTTTAACAAAAAATGAGAGAAACAAGATCTTATAAAATAAACCAAGTTGTTAGAAAAAAATAAATGTAACAAAATAAAATAGTTTTAGAAGTAGACAAGGTAAACATCAAAGTGTACTAACAAAAATAGACAGCAAACTCTGGCTAGAACTACGTGATGCTTTGCAAAGACAGATAAATTAAGAAGGTAAACTATGAAAGAGGACAAATCTTAACACTAGTAAAGAGGATGCCAACAAATATAAAAGAAGCGATGCTAGAACAAAAAAGGTACCAGTACAAGAATGAAAGACCAGAAGTACAATAATTTTAAAGACAAAGAAGTGAAGAAGAAGGAACTTTGGTAAGTTTGGATATCAAGTTAAAGGCAAGCTTAGGTAAACTTAGAATAGATGACAAAGTGATAAATTATGTTGGTTTGGACCAAACAGAGGTTGCCAAAAGGTAGAGAAGGCTAAAGGATAAAACAGAGAATGTTTAGGATCAGGAGCAATAACCATTTGTTTGAGAGGAGATAAGACATGTTTTGCTCAACAAGAGAATAAGAGTAAAACCAAGACTTGAAGAGAATTTTCAAACATTGAGCCAGACCATCTTAAAGAACTTGAAGAAGTAAGGGTGGAACATTAAAGATTTCTTTTATTACAATTGTATCGATTTGGTATGGCGACCATGATAGTAGTAGCAAACAATGTTGCTTGAACATTGTTATAGCCACAGTCTTGCTCCCCTTGTTTGATATCATGCCTTGGCAACAAAAACATTATTAGGATGGATGAGGTACCTTGAGCAAAATTCGAACACTTCAAGGAAAAGGAAAGAATTGAGATGAAAAGAGGAAGGCAGTAAAAAATCATTTTTCCAGTTTGTTGCCAATAAAAAAGGTAAAAGTAACAACATAAGTCTTCTTAAAACATAAAATAAGTTGTAGAGATTGGCTTTCAACAGATGAAGCTTTGCAAACATGGGAGACCTTGCGAATATAAGAACCAAATAACATAATTCTTTAACAAGCTCAAATGACAAGTAGCAACAATCACTATAAATAAATTTTATTTGTAGGAATAACGTGCACACCACAAGTCTTTCTAGTTCACAGGGGTTTCCATGGTGGTGGTCACCTTTTCAACACTACAAATAAACCTAATTGTCTTGCACAAATAATTAGTGCCATTTAATTATGACGTTATTTTGGACAGTCGAACTATTTATTATAGAAGATTTGTGTCTCATTTTAACGATATTCAACACAAAAAATATAACAGACAAACAAAACAATAAACAAAATGAACAAAGAAAAAACAAAAAAGGGAACAAAGAGTCGTGAGAGGAGAGAATGGGAAAGAGATGGAAAGCAAAAGGACGGGAAGAAGCACCACGGCCAGCGCGGTGAAGGTTGCCCGACGGGGAGACCACGGACGGGCGGAAACAAGAATCGCCCAGGAGGTGGTAACCATACCAAAAAGTAAAAGTTCTAAAAGAACAAAACCAAAACCAAAACAGCAAAGTGGCTTTGATAACTAAAAGAGAAAGAAAATGAATTGATCTTTTATTCATAACATAAACATCTTTATTTATACATGTTATCTAGTCTATCTAAGTAAGTCTCATATTTACACATAATCAAGCCTAACAAACATAAATAAGGTAAGTCAACTAATTGATTTTGATTCGCAATGAATTAGTGGATGAGAGAACGAGATCAAGAGAAGTAGTAGTCTTCAAAATTGATTTAAAAAAGGCTTATGACCATGTAAATTGAAGGTGTTTAAACCATGTGCTAGAGAGAATGGTTCAATTCAAGATGGAGGTCTTTATTCTTAGCAAGTTTTGTGGTCTTGGTGAATGGTAATGCTAAAAGATGGGTTAAGCCAACTAAAAGTTTAAGACAAGGAGATTCTCTTTCTTCTTTCCTTTTCACCATTGCAGTTGATGTTTTAAGTTAAATATTGTTGAGATTGGAGGAGAGTGGTTTATTAGAGGGTTTTTAGTAGGCAAGAATAGGATTAAAGTGTCTCATTTACAATTTGTAGATAATAACATTTTTTTTCTCAAGGGCTTCTACAAAAGATTTGTAAAGCTCAAGCTAATCTTACTTGTTTTGAGGCACTTATTAAGGCTTAAGATCAATTTAGGTAAGAACACTCCTTAGTATCAATACAAGTTAAGATCTAATCTCTGGGTTGGCTTCTATACTTGAATGTTAAGTCTCAAATTGACCTTTATCTTACCTAGGCCTTTTGTTAAGGGGGAACTTGAAGGCAAACGTCTTTTGGGGTCTAATGACTGATGGAATTTCAAGGAGATTGGATGGGTGGAAAATTTTTTTGTCATTAGAGGGTAGAATTACTCTAATTCTCTAATTTCCTAGCTATTTCTTTTCTTTTTTCAAAATTCCAACATTAATAACATCAAAGATTAAGAAATTGTAGTAGATTTCCTTTGATCAAGGGTCGATGAGGGTAAAAAGAATCATCTTATCAGTTGAGAAATAGTTTGTAAGCTTAAAGAGTTTAGAGGTTTGGGTTTTAGAAAGATATCTTTGAAGAATCATGCTCTTTTAAGGAAATGGCTTTTGAGGTTTCTTAGCAAAATTTTGCCCTTCACATTAGGTTATTTTGAGCATTAATGGGATGCACCTAACGGATGGGATGCTAATATTCTTATCAGATGGTCACATTGATGCCCTTAGAAGGCAATTGCACAGGTTTTCCATTTTTTTTTATCTATTCACATTCAATTTGTGGTAGGTGGCAAGGTGAGAATTTGTTTTTGGGAAGATTTATGGTGGGGGAATTGACCTTTGTGCTTACAATTTCCAAGCCTTTATAGAGTTTATCATTAAAAATCTTTTCATTTCAGCTATCTTTGGCAATGCCTCTTCTTTTCCTTGAGACCTTAATTTCCATTGTAACCTTAATGATTAAGAGATTGAGGATCTTGAAAGACTCATATTATCTCTCCCTTGTGTGGATTTGTCTCCATTCATCCTGGATGCGAGAGTTTGGTCATTGTCCTCTTCAAGCTCATTCTCAACAAAATCTTTCTACTTGGACTTGTCTAATACATTTGATCCAATTCCTTTCTATCTAGTTGAATTTTTTTGAAAATCTAAAGTCCTAACTAAGGTTAAAGTCTTTGCTTGGCTTGTGGCACACAAGGAGGTAAATAAATGGCATGTTGCAGTTGAAAAGGGGTAAATAGCAATGACGTGCTACAATTGAAAGGAGGTAAATAACTTGAAACTTACTTACCTGTGCCTTCATTTAAAAGTCTTCAACATGATTTTAAGGTTGGTATGTCTTATTGTAATTAGGTAGTTTTGGATTATTGTATTTTTGAATCAAAATTACCAACATAATTTTAAGGTTGGTATGTCTCATTATATTAACTATGAGTATTCATGTAGTAGACCCCTAATTATTTGGGTTAAGCCTTTGTTGAGTTGAGTTGTATTGACTTGTACAAACGAAGCAATAACTGAAAAATTCTAACAAGGTCTTTTGAATGGATTTCATTGAGTTGTTTGGAAAAGAGGAAGTTGATAAAATCATATTACAAACTAGCTGCCTATATTTTGGTATCTTTAGCGACTTCATTGAATAAAGTGAGAAATTCCTCTTATGAATGTTTATTCAAGGAATTCAAGATGTCTTCATGGCCTGTCTATATTGCATGATACAAGGGATATGTATATCTTACATTTGGTTATTACAAACTTGAATGCATTAAAACTAGGGATGCCAAATCTTATGAAGTGATTGATTCCTAATTTCATTTATACTGTTGAATCCTAAGCAAATCTCTCTATTTTGAAACAGCTACTGAGTTCTAGTCTCATTACAAAATTTGAAGTGCTCTGTTCTTTCATCTTTTATGTACATTCCCTTTGATCTTGTACTCTTCTTCATTTTTTATATTCATTTGTTTCCCAAATTACTGGATGATAAGTTGGTAAACTGTTCAATGTTGATGATGTGTTTGAGCTTTGAATGCAAAATTTAGAACATGAAGAATCATGTACCTAATTATGTACTATTAAAAGGCAGCCCAAAAAAATAGAGAAGCTATTTGGTTTTGAACTCTATATTTCTAGGGACTAATTTTGCATGGATTAGAAGGTGGCATTTCTAGGAAGCATTTGGTAGTTCTTGGAGGTGATCCAAAACCCAAGCAAACAGGAAGGCTGGAGAATTTTATTTGTAACAAGAAACCAAGACCTCTATTTAATCACTGTAAGTATGCCACCTCGCATGTAGGTAGCAGTTAAAAGCTATTCTTCCATCAACTCTGGTTTCTAAGTTCTTTATCTCTCCATTTTCTTCATCTTAAACCAATATAAAGAGGAAATTGAGATTCTTGGTTGTGCTCACAGATGCAAATGGAAGTGGCTGGTGGGACTGCAACATGGAAGGTGTTGATGGCGATGAAGTAGGCTGCAATCAAGCATGGGAAGGAGTGGGCTCTACTACACTGGGAGGTCTGGAGTGGCATTGATTTGTGTTATCTTTGCAATTTAGAGGGTTAGCTTTTTTCTTTTCCTTTCTTATGTTCTCATGGTGGTCTAAGTTAAGCCTGTGAATTATGTGAAAGGAAAAAAAAAAACCAAACCTGAAAGTAACCAGGTATATGGTTGATGACAATTATGTTTTGGTGGAAGTTAAAGAATGTAACTGTGCAAGAGTTGGAAGCCACTTGCCATCCATCTTATTGCTATACATAAACTGAACTTTTTGTCATAATGTTTCTTTTGGTTTAATTTTCAATAATGTATAGGCCTGTTTAATATAATCATGAACACTGGTTTACTTTTTGTTTTTTTTTTTTTTGGAATAAAGAAATGCTTGATGTTCAGAGTGATATGATACTAAATTGCAAAGTATAGAGGCAGAAACACAGTCAAGAGAAAGTTTCTAGCCATGCAAATAGATAATTATGCAATTGTCAAGGTTTTATACAGGGCAAATTCAGTCTTATGTTGCCTTATGTATCTCATAATTTTGTGGGGTTGGCTGGTTGTTGTCTTCTAACAAGAGATTTTCACCAGAACAAAGTACAAAATTCCATATGCTCTATTGTCATCTCAGAGTTTATTCCTCATGCCATGATGGGGATTCTTTGGGCATGTTTATATCTAACCTTACAGATGACTAATTTCTATTGAGTATTGACTGTTAGAGGGAAAATGTTTAATTCTTCAAATTCCCATTTTGATATATTCAGAAGGCATGCACCATGTGAACATTTGTAAACTCAGGAAATTCATGCTGCATGTACTTGTAGGGAAGTTGTGCAGATAATGTAGCATCATTTGTGATAGAATTGGGTTTTTTGCTTGGTCTATTTCAGATACCCTTTCCTGGTTGGAACAAGTTAAAATACTGTAGGTGAAAACAAGCTTCTTGGCTATCTGACTGCAATGAAATAGAGCCTTGTCTTTACCTCCAAAATGGTGTTCTTCAGCTATGTTGAAATTGAGTGAAGTTACTCTGCAATAGAAGATGCGAAGTTTCATAATAATGTTGAATTCTTCGTTCTAGAAGGGATTTTTTTTTTTAATTATTAATGGTATTCTAAAGCCTATTTTGAACATCTTTTCCACAAAAGGGTTTCAGCCTCAACTTTCTAGAAAGAGTTCTAGGTTTAGAATCTCTTTGGCTATATTTGGTTGCAGGAAAATTTGAGGGACATGCAATGAGAAAGAAAATGAGGAAAATAGAAGAAAAGATGAAGTAAAAGAAAATAAAAAAAATAGATTTAAATTTAATAAATTATTTTTATATATTATTTCAAAATCATTTCATTTATTTTAATTTTTCGATATAAAAATATATAAATTTCTAATTCATTTTAATTACATTTTATTTTCTTTGATATTTTTCATTTTGCAATTAGACATAAGAAAAATATTGTTTTTTAGTCAATACTATGGACAGTAAACCCAGTCAAAACTATAAGGTTCACATATTATGACTCTCCTTTTGATTTAGTTTTTTAATTGGTAAGTTGTTCTAGTCGTTAGAAGTTGAATTTGTCCCACATCGCCAAGTTATTGGGGTGTTATGAAGTTTATATATGGATTGGATACCCTCTCCTTTTGAGCTAGTTTTTGAGACGAGTTCTTATTATGGTGTTAGAAGTTGAATTATTGGGCTGTTATAATGTTTACATGTGGATTGGACAATATGGCTACGCTTGAAGAGGTCAAACCTAAGGATTTTGGTGATTGAGTGGTGGAAAAAAGAGGAAGAAGAATCCAAGATGGATTCATGGTTGTTTATTTTCTTTGCCTTTTATATTTTTTAATTATCGTTCTTTGTCCTGGATGATGATGGAAAAACTTCTTTTTTTTTTTTTGTTATTTTATTGGTGACGACTCTTCTTTGTATAATTTTGTTTTAGCAAAGGAGTTTTCACAGCTTGAAGGAAATGGAGGGCATGACAGTGACATCATGTACTTTTTTAAAGGTTGGCGGTGGGTGGCCTACAGAAATGTCTTCGGTCTCTGATTGGCTTACTTACATACCAAATCCGTCCTCCTTCCTTGCACTCCCAAGACCTTTTAAAAAATAAAAGTATCTAACAATATATTTATCTCTATAAGTGACAGAACGAAAAAGAAAGGACAAAAAAAAAAAAAAAAAAACAGGAACGAGTGGGGCACCTTTGACCGAATGGATGAGATGGAAGGAAAGTGCATACCACCATCAATTTTCCCTTTCTTCCTTTTCTACGATACTATTTTCCATTGAACAGTATTATTGTTTCAAAATGTGCGATTTTGTAGTGACTTTGGAAGTGTTGCTTTAGACGAGTTTTTCCTACAGGCTCCATTGAAAATGGTGGACATAATGAAAATGACCAGAGACTGACTGTTTCCAACAAGGATGGAGATATTTTGTTAATATTTCAGGCATGAAAATTCAAGTACGCACTTTCAAGTCCTTTGAAAGACAGAAATAAAGCTAAGAATTATAGGGGATGGATGATTCATCCATACTGCCACGCCCCAAAACCTACTCCATGAGCATAACAGTCATTTCACATCTCAAACCCGAAGGCTCAAAGTGAAAACAATACAAACATTCATCTTGTAATTGGAAATTACCAATTATCAAATTTCAGTTTAGAGTAGTAAAATAAATAAATTCTATAATCCCCAATTCTCAATTTTAAAAACTAATACATCTACCCAAATGTTATTGTTCAAATAACTCCAAACTCAAGTAATCCAAACTCAAATTAAATTTTAACATCTAAACAATGTCTAAAATAAAGTTTGAACCAAAATCTTAACAAATAAAAATTCCACAGCCTAGCCATCACTCGTCGCCTAAATTGAGAGTACCTGAAAATTATCAATGAAGGGGCATGAGCTTAAAGCTCAATAAAGAACATCAATGCAGTTTCATGGATCAAACATTTTCAATTACAATTATAAACCAGAGATACAACATATAATTATTTTCATAAAAACTTTTGAGTTCAAAATGCTAATACAAACGAACTTTTCAATGAGACTTTCTCATATCCATTCCAAAACAATTTCTTATCAAAATCAAATCAAATACATTCAAAATATTTTTATTCTGTGTTTTCATTTAGATTTAGAACCCTTTTTTGAAATGCTTTTTGCTACTTTTTTTTTTGGTATAGGATTACATATGAATATATACATAATAATTGTATAAAAATAGCCTAAGAAATAGTGCCTACGATCATGCTATCAAAGATAAATAAGATAAGTGAAGAATGCTAAGAAAGGAAAAAAAATCCTTGGAGATTCTATGCACAACTATACAATTATTACAACTCATATGGGTTGGAAAAATAGTCAACATAGTTTGCTAGAATTTCCAACTAGCAAATTTTCCAACATTCCCCCTCAAGATGAGGAATAAATATTTCTCATGCTCAACTTGCTTAAGATAGTTTGAAACTGCCGAGTAGGAAGCCCCTTTGTTAGAATATCAACTAGCTGCCCCTTTGTAGGAATATAAGGAGTGCAAATTAGCCCATTTTCAAGTTTCTCTTTTATAAAATGTCGATCCACTTCCACGTGCTTAGTTCGATCATGTTGCACTAGATTGTATGCAATGTTGATGGCTGACTTGTTATCATAGTAGAGTTTCATAGGTTCTTTCCATTTGATTCCAATGTCGCTTAGTATTATCTTGATCCAAAGAAGCTCACAGATTACATGTGCCATAGCCCTAAATTCCGCTTTTGCACTAGACCTTGCTACCACCGATTGCTTCTTACTTCTCCAAGTCACTAAGTTTCCTCCTAAAAAGGTACAATACCCTAATGTTGATCTTTGGTCTATTATTAACCCAACCTAATCAGCATTCGTGTATGCTTCTAGGATCAAACTCTCTCCCTTTTGAAAATGAATGCCTTGGCTAGGTGAAGACTTTAGGTACTTTAGGACTCTAAATACTGCTTCCATGTTCACTTCTCTAGGATCATGCATAAATTGACTTACCACACTCACTGCATAGGCTGTGTCAGGCCTTGTGTGAGCTAAGTATATCAATTTCCCCACTAGGCGTTGATATCTTTCTTTATTCATTGGAGTCATTCTTTTTCCTTCATTTAGTTTGTGAGATTGTTTTATTGGGGTCTCTGTCGGTTTACAACCACTCATTCATGTCTCCTTTAGTAGATCTAGAATGTATTTCTGTTGTGAGATTACGATTCCTTCAATGGAGTGTGCAACTTCAATCCCTAAGAAGTATTTGAGCTTCCTTAGGTCTTTGGTTTCAAATTCCTTAGCTAGTTGCCTTTTTAGTTTCTCCATTTCTACAGGGTCATTTCCTGTTAAGACTATGTCATCAACATATATAATAAGGGCTATTACCTTGTTCATTTCTATTTGTTTGAAGAATAAGGTATGATCCCCTTGACTTTGGTTCTATCCCATACTCTTCATTGTCTTTGTAAATCTTTCAAACCAAGCTCTAAGGGACTGTTTAAGTCCATAAAGAGCCTTCTTGAAGCTTGCATACTTTGCCTTGTTCAAATTTTTCTTCCAACCCCAATGGCACTTCCATACAAACTTCCTCTTCTAAGTTTCCATGTAAAAAGACATTTTTGACATCTAGTTGCTGCAATGGCCAATCAAGATTAGTAGCAAAGAACAATAAATATAGAATAGTGTTCATCTTTTCCATAGGTGCAAAGGTTTGATGGTAATAAATTCCATGAGTTTGAGTGTACCCCTTTGCCACTAGTCTTGCTTTGTATCTTTCTAGTGTGCCATTAGTCCTAAACTTTGTGGTAAACACCCATTTGCAACCCACCTTCCTTTTTTCCTATGGGAAGATCAACAACCTCCCATGTGTTATTTTTTATTAGTGCACTCATTTCTTCCATCACTATTTTCCTCCGATTGTCATTTCTAAGTGCCTCTTGGACAATTTTTGGTGTCTCTATGGAATTTAGTTTTGAGACAAAGGCCACCACCCTCGAATAGAGGACCCCTCATTAATGATGGAAATGGCTAAAACTATTCATTTATAAAGTGAAATGGATGATCCATTAATAACATTACAATATCGCTCATAATGGATGACTTAGAAGATGATGCAATTCTCTCCCTTAAAACCATAAAAAGAAGCAAAGCTACTCATTGAAGGGAAAATGAACACATAATTCTATTTTTTAGTTCTCTAATAATGAAACATGGCTGACTAGATTGTTGAAGTGGGTTTAGTCTAACTGGCCCGCCCTTTATCTTAACCATTGTCTTTGTAGGTCTATGCTTAAGATCAATTGAGGATGACTTTGGGTGAACGTAGGATGAAGGAGATTGGTACCCATAAAAACGAAAGAAAAGCCACTTATCAGCCATGGTCTAGACTCAAATGGATAAGAAGTGTTCACAAGATGATTCTCTATAGGTATCAAGCATACAAGAGTGTATGTGAGAAATTGAGATAAGAATCTATCAAGAATGAGAGGAAATGTTATGATACATAGACTGTTAGGACATTGAGTCTTGTGTAATTATTGACAATTTTATTTTAATTAATGTTTGATCATAAAAGTCTTTTTAGATAATGACTTGCTTTCCATTGAAAATCAAAAGTAGCAGGAAGTCATAGGTACATCTACTAATATTTAACTTATGACATAAAAGGTTTCTTTGAGGTATAAAAAAATTTGGTATCATTTTTGAACTTAAAATGTTTTTAAAATGATTTTTCAAAAAGAATGGGACACCCAAACAATTAATCCCACTCAAGTGGTCAGCTTGCCCAAGCGGCATGGAACGCTCAAGCGGTCATGTTAGTCTTATCGTGTTTAGAAAAGTATTTTGTATGAATTTCACTCAAACTCTAATTTGGAAACTTAAGATACCAAGACTCTCTTGGCTTGTGCTTATATATACATCTCCAATAACCCTTTGAAGGTTAGAGATTCGGGCAAAGAGATTAGAGATCGTAGAGATCTAAGAGTTTAGAGACCTCTTATTCTATAGAGGGACTCTTTGAGAGAAAGCTTTATTGTCACACCATTTCCAATCTCTCATTCAAGGATTTGGATCTTTGAATTATTGGTTAAAAACCTAAATTCCTTTGGTCCTAAGGAGTAACACGGAGTTGTTGCATCATGGACGTGGATTAATTTGTAGGTACCAGAGAATAAGTCTTTAGGGTAAAGTAGTAAGGTAAATCTGTGTAACTTGATTTCGAATAGTGGATTTAAATTGGTAGGTTCTAGGCCTCATGTTTTTTTATCTCTACAAGTTTGTGGGGGTTTTCCACATAAATAATCTTATGTCTCACTGTCTATTTATTTATATTTGATATTATGTTTGAAGTCCTTAGATTAGGTTAATTTGATTAATCCTAATATATTGCAGGGCTTTCCTAAAAAGTGCATATCTAGTTATTCTCGCTTATTCCTGCTTATTTTCTAGTTGATGACTTTGAATATCTTGGTTTGATTGCTTAATTGGTTATGAAGTTATTTTTATTTGTTACCTTGGTGGTTGTGATGGTCATACCCATAACTAATTATTGATTAATTTGTTGAGATTATTGTTGAGTTTGTTAGGTTGGTTATTATGATAATTAGTATTATTATCCCTAACATTTCTCAACATATATAGTTAATTTTTGGATATCAATTAACCATAAAAATCAGTTTTTTATTTGTTTAAACATATTGTTATAAATAATTTATTTAAAATTTTTTGAATCACCCATTCACCTTCTCTAGGTGTTCTCTATTAGACTTTCGATTATTATTCGAGTGGTATTTGAGTAATATTAAATTTTTTAATCGGTATTAGAGTAGGATAACAAATCGATTCTTTATCTTATTGATTAAAAATTCCATTTTTATTGTCTATATTGTTTAAAAATCAAATTTTTATTAATCATATATGATAAAAAAAAAAAAATTTATTGATCCTATAAATCCGATGTGGAACAATAAAAAAGTGGTACTCCTTTGAATAGTCTATCATATTTTGATGGAAATAACTATTCCCATTGGTAAGTACAAATGATGTTTTTTCTCAAAATGCAAGGTGAAAGAGTGTGAAACTCAGTTGAATATGGTTGGGAACCACTATTCATCCTTGATGCTTAAGGAAGATCAATAGGAGAACTTAAACCTAAATATGAATGAGACAAAGTCGATAATGAAGATAGTGAAGTTAATGCTAGAGCTTTATTTAGTATTTTTAATGGAGTATGTCCAGATGAGTTTGTAGGATAGCAAATTGTAAACGTGCAAAGAAAACATGAAATATTCATCAAGTCACTCATGAAGGTATGCCTATTGTAAAGATTTCTAAATTGCAAATGCTTGCTACTAAGTTTGAGAATATTAGGATGTATGAAAATCAAACTTTTTTTTCTTTTATTCTAAATTAAGTGATATTGTAAATTCTTCATTCAACCTTGGAGAACCTATTCATGATTCTAAGGTAGTTAGGAAAATGTCGAGATATCTTCCAAAGAGATTTAGACCTAAAGTAATTGCCATAGAAAAGAGTAAGGACATCGATTTTATATGAGTTGATGAACTTATAGGCTCCATTCAAACGTATAAGATGACCCTACCTATTTCTCGTTTCCTTCTTGAACAAAGCTTTACATTTTCAATTTCCTTCAATTTCTAAATGGCATGTATTTTTGCTTACAAATGAATACCCAACTGAAAAAAATAGAAGAAGAATGAGTTAAAACTAAGAATAATGAAAGGAGTTTGAAGAAAACATACCACATGGGAGAGTTGTGATGGAATCTTGTGTTTGTTGCCAGCATGTGGAGAATGATAGATGTTGCACGATTGTTACGGACTCGTGTTTGGACTTGTTTGGAGACATATTCTTCTCCATGTAGATGTAGGATTCCAATGTGCCTCAAAGCACTATATGCTGCAATCTGTACTTTTATAAAAGAATGTTGTTTACTTTACTACTGGTTTCCACTTCGTTTTTATTTTTCCTTTTTTTAAATTATATGTGGTTTTAAATAGCTTAATTTTACCAATATAACCTCTCCCAATTATCTATTTCAAATAAGTTTTTATTTTGGATTAATTTCATTCATTCCTCCTAATATTTTAGAAAGATACACTTGATTTTCACTAATTTAAAATTTTATCAAATATTTATATTATTTTAAGTGAGATGGATGATGAGTAAAAATAATAAATGAAAATAATAGAAATAGTATCCGAGAAAGAATGTTTTTGAGAGTACTTTTACTTAGAAGTATTTATAATGAAAGTGTTTCCTTTTAAAATTATTTTTACGAGAATTACTTATAAATATTTCTCCAAAATACACTATTTTTCATAATTTTAAAAGTATTTTCAAAATTTTGCAAAACATCTAATATTTTTTCAAAAATATTTTTTTTAAAATTAAAAACGTTTTTTAGGATTATTGTTAAACGGGGTCAAAATTTCATACTAATAGAAATTAGGTGTATTTAGCCAAAATCTTATAAGAGATGAATGAAGTTAATTTTTTATTTTTAAAAAATTAATAAAAGCTTATTTAAAGATTAAAACCTAAATCCACAATTCAAAATGGCAACATTGATGTTACAAAGTTTATACATTTAAATCAAGAAAGCTAGTAAGAGATAGAATATTAAAAAAAAAAAAAAAAAAGAATTTTTAATTTCTTGAAAATTTTTAAAAGTCACTAAGTGGTTTCATAGTGTTTTGATGATATATTGTATGTATAAATTTTTTTTTTATTTTAAATTTTTGAAAGAATTATTTATCAAGTAATTACTTAGAAATTATTTTAAGTGATTCTTAAAATTTTTCAAAATTGATTTTAAAAATTTTTATCAAATATCCTATTTTTTGTAAGGAAAGTATTTTTAAGAAATCATTTTTAGACCTCTATTGGATAGTAATTCTACAAAGCACTTTTAATATTTTTAATACTTAAAATTTTTTATGATTTAAGTATTAGAAATACTAAAAACACTTTCTAAAATCACTCCTAAACGCATTCTTTAATCTCTCTCAAAATCATGGGTCAGCATGATTTAAAGTGTGTTTGATAGTGATTCTAAAAAATATTTTTGAATATAATTTAAAATTAAATAAAAAAAAAACAAACTTCGTCTTAATTATTTCCATTATATCTCAATGGACCCTTTCACCTAAAATTTGAAAAAAAAAAAAAAAAGGTTCCCAATGGAAGACAAGTCAAATGCGCCTCAAAACAACCACCCATGTAGAATAATCACCTATGACCTCATACTCAATGGGAACATTACCATAACCTTTCCTAAGGCATAATAATATTATACTAGTTTATCCTTTGTTTTTAAATATTATAGTCACATTAAACTATTATCATTTTTTATTATCACTTTTTTATTTGTAAATTCTTTGTTTGTTCGTTGACAAAAATTGTTAACGTCATATAAAAATTTTAGTAAAAAGTTAATAAAACATTGATATTGACTCTCCATGCATGCTTGTGTTCGAGTGTTAACATTGATAATTTCGTATAAAAATTCAGTAAAAAATTAATAAAATATTAGTATTACTCTTTCATGCTTGTCTTCGAGCATTCAATAATTACTTTAAAAAAACTCAAACAAAATCTTAAATTTTATCTTCTTAATTCATATTTTAACTCTAGGATTGAATGAATAAATTTTATTTTGATATTTTCATTTCCTCTTCTAGTTTAAGGATTATTGTATTCACCCAATTTTTGGAAAATGTAATTTTTTTTTTCTTCTAAAGAAGATTTGTGTTTCCCTATTGAGGCTTGAGACGAAAGTGAAAATGATTGGGAAACAAGAGTTTGAATAAGATAGAAAAAATGGTTTAATCAATAATTTAACCTTTCTAGTCTCTATCAACAAAGTTGAAAAATTAAAATCACAAACTTTAGTTAATTTAAAATTAACAAATAAAATAAAATAAAAAACCTCCATAAGCATGGAAGAAAAATGCTAAGGTGACCTCAAGGTGTAAAAGCAGAAGTCATCCTAACACATGAAGGTACATGCAGAAATCTCATGATATTTAATTTAAAATTGGCCATTTTAAAACTAACCTTTCAAGAAAACTATTTTTTCCTATTTTTAAAAAAGTAAAAAAAATATTTATATAATTTTTAAAAAAAGGTTATTTTGAAAAAAAAAAAAAATTTATAAAATGAGTACTTTTTAGGTTGAAAAAAGATGATGGGTTAATTTTTCAAAGCGGGATGATTTCATCATTTTCAATTGGTTATCCCTTTAATTTAATTTATTTTTTTTTTTATGAAAAAGGTAGAAAAACATTTTTGTAAGTTAATTTGTTAAGATTATTGTTGAGTTTGCTAGGTTGGTTATTATGATAATTAGTATTATTATCACTAAATCTTTGGATATCAATTAACCATAAAAATCAGTTTTTTATTTGTTTAAACATATTGTTATAAATAATTTATTTAAATTTTTTTGAATCACCCATTCACTTCCTCTAGGTGTTCTCTATTGGAATTTTGATTATTATTCGAGTGGTATTTGAGCAATGCCAATTTTTTAATCGATATCAGAGCAGGATAAAAAACTGATTCTTTATCTTTTTAATTAAAAATTCCATTTTTATTGTCTATATTGTTTAAAAATCAAATTTTTATTAATCATATATGATAAAAATCAAAATTTTATTGATCCTATAATTCCAATATGGAACAATAAAAAAGTGGTGCTCCTTTGAATAGTCGATCATATTTTGATGGAAGTAACTATTCCCATTGGCAAGTACAAATGATGTTTTTTTCTCAAAATGTAAGGTGAAAGGGTGTGAAACTCACTTGAATATGGTTGGGAACCACTATTCATCTTTGATGCTTAAGGAAGATCAATAGGAGAACTTAAACCTAAATATCAATGAGACAAAGTCGATAATGAAGACAGTGAAGTTAATGCTAGGGCTTTATTTAGTATTTTTAATGGAGTTTGTCCAAATGAGTTCGTAGGATAGCAAATTGTAAACGTGCAAAGAAAACATGAAATATTCTTCAAATCATTTATGAAGGTATGCCTGTCTTAAAGATTTCTAAATTGCAAATGTTTGCTACTAAGTTTGAGAATATTAGGATGTATGAAAATCAAACTTTTTTTTTTCTTTTATTCTGAATTAAGTGATATTGTAAATTCTTTATTCAACCTTGGAGAACCTATTTGTGATTCTAAGGTAGAAAAATATTGAGATATCTTCCAAAGAGATTTAGACCTAAAGTAATTGTCATAGAAGAGAGTAAGGACATCGATTTTATAAGAGTTGATGAACCTTATAAGCTCCATTCAAACATATGAGATGATCCTACCTATTTCTCAAAAGCGTAAAGACTCTATTTTAAAGGTTTCTAAGGATGATGTAAAAGATAATGAAATGTCATATGATTTAACTAGTGATGAATTGACATGGCCAAAAGGATTAAAAGGGTCATAAAATTCAATAAAAAATTTTACAAGAATCAAGAATCGAGAAAAGGAAAAAGACCTAATGAACAATCATCTAATGGAAAAAGAAAAGGTTTCTCCAAAGGTAAGAATATTGAATGCTTTACTTGTGGAGGTCTGAGACATTCTTTATAATTCTTATTAAAAGGAATTAACTCTAGGAGCTTATAGTAGTCTAAAACCATAACTACAAAAATAAAATAAAATAAACCAATTAAAAGAATTCACAAAATAGAATGAAAACATGTAACCTACTTCAATGCAATATTTAGAAACAAAATAAATTTCAAAGAATCTAAATCATAATCTGCTCTGCATTTATGCATTTCTTTTAGCCCAAAACATAATAAGTTTGTGTTACTCACTTCTAGACCAATTACGACATCTAAAATAGCATTAGGGTTAAATAAAGTAGAATATTAATTGTGGGGGTTTCCCTTCACGTGTCCTTTTCGAATTCAAGACCCCTTGACCGACCAGGACAAACACATAGTTCGTTTGGGACCACCCCATTTAGACGGACGTAAGCTCCGTCTGGCACCAGAAGTGAGAAGTTTCCTTCTCCCACATTGCCAGACGAGTTGGCTAGACTCCTAGAATGCCAGATGAGACGAACAAACCAAGTTGACTGGACCTTTCAGACGGGCAAACCACACCTGATGTCTGAGTGCCAACCTAGACGCCCGACATTTAAGTGACAGACAAAACTACGCCCAAAAGTCAATATCAATTAATTGTTACACACAATCCCAAACATTGGTAGACTAAATGGATAGTCAACCGCATGGTCCGAGATTTTGGCACATCAGTAGATAGCACCAGTCAGTCGCCCTTAACTGATATGATTGCCCAACCGCCCTAAGGCCAATCATCATTACAAGAAAGGTTATATTGCATAGTCAACACTATAGTGACCGTGTCATCAACCCTATATAAACCCTTCAAAAAGCACGAACAAGGTACGCACTCACATATGCTCATTCTCTCATACAAAATAGTTAGAGCTATCCTTGTCTGACTTAAGCTTTGGAGGGGTCTGCCTGAACCACCCATTCGGACATCTTTTGGTGCAAGAAAGACGTCCGTCTAACTCCAAGGAAATTGGATAGACTCTTTAAGAAGCACGAACAAGGGAGGAAGTCCACCTGACTCTAGTGAAGCTAGACGAACTTGACTTTGGTTGGCACAACCTCAGCATTAATCACCATCAGATTTTGAATTTCCTTCTTGAACGAGCTTTACATTTTCAATTTCCTTCAATTTCTAAATTGCATGTATTTTTGCTCACAAATGCATACCAAAAATTGAAAAAAATAGAAGAATAATGAGTTAAAACTAAGAATAATGTATAGAGTTTGAAGAAAACATACCACATGGGAGAGTTGTGATGGAATCTTGTGTTTGTTGCCACCACGTCGAGAATGATAGATGTTGGACGATTGTTACGGACTTGTTTGGAGCATATTCTTCTCCATGTAGGATTCCAATGAGCCTCAAAGCACTATATGCTGCAATCTGTACTTTTATAAAAGAATGTTGTTTACTTTACTACTGGTTTCCACTTCCTTTTTCTTTTTCCTCTTTTTAAATTATATATTGTTTTAAATAGCTTAATTTTACCAATATAACCTCTCCCAACTATCTATTCCAAATAAGTTTTTATTTTGGATTAATTTCATTCATTCCTCTTAATATTTTAGAAAGATACACTTGATTTTCACTAATTTAAAATTTTATCAAATATTTATATTATTTTGAGTGAGATGGATGATGAGTAAAAATAGTAAATGAAAATAATAGAAAAGTATTCGAGAAAGAATGTTTTTGGGAGTGCTTTTACTTGAAGTATTTATAATGAAAATGTTTCTTTTAAAATTATTTTTACGAGAATTACTTATAAATATTTTTCCAAAATACACTATTTTTCATAATTTTAAAATTATTTTCAAAATTTTGCAAAACATCTAATATTTTTTCAAAAAAAAATTTTTAGATTAAAAACGTTTTTTAAAATTATTATTAAATGGACTCAAAATTTTATACTAATAGAAGTTAGGTATATTTAGCCAAAATCTTATAAGAGATGAATGAAGTTAATATTTTATTTTTTTAAATTAATAAAAACTTATTTAAAGATTAAAACCTAAATCCACAATTCAAAATGACCACATTGATATTACAAAGTTTCATTTAAGTAATATATATTTAAATCAAGAAAGCTAGTAGGAGATAGAATTTTTTAAAAAGAAAAAAAAAAGAATTTTTAATTTCTTAAAAAATTTTAAAAGTCACTAAGTGGTTTCATAGTGTTTTGATGATATATTATATTATATGTATAATTTTTTTTAATTTTTGAAAGGATTATTTATCAAGTGATTAATTAGAAATTATTTTAAGTGATTTTTAAAATTTTTCAAAATTGATTTTATAAAATTTATCAAACATCCAATTTTTGTAAGAAAAGTATTTTTAAGAAATCACTTTTAGAGCTTGTTTGATAGTGATTTTATAAAACGCTTTTAATATTTTTAATACTTAAAATTTTTTATCATTCAAGTGTTAGAAATGCTAGAAACACTTTCTAAAATCACTCCAAAATGCATTCTTTAATCCCTCTCAAAATCATAAACTAGCATAATCTAAAGTCTGCTTGATAGTGATTCTAAGAAGTGTTTTTAATATTTCTAATACTTGAAATTTTTTATCATTCAATGTTAAAAATGTTAAAAATATTTCCTAAAATCGTTATAAAACATACTTTAACACTTTGAATAATAAAAAATTTTAAATATTAAAAATATTAAAAACGCTTTTTAAAATAACGGTAAAATGGACTATAAATAGCATTTTAGTAAGTTTAAAAATTGCTTCTACCGTCTAACTTTAAATTCAATAACAAAGATGGAGAAAGAGAAAGTGATAATACATACAATATTTTAAGTAATGAATGCGCTGGTGATAGGTGCTTCATTGACCCCAATGATGCGTTGTATTACCAAATAAAACCCAATAATATCACTTGTCTTTATCCTAACGGCGGTGATTTTAAAATCTTTACTAGTTTCACACAGGACGAAGCAACCCTTTACACGTAATGGTTCCTGATTTATGTCCACGTGTTATACTCTCACGGATCATAAGTCAATAAAGTGCTATTAAAGTTTTGCCGTCCAAGCTGTCTATTTATTTATTTATTTTCACAAATTTACATGTTTGTTAAGGCAGCTCGCGCCGCCATTGCCCATTGGTCTCTAGTATTTGGCATCAAAGGCTCAAATTTAATTAACCCATTACTTTGTTTCAATAACTAAAGAACTTTATTTAGGTGTCGTCGTCGTTGTTGATGTTGTTGTTGTTTGTTTGTTTGTTTTTTTTTTTTTTTTTTAACTTTTTCTAGAAACAACTTGTTCTCAAATTTTAAATGGTTTGTTTTTAAAATATTTTTTTTCTTAAATTTGTTATTGAATATAAAAGATTAAAATATTTTTTAAAAATATATTAAAAATAATTAATTGATTTTTAAAATTTTTTTAATATTAGGAATACTTAACACTTGTGAAATAGTTAGTTTTTAGTTTTATTTAAAATTAAGTTAAAAAAATACCATTTCAAGTGGGGTTTATTTTTTTTAATTTTTTGTTAAAAATAATTTGTTTTTAGATTTGAAATTATTTTTATTTTTATTTTTTTGACTTGTTATTTATTTTTTAAAATTTTTTATTGAATAAAAAATTAAAATATTTAACTTTTTTTTATACTAAAGGAACATAAATGTATTAGTTTTTTCTTTTTAATTTTTTAATACATAATAAAAATAAAATATTAGAAAACAAACCACTTAGTTCTTAATAATATGAAACATTATTTAATTTTGAATAGAATTTAAAATTAAATAAATAAAAAACAAACAAACCTCATCTCAATTATTTCCATTATATCTCAATGGACCCCCTTAACCTAAAATTTGAAAAAAAAAAAAGGTTCTCAGTGGAAGACAAGTCAAATGCGCCTCAAAACAATCACCCATGTAGAATAATCACCTCTGACCTCATTATTCTCAATGGGAACATTACCATAACCTTCCCTAAGGCATAATAATATTATACTAGTTTATCCTTTGTTTTTAAATATTATAGCCACATTAAACTATTATCATTTTTTATTATCACTTTTTATTTGTAAATTCTTTGTTTGTTCGTTGACAAAAATTATTAACGTCATATAAAATTTTTAGTAAAACGTTAATAAAACATTGATATTTACTCTCCGTGTATGCTCATGTTCGAGTGTTAACATTGATAATTTCGTATAAGAATTTAATAAATGATTAGTATTACTCTTTCATGCTTGTGTCCGAGCATTCAATAATTACTTTAAAAAAACTCAAACAAAATCTTAAATTTTATCTTCTTAATTCATATTCCAACTTTAGGATTGAATGAATAAATTTTATTTTGATATTTTCATTTCCTCCTCTAGTTTAAGGATTATAGTCTTCACCCAATTTTTGGAAAATGTGATTTTATTTTTTCTTCTAAAGAAGATTTGTGTTTCCCTACTTAGGCTTGAGATGAAAGTGAAAATGATTGGGAAACAAGAGTTTGAAGAAGATAGAAAAAATGGTTTAAAATGGTGTCATTTTCATGTTTTAATAATTTAACCTTTCTAGTCTCTATCAACAAAGTTGAAAAATTAAACTCACAAACTTTAGTTAATTTAAATTTTTTTAAATAAAAAAATACCTCCATAAGCATGGAAGAAAAATGCTTAAGTGACCACAAGGTGTAAAAGCAGAAGTCATCCTAACACATACGGAGGTACATGCATAAATATCATGATATTTAATTTAGGATTGACCATTTAAAAACTAACCTTTCAATAAAACTATTTTTTCTTATTTTTAAACTTGAAGAGCAATCCATTTTTGACATAAAATACCCTTCAATATTTTCATTATTTATATCGGTATTTTAAAAAACAAAGTTATTTTGTAAAAAAATAAAAATCAGAACATTTTTATCCAAAATGAGTATTTTTTAGGTTGAAAAAATATGAAGGGTTAATTTTTCAAAGCGGGATGATTTCATCATTTTCAATTGGTTATCCCTTTAATTTAATTTAATTTTTTTTATTTATGAAAAAAAAGTAGAAAAGCATTTTTGTAAGTTAATTTAATGACTTTGTAAACATCATGTAATGCAAAGAATTGATATATTTTCATGAAAAATTATGTCTTTCTATTTTTAAATATTAAGAAAATGAATAATAAAATTGAATATTTGAAAATTTTCATCATGGGAAAAGTTTATAAGAAATTAAAAATTGATAAAGAGTAAATAATTATTTTATACTTTTAAAATTTTGTATATTTATATGTACTCTATCAAGTCAAAAGAAATACATGAGACTATTTATCTATATTTTCTTTGACTATTAATAAGCATCTATGATCATCTTTTGATTATTTTATTACTCCATGGGTTATCACTTGATTATTTTATTATTTTTCATGATTAAGCACCTAAAACCTTATAGCCTTTTATACTTATATTTTAACAAGGCATTTAAAAAAAGAATAAGGGCGGCACCGTCCGTGGGATTCGAACCACGACCACATCTCTATGGATTGAGCTAAGATGGCTTTGTTGAAACAATGTTTTGCTAAGTTGATTTTGTAACTATATATTGTTTTTTTTTTTTAATCTTTTTTTCTTTGTTATTCTAATTGTTTTATTGTATTCGAAGGAAGTTCTAATATTCATTTAGAACTTAAATTTGGGAAGTCAAATAAATTTAAATTATTTTAATTTTAAGATTTAAGGGGATTCGGGATTTAAAAAAAAAAAAACAAAATTTTAAATTTTCTAAAATACTCTTCTTTTCTCATCTCAATTTTTTTTATTACGACTTTCCTAAAAAAAAATTTTATTCGAGCATATATTTATATGATAATAAATCGAGATTGAGTTATTTCATTTAATTTTAATTTTTTTATGATATAAGCCTTCCAATATTTAACATACTTTATAGTGTATTATTTTAAACATTTTCTTAATTAATATAATTATTATTTTAAACAATGTCTATTTGAATTGCTTAAAAAAAATAGTATATTATATTTTTAATTTCCAAGACTTTATTATTTCTAAGAGTATAGAAACTCTCGCTTGATAATAGTGATTGAATAACTACTTGTAATTAATGATTTAGAGTACATTTGAGAAATACTATAAAAAAAAATTCATTTTTACAAAATATGTTATTCTTGAAGTAGTATGATAAGTATTTTTTTTTCAAAAATCATTATTTTTTATTTATTTTGTAGCATTATAAAAAAAAAATCTTATTTTATTTTATTTATTTATACATGAGAAAATAGAAGGCTAATCTAAATGGATAAAAACATCCAAGAGAGAGGGGGTGGGGTGAATTGGAGTTAAAAAAAAATTATTTGTAAACACAATAAAATTATGTACGAGAAGCACAAATATATAGAGATAAGGATATAGAACACAAACTCAGATTTATAGTGGTTCGACACTTCCTTACCTACATCCACTCTCTTCAAGCTCCTAACCGAGTGAGAGTTTCACTTATATTTAAAGCTTCAATCAAGTTTCTAATAACTTTTTACGAAGTATTGGATTTTGAATATGAAGAGGTAAAGTGTAGAAGACATAAAAGGTTGAATGGGTAAAGTGTATTTAACCCTTTTTTTTCATAGTGGATGCATAGATTCTAATTGTATCCAAGAAATGGTTTATGAAGAATAATAAGTAGTTTCTAGTTGTCGTGTCCACTATTGATCTATCTAAGAAAGTGTAAAACTACCTTTGGGACAAGCTTCATTAAGGTTAATGAAATTTATACAAACCCATTATCTAACCCCTTTCCTCGATTCCCTCCCCTCTCTTTTAAAAATAACTACAACATTTGCTAGCCACTTGATCAATAATCTCTATTGTTCTAATTACCAATCCTAAATTACATAGTAACTCTAGCAAATAAATAAATAAATAAAATTAAATAAAATTAAAATTTAAAACAAAAATCAAAGGTAGAGTTATTACGACTATCGTAGTACTTCAAGTATCCTTATCTAGGATTGACCTATAAAGGTTGTCAAAACTATGTAAAAAAAAAAAAAATTGTTTTCTTCCTAAATCTCTAAATTAAAATGTATGAAGTTGATTCAATGGAATTTGAGTTTACTAAAATAAATCTAATTAAATTACAAAGAAATTATTGATTTTTAATTAATTAATCAAGATTGGGGTGTTCCACAATTCAACTTTGGGTATAAACCTTTAGGCAAAACAAGAGTTTATATTTTAATTAATCTTATGATATTTAGAATGCATGGTTTAATAAGATCAATTTGAGTTCCATATCATAGAGTTGATATGCATCCTAACTTTTATTATATTATTCCATTTTGAATTACCTAATAGATGAATGGATGTGAAATCTAAGTTTAAATATAAGATTTTTGGGTTTTTATCACTCTATATAGATTTGCCTTAGGGTAGGTAATAATGACTAGACCTATGATAACTCCAAATAAAAAATTACCAAGAATCCCTAATATCAAGGAATGTGCAATTATACCATCTTCTAAGTCAAATTAAGTACTTTAGAGGGAATTTTGATTTCAATATTGATGCCTTAACCTTCCATTCATTCCATTATTAGTTCAATCTCACCCATTGTTTCTTTTTGGATCTAATCTTAGGTTTTTATGTTTCCCACCCCAAGATGGCTTTTTGGCCTCTTATGGTTGTGTTTTTACATATACAAACCATAAAGGAATAAGAAAGAACCATTCTTGATTTTAATGAAATTAAAAACAATGCTTTATTCAATAATGTAAACGAGAAAGAAAACAAACCAAGGAAAACCTTTGATGTCTTCCTTCTTTCTTTAACTCCTTAAAAAAAAAATCTTCGATTAATTCTTTACTTGAAACCTAAAATTGGAGTTTTTATAGGAAATATAAAAAAACTAGCATGTAACGTGTTCTTATTGACCACTTATTTCCTAAATAATTACCTAAAAATAACAAAAGAATACTGAAATCTTGATTTCTAGTAATGTGGGGCCCTCTTAGGGCTAATGGAGTGAATAAGACATAATTCTCGAGGTGATGAAAGTAAAAACTCAAAGTGATAGTGGGTGATCTTGAAATTATGGTAATTTCGAGATGGATTTGAAATCATAAGTTAAATTTTCAAAATTACAATTTCAAATTCGAAAATGACTCTTCAATTCTACCAAGTTGTCTTCAAATGACCATAACTTCTTCATTTCAACTTCGATTTGCATATTGTTTAAAACGTTGGACTTTTGACTCCTAACTTTTCGATCTTTGAAATGATATGTAATTTGCTCAAAATTAACCTTGGGAAGTATGTCAAAAATCATGTCAATTCCCATATTGAACTTTGAGCTATGGCATCCAATCTTCTTCCTTGTTTTTACTTGCTCTACATATCTCTCCATGATATTCATTTTTCATCTCTCATGCTATGCATTGCTCTATTTTCATTTGTTGTAGCTCTCATCATGCTTGAAAGCTCTTAAAGCTCCTTGTATGCATATTAAGCTCCTTCACTATCATGGATAAAAGAGGTTCTTGCAACTTGCATCATTTTCATCTCTTAAACCTAAATTTTAGCTTAAGATATATGTTAGACTCATGGTTAGGATCTTAGCAATAATTTGAGTTAAGTGGGATGAGTTAAACCTTTTTATCACATAATTCACTCTCTAATTATGTCATTAAAGCATAATTTGTGGGTTTAATAATCACTCTAGGTATTTGAATTCCCCTATTAACTCGTTTCCAAGTGTTGGGCTACTTCTTCTATGATTTTTTTAATGCCCAGGTTGGAAGCTTCTTATTTTTCGGAGATTAAGCACTAGCCAAGGTAGATATTTAGCCTATAATTAACCATAGTGAGGTTGATACTTAGTATTGCTCATGTCAATGTGTTTCCATGCAAACATGTTTACAACCTCCCTAAATAGAGATGCCATTCTTTTCTTTCCTTTTTCAATACCATTAACTTGACAATCAAGTTTTATTCAAAATTCTTAGTGTCTTTTGTATGAAATTCTCATAGATGATGCCAATTATTAGTGTAGGTGGATTTCTATCCAATCATTAACATGTTGATCCAATAGCACATGCTCAATAAAACTCTTGCAACAAGAAAGAAGACCAATGGTTCCGATGGGCTTCCTTTCCAATAATCAAGTTAGATAAGAATAATGCAGAGCCAAGATAAAAAGTCATTATAGGTACCTTTTTCTTCGTTGGCGATTCTCTTCATGTAGTTTGTCTCAATTTTAGGTAAGACAAGGTGGTTAAAAAAGGATGGCAATTATGTTAGGCATGGTTTAGATGTACATTTCTAGCTGGCCAATGAACTCCACTCTGGCAAGATAGGTAGGGGACGATTAATAGGCACGAAAGGGAACATGAACTAAGATAAGGATCCTGGTTGTTATTTTGACTATGGTGTTTGTTAGTAGGCAATGACCATTCATTCTACATGCCTTGACTCTTAGTCTCGTGGTCCTTGGTTTTGTTGTGATAAGAGCAACTTTATTAGGATTGGCTTAAACTTGATTAGGTCTACCTTGACTAAGCATGGTTAGGGCAACCTTTTGAGAGGTGGGACCTTGGGCCAAAATTGAGTGCAAGATTGTATGATTTCACTCAAACACCGTACACGACTCCTCTAATGAAATTGTTATAGGTTAAAAAGTGTTTTTTTTTTTTAATCAAAATCCCTCTTAACACAAACCCTTAATTATTCATTTAAGCTAACTTATAATATATATATACATTTTTTACTTCCTCCTATGTACAAATATTTTTATTATAAATATAATGAAAGTTTATTTGAAAGAACCTATTTCCACAAATGTACATATTATCCATTTTGGACTTAAAAGTCTATCATGGTTTAAAAACTATTTATATAGTTTAAGAGAAGTTCACTATCTGCATAGTATCATAAACTTCTTTTACTAATCCTCCCATATTACTCTAACAACTTTAAAATACGTTTACATAATTAAAAGCAACTTAATGCATATATAAGGTTAAAAACCTTCTTTCATAACCAACGTGAGATATTATATAATTATTTTAATTATTTCTATTAATGAATTTTACTTTAATTTGGTTGTGAAAACAAGAAACCTTCATTTTTAAAAGTCAAAGGAAAAATGCTTTTAGGAAGAAACAAATATCTTCCACAAACATTTCATGTGATGGTAATTAAAAATTTAAAAAGTGATGCCCAACTTTTTCAAACGGAGATGATGCATAAAGTCTCTTTAGAAAGGAAGTAGCCGTGCTTTTCTACTTCTATCCAATTCATCAAGGCACTAAAAAAAGGGTGGAAAAGATACAAGCAAATGAGTTACAACCCAGAAGGAGGTGGTTCCTTGGTAACCATTGTGAATGGTCTTGTTTCCTCCCCTAGTCGGTGGCTCATTCGGTCCCAAATGGGGTCGTCGGCTGTCGCTTTCCCATGTTACCCTTTTATCATTTACAAAACAATCCATTCCACCCATCCAATTTGGTATTTAATTTATTTATTTATTCCGTATCTGCGTATTCAATCTAAATATTCGATATATTTAAATAAATTTAAAGATTTTTGTCAAAAAATTAAAGGGTACAATAGGTATTTCATTTAATTAAGGATATAATTTGTTGGTTCTTAGATATTATTTTTTTTAAAAAAAATTATTTCTTTTAAATTAGATATTGGAAGAAGATGAAATCAATTTAGATATGAAAAAAAATTTAAATTTCTATTGACATAAAAATTATTTTAAGTTGAAGTACAATTTTTATTTTATTTTTTGTATTTTATAAAAATAAGAGTGTTTGTTTAGTTGTTTCTAAAAATAGCTTCTTCTTTTTTGAAAAAAAATAAAATAAAATAAAATTGTTTGGATAAGTTGTTTTTAAAAATAATTTTTCTATCTTAATTTTGAAATATCATTGTAAATTTAATTAATATAATATTAATTAAATTTAATTCAATTTTTATTAAATATGTAAAAGTTTTATAATTATAAATAAATTAAAAATAAATTTATATTTTTTAATAAAAAAATATACTATTTTATTACAAGTTAGGAAAATATGGAATAATATCTTAGTAATTTCATTTAAAATGAATAACAAATAAAATTTATTTTATTTAATATATAAATGAGCCAAAATTTTCATTACATGTACACATTTATTACCCAATTATGGATACAAAATTTAAAAATGCTTTAATTTAATATGCAATGAATCGCATTAATGTTTTGAATTCCAATTATTCTTAAGTATTAAAAGATTCATAAAAGAATTGAAATTATTAATTATGTCTCATTTAATTTAATTTGATTTCTAATAAAATTGAAAAAAATAAATAAGAGAAACAGTGAAGTCATTACTCATATATTAGTTTTGATTTTTTTTTTAGGATCAAATTTATTGTTTCAGTTCTAAATTGTTTTTAAAAATGATTAAATTCATTGATCAATTTAATATAAATTTTTTCTTAATTTGAAGTTTATTTTTCTAATGAGAAAATTTATAAAAATATAATTATATGTAGAAAATAAATAATAGAGTCCTTATGAACCAATTTTTATCTATAAATTTATGATATTAATGAGTTCACTATTTGAGTTTTAAATTATTTTAAAAATTATTAAACTCGTTAATAAATGTAACGCATTTAATCTTATTTAATTTGAAGTTTATTTATCTAGTAAATGAAATCAGAAAAATGTGTATCTATGTAGAAGAGAAATAATATAATTGTTTTAAACCAATTTTTGTATTAATTAGGTTACTATTTGAATTTTAAGTTATTTTAAAAAATTAATAGAATTATTAATGAATTTAGCATATCAAATATTACTTAATTTATAGCTTATTTGTCTAGGGAAAAGAATTTATCTATATATATAAATAATAAATTAATTTTTTTATTAAATTTTAATTATATTTTATTTATTTTGGTAATTTTCAAACGAAACACAAGAATTTTCCCTTAATAATTTTTCAGAAACAAACATAATCGGAATGTTTTATTTGTTTGTCAAATA
Source organism: Vitis amurensis (assembly GCA_037355405.1). NCBI lineage: Eukaryota > Viridiplantae > Streptophyta > Magnoliopsida > Vitales > Vitaceae > Vitis > Vitis amurensis. The sequence goes on along the minus strand of CM074680.1, from coordinate 12,382,553 downwards.
TTATACAAATAAAATATAATAATGTGAAATAAATATAACATTATCATGTGATTTCATAATATACATTGGCATTAGTTTTTGAATTTGTCTACCTAGAAAGAAGTTTGGGACAGGATGATTTTTGTCTAAGTTTCATTGAGTGAAAAAGAGACGGGAAGAATATATAAAGAAGTTGTAATATGGAAGACAGGAATGAGAAGTACGAAATACGGTTTTTAGGGTGTGGAACACGTGTGTAAATTACTAAATTTAGATGAAGAGAAGCATCGACTCTGGAATAAATAACTTTTAATTTTAAGGAGAATATGGAAATTGTGGAAATTCCAGCTCAGTCTCGTCAATCATCCACCCTTAAAATCGCCTACCCTCCGTACCACCGAAGCTAGAAGACTTACGCAATCAGATATACGAAACTTTATCTCTACGGACACCGTCCTAAATTCCATTGTATGGACCACCAACGTTTCCTGGGCCCTCCCGCAGCGTGAATGCCACCTGTGCGCACCGCTCATCTGGCGCATTGAGGTCCTATCCGACACCCACCTCCGCTCTTTTCCCCCTATTCAGACACGAAGCTTTCCCAAGCTCTCTCTCTCAAGGGAAAGTACGCCAAAAATCGAGAGAGAGAAATAACTAAAACTGAGTCGAAGCCTACGGCAAATCGCAACACCTGGCTCCTCTCACAGGCGGCCGATTCTACGCTTGCCACGACAGGCCGGCTTCAAACGACGTCGCATGATCACTTCCACTACGAGATCCAACGAGTCAAATCCACTCCCTCCGAATCCCGAGAAACTTGATCGCCTTAAGACTCTTCTCAGGGCCTCGCATTACCTTCAGTGCGATTGAGAGAGAATTGAATCGATTTGGATTGAAATCGAAGACACTGTTTGATGTCGACTTTGCTTGGCGTTTGATGCAAACTTTGATCGCTCGTTGCTTGTAGTTGAAGAACCCTTTTTTCCTTGTTTTTAGGAAATTTGGATTTTTCTGTGTATATATAGGGATTTTGAGTGGCTTTGTATAGAGAAATACTGGAAAATGGTTAGCGCAAATATATTTCACTGTAGAAAGCATTCATGGCCGCCCGAGGAGTATATTAACCGGACGACCTTGCACCTGGTAAGCTTTTCGGTCTAGCAAGTTTATATTGTCTTGTTTGGTTGCCTAGAAAATTGGAGGAAAAGAAAAGGAAGTTGGAATCTGGCCTTTTTGGTTGCCGAGGATCTTTAAGCGGTAAACAGTGTCAAGTTTGGTTTGGTGGAGGTATTATGCGTTTACAAAACGCACTGGATTTTCCTTCCTTTTTTCCTACACTTTCTCAGCAGCCAAAGAGCATCGGTTGTTTTATGAGAGGTTTTGCATAACACAACTCAACTTAGGTAAGAAAAAATGGTTGAAATGAGTAGAGCAACACATGGGAATTACGCATAGTTGACCATCCGAGATATCGGAATTACCAAGAGAAATGTTTAAATAAGATGGATAATTAAGACCGCCCTAGTAAGTTATTTGCTCATTCACTATACCTATATAGCACAACTGCACTCACCTCAATCTCGTGGTTTTTGTTTTGTGCATTTCTTTTGGATTGAGGAAATGATATTCACATTGTTTCTTCTAACTTCTGGAAGCGGATCATAGTTGATGCTTAATCATGCATTTGGGTTCCCCTGATACTAATTCCCCTTTCTTTTCTTTCAGAAAATGAGGTCAAATGCACCATCTTTGGCTTCATCCCTTATGTGAATTTAGCTTCATGCTTTGTAAGACTGCAGCTAGCAAAAATTTAGTTTGTAACATTAGCTTTTTATTTTGTGCAGTGGCATCATTTGCCACTGAGTTGCTAGCCCATGGGGGTTGGATCGAGTTGTCACAGGATTGGATGAGCATGGGAAAGTTGCAGATTTGAATTGTGTAACCAAAAGAATTACAATAAAAAAAAATGTTGCTCAGGTGGTAGCTGTAGCATGTTTGGATGTCCTCTGGGAATTAAATTCCTCTGCAACTTTTTATATATCATTTTGTGTGCCGACTCACTGTGGCATGTGGAGCTAATACAGAAAATGATAGTGACACAAAATTGAAAATGATAATAGCACAGACTTTACTTAAGAAGTAAAATACTGGCATTTAAGAAAGTAAAATATTTAATCTGCACCAGCATTTGTGGTAACAGCTCCGATTTTCTTTAAGTTCCCATTCTAAATGATGGATTTCCATTCAAATTGCTAGGGAAAATGAATGGATTTATGCAATTCCCATGTGACAATCAAACACACCCAAATGCATTTGAAGGGTGATCTCTGCATGACAAATCTAATAGATGATATACCAATGTTCTAAATTAGTATCAGTTGTTTGATAGCTATTCAAATATCGTGTACAAACCATTATGTTGGTAGGACAAGCATTGAGTTTGGACCATCACTTAAATGGTATATATCTAGCCTAATTGTCTTGATAGCAGTCCTTAGTTTGTGGAGGGATTTTTTCATCCACCTTGAACTGATTGTTCTTTCTTGTACCTGTCTGTAGCTTGATTTTGATAGTGCTGCCCCACCAGAACAAGCCTGGAGAAGGAGATTAAACAGCCATGCTAACATTCTTAAGGAATTCAGTGTTACATTTACAGAAGCAATAAAGATGGTAAATCATCCTTTCTCCATAAATTGGTTTAGTGGATTGAAAGACGAGCCTTGTATATCCTGATGCATGTGTGCCCCATTTTCTTTTCTTTGTTTCCCTTTTTCCCCTCCCCTGGTTCTCACCTAATGGTTGGTGTTTTGAATCTTAACATGTTAGATTCGACTTGGTATACGCTTGTGGTCCTATATTAGAGAAGAGGCCTCTCAGGGAAGGGTAATTTTTTTACAGCTGATTTTTCATTTCCTTATATCATGGTTATTTAGTTGTCTCTTAACAGTAAATTTTGTTTTTTCAGAAACTACTCTATTATTTGAGCTGATGCTTAAATTTGACTTATTCCTCCCTTCCAATCTTTGCAGAAAGCACCTATTGATCCATTTACTCGAGAAACTTGCAAGCCATCAGCATCGCAAGGGGTTCCTCTTGGAGGGATGGGGTATGTAGTGTGTGAACTATGAAAAACTGTATTTGTTTCTCTACTGTAATATTTTCACACATCTGAAGGGGTTGAATATTTTATTTCACAGAAGTGGCAGTATATCTAGAGGTTTTAGAGGAGAGTTCAGGCATTGGCAGATAGTTCCTGGTACATGCGATGGCTCTCCTATCATGGCCAATCAGTTCTCTGTAAAGCTCTGTCCTTCTATCTATCATCTTTGAACCATTTTTCACTTTGTTACCAGACACTTATTTGTGCATACTTGATATTATTGTTTATTAGTGCTTTCATTTGATTACCTGTTTATGAGTGCTTTTATTGAGTTGTCTGTCGGTCAAAATGATGGTTTTAAATCTCAATTTTTCAATGGATCACCTTCCCAATAACAGAGAGGTTGGTAACCTTTTGGCTAGAACAAATAATTTTTTGCATAAAGAACTTAGAGTGGCACAAACTATCATATAACTAGGTTGTGATGCAAGTTATTCTGTTTCAATAAAGGACAAAAAGGAATATATTGAGAAAATGATTGAGTGTGAAAATTTTTCTGTTAACTTTTGGGAAATGATACACCTTATCTAGGTGGTGTAAGTAGCTTTTGCCTATGTCTCAATTAAAAACCATAAATCCTAATTGTGTTAAACATGAAATGAAACTAAGTGTCATAAATGCATACAAACAAGATATTATATATATATATATATATCTTCTTCTTCTCATTCTCCTCCCTTCTTGTAGTAAAATTTTACAGTAAGATGCCAAAAGATGTCCTCCATCATACCCAACTTAAACTTGGCATTAACCCAACAAATCCATTCTAGAGAAAATATAATTCAATGAGTAAGGAGATTCCCTACTTTTACTTTTGGTTCTGTCACGAAGGCTCCTCACTTGGCCAGGTTATCTGCTATTCAATTTACTGATCTAGGCTGCAAGGCAACACCTCTACCAAATGATTGATCCTTTATCAACTGTGTGGATGAGAACCTTCTTTGGTTCAGTTTACTGGCATGGAACATTGTTTTTTTCTTTTATAGGCGGGCATGGAACTTACTTTTATGGAGACCTCTAGATCAATGTGGCTCAAAAAGGGATTTTCATCTCCAAAACCCATTGGAAGAAACATGCATGAAGAACTATAAATGAATGATTGAATTTGATGCCTTCCAGGAATACACCCTTCCACTTATTTGATATTATGAATTGAACAGATCTAGTTTGTATTAGCCCATGAAAAATGTGGGATAATGGAGGTCAATGAATTCGGCTAGAATTTGCAGTGAAATTCCTTTCAAGCTTCAAACCATTGGACTGACAAGTTAGTAAGAACAATTAAAAAGGGAAAAAGAAAAAGAAAAGTAAAAAAATGAAAAATAAAATAAAATTGATGTGATGAAGTACATAAGAATTGTCCTAATAGCCCTTTGATTGATAGGAACCTTAAATTTAAGAATTTTGGGGATGCTTCTATCATCTGTTAAGTAACATGGTTGTTTCTTGTGTTTTTGGCTGTTACATTGGTATAAAAAAGAAATCCTATGTTTTTACTTTCTTGTGTGGTTCTGCTTAACGTGAACCACCAGGAATATTTATGTTTTGTGTTATCATACAAAAGGTCCATAATATCACTTCTGTTGCTTTTCTATTGTATAAAGTGGTTGTACATTCCTGAAATAAAATATTTTCCCATTTGATGGCATGATTCATTATTTTGTTACTGCAGATTTTTATTTCTCGAGAAGGAGGGAATAAAAAGTATGCTTCTGTTTTAGCTCCAGGCCAACATGAAGGCTTAGGGTAAGAGGAACGTTTATGATGTTTTAACCCATCTAATTGAAAAGAATAATATGCTTCTTGCCATTTCACATTCTAGAAGATATTAAAATTGGTTGCCTTGATGTAATCACTATTCATGAGCATGAAATTCTTCCATTACTATTATGTTTTCTCCTTTTTAATTGAACAATCACTGTCTTGCAGCTATGGGTGGTCATGTGCTATTTTTGTACTTTGTATTTTAATTTACAGAAAAATCATGCTATCATGTTCCCTACAGTTATATCACACACATTCCTCATGAATGGTCAACAATGCATCTTGATCTAACAATGAGGATAATTCTTTTTAACTATAGCTCATGGTGACTCTTGAACTTTTATTTGATGGACGTTTTGCAAGCTTATTCTCATTGGTTAAAGGATCTTAGTTTATAGTTTTTTTTTTCATTTAATTGGCTCATTTTATTCCTTCTGGCTTTTCTTAAATGTCTAATCACATGACGATTGGTTGAGGTGAAGTGAAAAAAATAATATAGTGCAGTTCTGACCCAAAAATTATATGGTGCTATATAGTCAATAATGTTGCTGCTTTACATCCTCAATAAGAACCTAAAGTCGGACACTGCTCTGACTACTCTCTGAAAGATTTTTGGCATATTGTACTCTTTGGATCTTCTGCATCATTTAGGCTTTTGGAATTCAATAGCATTAAAATAACTAATACCTGGCCTGCTTGATTAATGCCTCATTTCAAGTCAGAAAATGCTTGGTTCTGGCTGCTTTTGACATCTATGAAGTTCTCCTTTATATGTATTTCTTGAAACCTAAATTATTTAGAATTTGTATATCAAAAGGCAAAATGATAAACAGTTGACTCTGCTTATCTTGGTGACCTCATATCGGATTGGGTACTTGGAACTCCTGGATTGATTTGGTCATTTGAATTATGAAGGAGAATAAATGCTCCCAGCATAATGTTCTTTATAGAGTTAAGAATTTGTAGAGAGTTAGTACTAACAGTGCAGAGTTTGCCTTGGCTTTGATATTATTCTGATACAGGAAATCTGGCGATCAGGGTATATCATCATGGGGTTGGAATTTGAGTGGTCAGCATTCTACTTATCATGCTCTCTTTCCAAGGGCCTGGACAATATATGATGGTATTATTTTATTTTATCCTTTCTATTACACAGATATATGAACATTTTCCTGGTATTTTCATTTGAAAGTACAATTCTAATTTGCAGGTGAGCCAGACCCTGAACTTAAGGTGTCCTGTCGCCAAATATCTCCATTTATACCACATAATTATCGAGATAGTAGTCTTCCTACAGCAGTTTTTGTTTATACGGTATGTAATTTCAAGTGCTATGCTAAATACTGTGATTTTCTGTAATGTAGATTTGTTGGAAAGGACAATATTCGGCTGAGATTTATAGCTGATCTCTAGGGTTTACCTAGTTGTATTTTATGTTTAAATGTAGGCCTATTCAACTCTATAAATTGGGAAAGTTAGATGGATAATTATTTTGTTCCCTTTTTAGTGCCTTGTAAGCCTATAAGTAGTGTATGTGTATATCATTCTTAGAATCAATGAAATACCATTTTTTTTCACTCAAACAATTCTCCTAGTTTCTTGTTGTTTAGATGGTATGAGAGTAGGAGCTTTATTTGACTCTTTTCTACATTCAGAAAAAAATTACTAGGATTTATTCCTCAATAAACTCCACATTTTTTTTCTCCTCTCAAATTGAAATCCTAGCCTCCCACGACATTTGAAGTCTCATCTAAATTCACCCCTCCTCCTTCTAAGCCTACCGAAAACCATGGTCCTAATTCTAATTCGCATTTTGTTCAAATAACCACTATACGCCTCAATGGAGACAATTTTCTCCACTGGCATCAATCAGTGTGTATGTGTATTCGAGGGAGAGAAAAGATTGGTTACATGGCTGGTGGTACAAAGGTGCGTGATTTGAAGGATATGACTTATGCCACTGGCTTGTTAATTCCATGGATGAGGACATTGCCTCTAACTATATGTGCTATCCAACTGCCAAGGAACTTTGGGATAATATTCACCAGATATATTTTGACCTCAACAATCAATCCCAAGTGTATGAACTGCAACTACAGCTTGGAGAAATTTGACATGGGGGAGACATCACCACCAAATACTTCAATATTTTGAAAAGGCTATGGTAGGATCTAGATATTTTCAATGACTATGAATGGGAATCTTTAGATGATTGCAATCGCCATAAGAAGACAGTGGAAAACAAGTGAAGCTACAAATTTCTCGTTGGCCTAAATGTAGAATTTGATGAAGGGGCAGGATCATTGGTCGTGCTTCTCTTCCTTCACTTAGAGAGGTATTTGCTGATGTTTGGAGGGAGGAAAACTGTCATAGTGTTATGCTCATGAAAAAGGGGGCTAGGGCATCAATTGAAAATTCTGCCCTAGTCCTTGTTGATGCAAATGCAAGCAAAACTTTTAATAACCAGCACAGAGCTGAGGACAAGCCTCGGATATGGTGTGATTTTTGCAACAAACCCCACCATATACGTGAAACATGTTGGAAGATTCTTGGCAAACCTACCAATTGGAAGAGCAGCAAGCCTGAGATTGATCTGCTTGTGCAAATGAGGATGATGCTGGTCCCTTCAGCAAAGAGCAAATGCATCATCTTCTGAAGCTGCTGAAACCCAATCCACAGTCTGGTATTCCTAATGTTTCTTTGGCTCAAACAAGTAGCAACTCTAGTGCTTTCTCTTGTCATTCTAGTCCTACACCTTGGATTTTTTATTCAGGTGCTTCTAATCACATGGAAAATCTCTCTCATGTATTTAATTCTTATTCACCTTGTACTGGTGATAAAAAAAGTTAGAATTGCAAATGGAAAATTTTCATTTATTGCAGGAAAAGGTTCTATCAAAATTTTTGAAAAAATCACCCTAAAATCTATCCTTCATGTCCCTAAACTTGCATGTAATCTCTTATCTGTGAGTCAACTCTCTAAAGATTCTAATTGTTGTGTTACCTTTTTTTGATTCTCACTATGAATTTTAGGACTTGAGCACGAGGATGATGATTGGTAGTGCTAGAATGGTGGACAATCTCTACTATTTTGATGACAACTTCCTTCGTATTAAACAAGCTCAAAGCTTTAGTACTAGTATTAGTTATCTCTCTGTTCGTGAACAAATAATGATTTGACATCTTAGACTAGGACATCCTAGTTTTTCTTATTTGAAATATCTATTTCCTGTTTTATTTAAAAATGTAGATTGCTTATCCTTTCAATGTGGAAGTTGTCATTTATCAAAGAGCCATTGAACTACTTACAATTCAAAACCATATTGTGCCTCAAAACCATTTTACTTGATTCATGGTGATGTTTAGGGTCCTTTGAAAATTACCACACCTTTTGGAAATAAAGGGTTGGTAACTTTCATAAATGATCACACTCAACTATATTGGGTATATTTTATGAATGATAAATCCGAAGTTGAAAATTTGTTCAAAAATTTTTATACTATGGTGAAAAACCAATTTCAAGCAAAAATAAGAATACTTTATTTTGATAATGGAATTGAGTATTTCAATCAAGTTTTGGGAATTATTTTATAGGAAGAAGGGATTCAACATTAATCTACTTGAAGTGATACTGCTCAACAAAATGGTATTGCCGAGAGAAAAAATAGACATTTACTTGAAGTTGCATGTGCCATTATGTTCTCAATGCATGTACCAAAATATTTATCGGGAGATGCAATTTTGACAACATCTTATTTGATAAATAGAATGTCTACTCATGTTTCAAAATATAGAACACATTTAGAGTGCTTAAAAAATTTCTTCCTCAAATGTTGACTTTTCTTTGACTTGCCCTAGAAATTTTTTGGGTGCATTATGCTTTTTCACATACTAAGTAGGCTTCGATCCAAACTTGATCCAAGGGCAAAAAATGTGTATTTATCAGTTATGCACCAAATAAAAGGGGATATAAGTGTTATAATCCTCAAACAATTTTTTTTTTTTGTGAGTATGGATGTCTTGTCTGTGGAAAGTTAGCCTTAGTTTGAACAAAACTGTCTTCAAGGGGAGATAAAGAATAATGAAGCTCAGTTTTGGAGAACAACCATTCCTTTGCCTAATACCTTCTTTCCCATACTTGTTCTTGATCCTTCCACCTCTACAAGTCAAGAAATTGGTAGTTACAATAATAAAAAAGAGGGAAATACTAGCCTACCATTGCCAAACTTTGATGACTCCCAAATAGGTGGAGAATTACTAAGACAGGATCACATTAATCTTACCTCAAAGCTCCGTGTTTACACTAGAAGGGGTACTCATAAAAAAACTGCAGACTTGTCTACAACTCTAGCACAAGACCTACCATCGTCTTCAAGCAATGGTTCATCTTCTACTCCATGTAACTGTAATTCTTCTTTGTCAAATTCTACCCTTACTGTTTTCGATCTTGATGTACCTATAGCACTTAGAAAGGGAGTTCAAACCTGTACAAAACATTCCATTGCTAAATATGTATCTTACCATAGGCTAAGTCCCATAAAGCTTTTACCTAAAAAATCTCCCACTTGTTTATCTTGAGAATCATTTGGGAAGCTTTAGATAATCCAGATTGGAAATTAGCAGTTTTGGAAGAGATGAATGCTTTGAAAAGAAATGGGACTTGGGAGATAGTTAACTTTTTGAGGGAGAAGAAAATGGTGGGTTGCAAATGGGTGTTTATAGTTAAGTGTAGGGCTGATGGAAGTGTAGAAAGGTACAAAATGTGTTTAGTGGCAAAAGGATTTACATAGACACATGGTATTGATTACCAGGAGACTTTTGCTTTAGTCGCAAAGATTAATTCAATTTGTGTCTTGCTATCCTTAGTTGTTAGTCTTGATTGGCCCTTACATCAGCTATATGTAAAAAATCGCATTCTTAAACGGGGATTTGGAAAAGGAAGTCTTTATGAGCATACCGCCGGGCTTTGAAGAACGTCCTGGTGAAGGGAAAGTGTGTAGATTAAGAAAATCCCTGTATGGCTTCAGATAATCTCCTAGAGCATGGCTTGAGCAATTTGCGAAAGCTATAAAAGGCCATGGATATCCATAAAGTCAAGCAAATCACACTATGTTTTATAAGCACTCAAAAGAAGGAAAGATGGCTATTTTGATTGTTTATATTGATGATGTAATATTAATAGGTGATGATCATGTTATGCTCAAAAGACTTGAGAGTTCTTGCTGATGACTTTGAGATCAAGGACCAGGGAGCCTTAAAAGTATTTTCTTGGAATGGAGTTTGCCAGATCTAAAAAGGGCATCTTTGTTTCTCAATGAAAATGTGTGTTGGATCTTCTTGAAAAGACAGGTTTGCTTGGTTGCAAGGCAGCAAAGACGCCAATTGAACCTATTTTGAAGCTCCAATATGCTAAACCCAAAGATGTGAAGAATAGGGAACAATTTCAGAGGTTGGTTGGTAGATTGATTTATTTGTCACATACCCGCCTAGATATAGCCTTTTTTAGTGAGCATGGTGTCAAATATGAAGAAGAATTGGAAGGTAAGAGAATAATTTTCTTCCTTGATTTTAGTCTGTACATACCCATATATTTATATAAGTACTCCTAGCACAAAAAATAGAAACTTCCCTAGCCTAATTCTATCGAATCCCTTTGATTATGGGATTGTCCTAATCCTCTCCTTAATTACAAAAATATAAATCTATAATCTTTTCTAGTTACATTCTTCCACACATGGTAAGCCAATTTATGCACTCACCAAGTCCAGAACACTTCGAGGTGGTGTATAGGATCCTAAGGTACTTAAAAGGGATCATTAGGGAAGGGCTTGCTGTTTGAAAAGCACGGTCACCTACAAATTGAAGTATATACAAATGTAGATTGGACTGGGAGTATGATTGATAGAAGGTCAACCTTTGGCTACTATACTTTTATTGGAGGAAACCTTGTTACTTGGCGTAGTAAAAAGCAAAATGTGGTGGCTAGAAGCAGTGCTAAAGCTGAATTTAGACTAGTTGCCAATGGAATTTGTGAGGTGTGGGTTAAGAGAATTTTAGATGGACTGAAGGTCCCAATTCTCTCTCCGATAAAGGCATACTGTGATAACAAAGAAACAATCTCAATAGCACATGATCCCATTCTTCATAATAGAACCAAACATGTTGAGGTAGACAAGCACTTCATCAAGGAGAAAATAAAGAACGGACAGATTTGTATGACTTATATACCAATTGATGAACAGATTGCAGATGTTCTTACAAAGGGATTGTGCAAGAAACAATTTGAGAAATTGACGGGCAAGCTGGCCACAAAAGATATCTTCAAACCAGCTTTTGGGGGAGTGTTGGAAAGGAGAATATTCGGCTGAGATTTATTGTTGATCTCTAGGGATTATCTAGTTGAATTTAATGTTTAAATATAGGCCTAGTCAACTCTGTAAATTAGGAAAGTTAGTTGTATAATTATTTTGTTCCTTTTTTTAGTGCCTTGTATAGCTTATAAGTAGTGTATGTGTATATCACCCTCATAATCATTGAAATACCATATTTCTCACTCTAAACAATTCCCTCCTAGTTTCTTGTTGTTTAGAAAATGATATTTTATGCATCAAGTCTCCATATTTTTACATTTGAACAGATGTGTTACTCATAAGTTCTAGCTTGAATCCCATCCTAAATGTGTGTATCTGCAAAGAATGCATTGGAAAGCTACATAAGTGTAAACAACTAATGGAAAGGCTCATATTACCAGTGCCTAATATCATCAAAATATTTTTCTACTATTAATAAATGTTTTTCTAATGCTTTTTGATAAATTTAGGTCATTCAAAAGTATGGGACCATTTAGTCATTTAGCTGAGCCTCTTATCATATTTGCACATGGAGCTCTTTAAATTGAACTATTGATTTTTTTTAATCCTGATCCTATACTTGAAGGTAGTAGGAAAACGTACGTTTTTGCTTTTAGAGGCAAAAACTTCAATTTTACATTGTATTTATGGATTTCTATTGGGATATAATTGGGTTCGAGTAGGTTTCAAGCCAAAAGCAAATGACCAAGTTTCTTGTCTTCACCTAGAACCAAATTGAGGTTTATCTGGAATTGAAATAACTAATCGAAGTTCTTTTTAAAAAAAAATAGAAAAACCATCTTCATTTATCGTAAAGGGATAAGTTTAAGAAGGATGAACAATCCTTCATAGATGAACAAAAAGGTTTATAAAGTAACCAAGTGTCAAGCCCACAAGGGGCAAGAAATACAAAGAAGAGAAATATAGCACACTCAAGGGGTAAGAAAGTCTCAGAGAAAATAGGCTGGATGTTTAACTCTTTTTTTGGTTAACTTGGTTGGCTGAATGGGGAACCCAAGAGAGGGAGTAATTCAGCTCACTAACAACATCTAAAATTTTGTGTATCCAATTCTCAAACTTCCATGAACCTCTTTACCTATTAATGACCCAAGCAATGGGACAATGAATAAAGAGATGATTGTTTGATTCACCATTGTTCGAACACATAACACAACGATCTAACATGAGAGCTTTGTAAGGCCTCCTCTATTGAAGCATGTCATTGGTATTAATCTTACTATTAGCCATAAGCCAAGCAAAAGCCTTAACCTTAAGTGGAGCCTTTGAGTTTCAGATTAAGTTAACAACAACAAAAAGGATGAAGATAGGAGAGGGAGGAGTAACTGAAAGAGCTTTGCAAAATGAGTCGATAGTGAAAATCCCTGAAGATGTCAATAACCAAACTCTTTCATCTGTAAAGGATGGTGATAAGTACACATGACCCAGGGAAGAGAGGAGTCTTACTTAATTCCTCAATCTTTGAATTAGAGAGGTTTCGGCGAAAGTTGTGATTCCAATATGGACTAGTAGAGGTCTAATCTACAATAGAGAAAATAAGCATATTCATTGTCCTTATGACTCAGAATAGATTTGGAAATTGGAACTGGAGAGGACTCTTGCCTAGCCAAGTACCCTCCCATAGGCGAGTTTTTGTGCTATCTCCTGCCAAGCATTAGGTAAAATTTGAGACACTTAAAATGGATTTGCAAGGGTAACGGTGCGACCACCTAACAACTAAATTGACATCCTAACCATCGGAGTGCAACCCATAAATACTAAGGATGACCGTATGCCAAAAGCATTGCTTTCTCTTGGAAACCTCTATAACCATTCCAAGAAGGGCTTTATTCTTTAAGGAGATTCTCCCTGAACCCAATTCTCCATCCTTCTTCATTTTACACACGAGATCTTACCCAACTAGGTGGTCTCTTTTCTTTTTACCAAACTCTGGCCAAAGGAAATCTCTTTGTAATTTCTCAATCCTATAAGCTACATTTTTTTTAAATTATAAATAAAAGATGTATTAATTAATGATAAGAAAACATAAGAAGGACGAGATTTCCTCCACATGAAATACAAACTTGATCAAAGGACCCAAGAAAACCTCTGCCTTACAAGAAGAATTGTACAATCAGATTTTATCCCTTCAAAATAGGAATTCGAATTTCTTTCCTAATTCCTAAATCTCTGATTCTTTACTAATTTCTAAATCTTTGACAACCTCCCTTAGTAATTGTAAAAACTTGATTGGTTGAGCAAGAGCTATTAGTGTGAAATATTTCATCATATTCATTGGGCAATCAAGCTCTTATCCTATTAACTTATCATGCCCTAGTAAGTTTCTAGAACATGATGACCTTAAGAATGATTTCCTCCCCTGGAATTCAGAAAATTTTTCCTAATAGATGGTTAAATATTGTTGACCTGTATGAAACTCTTGGCAGAGATAATTAGTTGAGCCATTGATTGTCTTCCTGCAAGCAGATTTGAAGGGATCTATATCTTATTTGTATTCTTAGAAGACCTTACTTTCTGTTGTAGTTGGTGAACACTGGGAAGGAAAGAGCAAAAGTCAGCCTTCTCTTTACCTGGGCGGTAAGCATATTTTTATAACCAAATTTTATTTTCATTGTTCATACAAATGGTGAGATATGCCATTGGCCTTTGGATATTCAGTCATCATTTTTCATTCTGCACAGAATTCAATTGGAGGAATCTCACACCTATCAGGAGATCATGTGAATGAACCATTCATGTAAGAATGCATGTTGCTTGTGTTATTTGTTCTAAATGTAAGTGTGTTCAGAAATTGATTTTAACTTGTTTCTCTTTTCTTTTGGTAGAGGTGAAGATGGAGTATCAGGCGTGCTTCTGCATCACAAGCAAGTTATCAAACCTTAATTAACTATATATGACGGTTGGTTTGCATATTTCTCTTTGGATTATCTCAATTTTAAAAGGTGATAATTAAGGAAAGTTGTGATTCTCCCACTAACCTTTGCACAAGGCCATTTTGATTTCAAAATTTTCATACTAGAAACTGTTGGAATTAAAGATTGATCCACATGATTTCAAAATTCATCACAATGGTAACTACCCATGATAAGTCAAAAAACATTCAAAATTAGTTATGGCTCTATCTTACCACTACGATATTTCATAAATTTTGCCGGCCAAGGAAAATTGGTCTTGAATGCTAAATATTCAAGCTCATACCTGAAATGAACTAGGAAACACAAATTTAGGCTTGGCTTTGCTCTACCAGTGAATAGAACTAGTGGAATCTTGTTTTTAACTAGGAGAGAGTTGTGGCCTTGTGGAAAACTGTTATAAGTAGTTCTAGTGTAGTCAATTTTGGAGGTTAAAATTTTCTATTATCCAAAGAAATATCGTACAATTAAATGGTCAAATTTTCATTTAATCACTGAGTGGTTATCATTGATCTTATCAGTCAACTGATTGTTTATTGGCTGTTGGTCTTCTATTTTCAAGCATTCTAAAAACAAAGATGCTTGCAGTCACAACTAAGTAGGATGGAGTTGAGATTTTCCTCTATGATCATGTCAGACAGAACTGTAGTATATGGCATAAAATTAAATACATGAATCCCTGGCAGTGGTTTGACAAGATCAATGCCATATGCATATCAATACCATTGCCATTGCTAGGTAAGCCTGAATTGTCTGTAATGTATTTTGCATTATTCTTGTGTAGTTGATAATTCATAAAAGGAGGAGATTTGATGGTACAATCAGATTTTAGATCATCCAAAACTTTCACATGAAGATCTGTGTGTATCTATGTGTTTTGTTGTAAGTATGTAGATCTTTTAGATATGACCTAAGAAGATTGTAGTCAGATGGTTAAATCTATTCATATCTTCTGTTTCTATTTAGACTTTCCAAATGAATAGAGAAAGAGATCCACGATATTTTAAGCCCTGCTTTTCAATCAGGGTTTTACACTTTAAATGGGAGCTTTTAGTTTGATATTTCTGTTTGACATTTTTCCTTTTATTTATTTATTTATTTATTTTTGTGATGGAACTTTACTGGATAAAAAAAAATTAATTTAGTTTCCTGTTTTTCTGCCATTTTTATTATGGGTGTTCTGCTTTCTGTTTGAATTAGAGGCTTGGGTAAATAAAGTTTGGACAGCCGAGGGGGATAGGAGGGGAAGTTGGACTCCTACTTTCAATAGGCCGTTTAATGATTGGGAGTTGGAAGAAGTGGGAAGGTTACTTTGTTATTTGGAAGGGAAGATGGTGAGAGTGGATGAGGAGGACAGAGTGAGTTGGGTGAAATCAAAGGACGGGGTTTTTTCGGTAAAGTCCTTGTATAAGGCTATGCAGCCGGCTTCTTCAGCTTTGTTCCCTTCAAAGATTATTTGGAGGTCTTGTGCTCAGCCCAAGATTAGCTTCTTTGCGTGGGAGGCTTCATGGGGTAGAGTTTTGACTTTGGATCGGTTGCAAAAGAGGGGTTGGGTTTTGGCTAATAGGTGTTTTCTTTGTCAAAAGTGTGGGGAGTCAATTGACCACCTTCTCCTTCATTGTGAAAGAACAAGGGAGGTATGGGCTCCTCTCTTTCTTTGGAGTTTCTTGGGTTTTTCAGCGTTCGGTGAAGGAAACTCTTATAGGTTGGAGAGGCTCTTTTGTGGGCAAGAAGAGGAAGGTGGCGTGGCTTTTGGGGCCGTTATGCTTGTTTTGGGTTATATGGAAGACTAGGAATTCAATGGCTTTTGAGGACGGTGTGCTGTCCATCCAAAAGCTGAAAATTTCTTTTGTGTATTTACTTTGGTCGGAAACCAATTTGTGGATAAAAGATGGGCCTTCGACCTTAATAGATTTTATTGAATGGGTGTGTATACGATAAGGGAGGGGTTTTTTTTTGTGCTTTCCTAGTGTATTGGGTTCTTTTGTAAGGGGGTGAGTTGTTCTTCTCTGTATCTATTTGAGTCGCTTCTTTAGCGCCTCTTTTGCAATACATATTTTCTTACTGATAAAAAAAAAAAAAAAAAGTTTTCTGTTTGAATTAATTAACTCTGTTACTATGGAATTTCAAGTCATTCTGAGGATTAAGAAAATGTTGTAGGACTGCTAAAGAGAACCCTCCTGTTACTTTTGCTATAGCTGCATGTGAAACTCAGAATGTTAGTGTCACTGTGTTGCCATCATTTGGACTCTCTGAAGGAAGTCACATTACAGCTAAGGATATGTGGGGTAAAATGGTGCAGGTAATAATTCTGCTGTGCTTTTTATGTGATTTTTGAGTTTCTGTTCTGCACATCCTACTTGAACCTGATCTTACTTCTATGTTGGACATTCTGATATGTGCTCTATTCTTTCTGGACTGCCCTATTGGGTTATCAGTTGCCAATTTAGTGACCTCAAACAATTACTTGTAAACTTGGTGCTTGTTTGGATACACTCTTTTTTCTGTTTTTAAAATTAGAAAAATGGTAGCAATTATAGAAGATACAAAAACTCTTTGAGCCTTACATTGAAAAAGAAATGATTTTTAAAACTGTTAAAACAAATTGAGTTATCAAAAAATTTGTTCTACTTCAAATTTTAAATTGCTGAAAGTGATTTTTAAAGACAAGGTAAATCTATACTGTCTGTACAAGATGTTTAATTTTTATATAGAAGTTTCTAATTTTAAAAACAAAAAACACAAAGTGTATTTAAATGGAGACTTAGTAAATTGTTTTGAGACTTTAAGTCCATCCTATTATTCAATATAATAAGATTTGATTAGGTTTGTTTTTTATTTTATTACTGTTATATCGGGCACTGTGAGATTGATACCATTGTTCATGTGTTTGTGACAAGGATGGGCAATTTGATCGGGAAAACTGCTATTCTGGACAAAGTATGCCTTCATCACCTGGGGAGACACTTTGTGCTGCAGTTTCAGCTTCTGCATGGGTAGAGCCTCATGGGAAGTGCACAGTTGCTTTTGCTCTTGCATGGTCATCCCCAAAAGTAAAATTTTTAAAGGGAAGCTCATACCATAGGTAGTTGTTTGTGAACTCTTTTCATATCTATGCATGTTCAGAGTTTGCAGATAGATTATACCTGTTTGTAGTATGTGCTTACTTACCCAAGAGTTGGATTGTACCATTTTGGCTGTTATGTTGATATCTGCAATTACATTCCAGTATCCTTCTGAAGTGGAAGGTGCAGAGAGACACAGTTTTACCCTTTTTGAGTTCATGAAAAAATATGCAAATGTACTATAAATGCTTTTGTAGTATAATGATAATTCAAGTTCAGAAATTTTGGTTTTCCCCTTTTAAAAATTTCTTTGAATGCCATATAGACAAACATGACACATGTGATAGTATTTATTAAGTCCAAAAGGTGTCTCTGTTTCTCTTGGACCTTTTTTTAAAATTTTACTGAATGTTCTTTTAGCTTATATCTTTTTCTACAGGAGGTACACAAAATACTATGGCACTTCTGAAAGAGCAGCTTTGAACATAGTGCATGATGCGCTAACAAGTATGTAGCTCTGATCTAGGTTTGTTGTCTATGGAAATAAGTTCTTGAATTATCGATCATTGTATGCTTTATGATAGCTGATTTGGATGCTATCCTGTTGAAATTCATTTCCTAGATAATGATATTTGCATCTGTTTCAATTTCTTCAAAGGTTGTTCCTTGCAATGATCCTAATTCAGTATCAACTTCATGTTGAAACCTGATTTTTTATTTTGTTTATTTTTTTTTTATCAGACTATAAGCAGTGGGAAGAAGAGATCGAGAAATGGCAAAGTCCCATACTCAGGGATGATAGGCTACCCGAGTGGTAACTCTCACAGCCATTTTATTAATTTTTTAAACAGATATTAATCTAATCATTGGTGCACACTAGTCACCCTATTTTTTACATTTTAATATAAGTGCAAAGTCTACCCATCAATGCATACAAAGCACCCCATTTTTATCATTTGAAGGTAGTATCAGCTCATGTTTATTTGGAGGTTTACTGTTCCAAGTACCTCTTATTCTTTTTGGGCATTAATACCATGTGTATATGTCCTCATTATATAGCTTCTATTTAGTTGTTCTCAGCTTTTAGCAATTTGTAGTGACCCCTTAGTTGTCCTCACAAAAATCAGTCCTAAAGTGCATCAGAATATTGAGTAGAGTTTGTTTTGTGCCCATTCCATGGCAACAAGACCTGGTAATCTGGAAAAACCTTCCACACCAGTCATATAAGCCCTCTGCTTGTGATGAAGCTGAAATATTCACAGAACATAATATTCTAGACCTTTTCCTTATCATTGTGGTAGATGTGTGATGTTGATGTTATGTGTGCAGGTACAAGTTCACATTATTTAATGAACTCTACTTTTTGGTTGCTGGTGGGACAGTTTGGATTGGTATTCATCTATACTAACTTCATTGCTTTACATCTTGATGAGTAGCAAAGAAACAATGTACTTCTAGCATTGCATCTTATATGAGCAATCACCCCACCTCTCATCTTGCATTTCTTGTCATGGTTGTTAACTTGTAAAACATATCATGTATTTTTTTATATTTCTATATTGTGTATTTTATTGTATCATGTATTGTAAGTTTTTTTAAACAGTGAAAAACAAATACAAAAAATATGTATACCTGTGCTTATATATTGGAAACATGATGTACAGAGTAATAAAAAACAGTGAAAAAGAAATACAAAAAATATGCATACATTTGCTTATATATTGGAAACATAAAATATAGAGTAATATATAACCAATTTTATGAAAGATGGTAGGATTTAAAGAGTTGAACTATATCATGCCATATGAAGTCATCAAATACTAGAGTTTTAAAATGTAAAATTTTTATTTATTTATTTTTTAAAAAAAGAGTTAAAGAGTTAAACTATATCCTGCCATATGAAGTCATTAAATACTAGAGTTTTAAAGTGTTCAATTTTATTTATTTATTTATTTATTTATTTTAAAAAGAGTTTAATGAATAGGCTCATCACAAAATCAACAAAAATAAACTTCTTAAATTCTTATATTTGATTCCTAATTCCAAATTCTAACTGGGCATATGCACTTTATGTCTTGTTCTATGATTCATCTCCAAAGTTCAAACTTTTCATGATTGCCACCATTCCAAATAATAATAATAATAAATAAATAAATAAATATTTTTAATAAAAGTTTTTATTCACCAATCACCATTATTTTCAATGTCAACATTCAATCTATTTAAATGTAAATGCTCTAATTTTCATTGTAAGAATAAATTTACTTAACTTACATTATGACCTTTGATAACATGAATATAACTTTTCATATAATATTATTTTACATTTCTCTCTCTTTTATGATCAATTTATTACTTTTTTTTATATGTTTGAAACAATTAATATTTGAATTCTATTTTTCTTAAAAATTACAAAAAATAGTTGAAGGTGTATGTATTGTTGTATCACATATTGTATCATATATCATGTGTATCATAAGATACATTAAAGATTATGATGTGTATTGATTTCATAAAAAAATGCATTGTAATGTTATATTGTATCATTGTATCATATCGTTGTGTTTCTATTGTGTATCGTAAGTTTTCAACAACTATGTTTCTAGTAACACAAATTTGATGAATCCTAAGTTGTTCTTCGGCAATGTAAATAATCCTTGAGCCACTCCTTTCCAGTTGGCATTTTATATTTTGAAACCAAATGTATGGGTCCTAGAAATGCATTCAGACATCTATAAGAAATAAAAAATAAAATATAAAAAGTAAAAATAAAAAAATTTGACTGTCATACATTGATTATTTTGCAAGTTTACTTTTTATCTTATTCTTGTGGTTGCATGGCATCGGTAAAACTAGTAATCGCATTATGACTGTTCATTTTCCATACAGACTCCTCCTTGCCTGCCACAAGCTCAAAAAATAGTTTGCATCAATCAGCAGCAGTGGAGAACACAAATGTTAATGTAACTGTAGCCAAAGGGAACTCCAGACGAGGTGCTGCTGTTGAAAATTCTGTAACTGATGGTTATGATACAACTTCTAGGAAAGGGTTAGAATATGATGAAGAAGAAATTCACACAAGAAATACATGTGAAGAGAAGCCAGTGATTGCTCAGGAGAGTAATAGCCACCATTCTATACATAAGGATACATTGAAGGATCCACAAGATGAGACAGATGATGTGGGTCGGTTTCTATACTTGGAAGGAGTGGAATATATTATGTGGTGCACATATGATGTCCATTTCTATGCATCTTTTGCGCTTCTTGAGTTGTTTCCCAAAATAGAACTCAGTATCCAGCGGGAGTTTGCAAAAGCTGTCTTATCAGAGGATGGAAGAAGAGTTAAGTTTCTTGCTGAGGGAAATTGGGGAATTCGCAAAGTTAGAGGTGCTGTTCCTCATGATTTGGGAACACATGATCCATGGCATGAAATGAATGCATATAATATACATGATACAAGTCAATGGAAAGATCTGAACCCAAAGTTCGTGCTTCAGGTGTATAGAGATTTTGCTGCAACAAGGGATTTTTCATTTGGTGCTGATGTGTGGCCTGCTGTGCGTGCTGCCATGGAATATATGGAGCAATTTGATAGGGACAGTGATGGCCTCATTGAGAATGATGGGTTTCCAGATCAAACATATGATACTTGGACGGTGCATGGTATAAGTGCTTACTGTGGCTGCTTGTGGCTTGCTGCACTTCAAGCTGCAGCTGCTATGGCCCTTCAATTAGGTGACAAGCCCTTTGCTGAAAAGTGCAAAAGCAAGTTTTTTAAGGCCAAATTAGTTTTTGAAGAAAAATTATGGAATGGTTCTTATTTTAACTATGACAGTGGCTCAAGTAGCAACAGTAAATCTATCCAAGCTGATCAGCTGGCAGGGCAATGGTATACAGCATCGTCAGGCTTGCCTTCCCTTTTTGATGATTCCAAAATCAAAAGTTCTCTCCATAAAATATATGATTTCAATGTTATGAAAGTTAAGGGAGGCAAGATGGGTGCTGTAAATGGAATGCATCCTAATGGAAAGGTGGATGAATCTTGTATGCAATCACGTGAAATATGGACTGGAGTCACCTATGGTGTAGCAGCTACCATGATCCTTTCTGGTATGGAGGAACAAGCTTTCACTACTGCAGAAGGTATTTTCACTGCTGGCTGGTCAGAGGAGGGATATGGGTAAGTTCTATACTTAAAAAATTTTGTTGATCATTTAATAACACTGCTGTATTGTCTAGTTTTTCTTGTATTATTCGTTTATATTTTGATATATTGGACTGTCCTGGATGCAATATTGGTGAAACATATGCTGAAAATTTTTTATGATCCTCCATTCTTATTGTATTGCTCAGTGCCTTGAGTATGTTTATGAACTCATAAGGAAATGATAGTAGCCCTTATGACTCGTATCTGCCATCTAATGAGGGGAGAGGATCCAGAAGCATCTTTTTTGTTTCTCTGAAATTGGATGTTTGATGCTTGGAAATAGTTTAACATATAATGAGTACGTTCCACAAAAAGTTTTTCTATGTGCAAATTATAGGCCTATTTTGAAGGAGTTAATGATGCATTCCAATGGATTTTGAACTTGTATCTAAAATTTGCTGTCTTTCTGTTTTTATTTATTTATTTATTATTTTATTTTATTTTTAATAAAATGTATTCTTTAATTGTGTATAATTGGATTACTTTTACATGGATGAATTTTTTTTTTATATGTATATGGGAGAGGAGGGAAACAGGGAGATGGGTGAAAGAACCTGCCATTATTCCAATAAGAATAAGAAACAAGAATGAGAAATAACTAACAAGTCAATTTCTAGGAGGGAGGGAGGGAGATGGGTGAAAGATCCTTCCATCTTTGTATTAGCAAGTACAGGAAACAAAAATGACAATTACTACCTACTCAATCTCCAGTCTCATGAAAGAGTATTGAAAGGGATGCTCGAGGGGCGATGGCTATTGCTTTGTATTTCTGGGTCTGCATGTATGCTTGTCAGGACTTTGGATTTCATTGATGACATGCACTGTGTAGTACAGATTCTTAATTGTTTTGTACACTGGTTTGTGCGTCGCTTGTGTGGTTAGTGCTGGTAACTTCATGCCTACATAGATTTGTGCTGCCATCTTTAAGCTCTTTAATGGAATGATTTTATGTATCAGAAAATAAACTTACGTCTGATTGAACAGTGATGAGAACCAAAATGCTCCATATTTTTATTGTAGTAAACTTTTTTCTTGCACCAAAGTTGGGAGATCATCCAAAATTAGAAGAGGTTGTATAGAGATGCTTCCCACATGCTTATGACCTGTTAACGCCCCAGGCTTCTGTCCTTTCTCTATCAATCTAACTTGAGAAATCCTCACTTGTGTCATTTTTCAGCTCTGAATATTGCCATACAGAATTTAAAGGAAAGATTTTTTTTTTTTTGGGAGGAGGGCGGGGGGGTGGGTTACATGATGTTGTTCAGTAATGCTGCCTTCTTGATTTGGATATTTTTATTAAAAAACAAAAAAAAATTGACAGATTTTACTTTACTGCATTTGTAGATACTGGTTTCAGACTCCAGAAGGATGGACAATTGACGGCCACTTCAGATCATTAATATATATGAGGCCACTTGCAATTTGGGGCATGCAATGGGCATTATCCATGCCTAGGGCCATTCTGGACGCCCCGACTATCAACTTCATGGACAGAATCCATGTTTCTCCTCACAATGCAAGACTGCCCCATGAGACGGGCGTTCGGAAGATAGCAACCAAGGCAAAATGTTTCGGAAATTCCGTATTTCATTGTTCATGCTGATGATCTGTGTCATTCAAGTTCCATAAAATTTGTAAAGTGGTAATAAAATCTTCGTTCGCTTCCTTGAACCCTCTTCCAGCGCAACTAAAAAGCTGGCGGAGATTTGGAGGAAGTGTCATTTTATAAACGGACAATAAGAAAGGGCTGGCCTGTAACTCAGACTAGTTCTTCATTTTAGTTCATTTTTATTATTATTATTATCATCGATGACCCTTCATGGTCGCTCCCCCGGCTGCTTTTTTAGTTATTTTGGATTACTACTACAATGATCTTACTGCGGGATTCACAAGGAAGGTCTGATTTTAAGCCCTGAATCGAATATTTTAGATTACCCATCTGTTGGTTCATGCCTGAGACATTGTCAGCATAATTTCCTTCCCGCTTGGAAACGCAGCATCATGTTTTGTGTGGGTGATGCAATGCTTTCCTTTGTCAATGTGTTTTGGTGCTTCAAAGCTGAGTTTCCCCATTGTTTTTGTAAGTCTATACTATGCTCCTGCAATTAAAAGGAAAACTTGAAATCTTCAGCTATATTTAGTTCCCGGGAAATGCTGAGGAAAGAAAAGAGGAAGAAGTGGAAGGAAAGAAAAATTTAAGAAATATAAAATTTTTCCTTTCTTTGGTTATTCATGGAAAAGTTAAAAAGGAAAAGATAAGAAATTCATTTTTCTTTGTTTGGTTATCTATGGAAAAGTGAAGGGAAAAAAATGTAAGGAAAATAAAATCAATATGAAAAAATAACCTACTACATCGATATTTCATAATCAATATAAAATATTTGTAAATTTAATTTATAATTTAAATGAGTTTTGAAAAATTAAGTGATTTGATTCATTCATATTTACAAAATAAAATTGAAAAGCAAATGAAATTTATCACTCATTATCTATGTGTGAATTCAAAATGATATGATTATACTATACTCTTTTTGGTTTAAGTCTTACCTTAGAAAATTTGTCACATTACTTGACACATTCTATGATATTAAATTCTAAGGATCATAACACAAAAATAAAATGTATTGACACCAGGCTGAAAAGATAAATAGATAAAAGAAGTCTTGAATAAAAAAGAAGTCTTCAGAAGGCTAAAAACATAATGGATCAATTCTTAACATTCAATCATCATCTATAAGTTTTGGTATTAAAACTTCAAGTATAGCCAACAAAATAAAACTAGAAATAAAAATAATCTCCATGATAAGCTAGACATAAAAAAAAAGTAGATTCAAATTTAACCGACAAACAATGTTTATGTCGATCAATTGGACAAATAAGGAAGTTTGAGTTTTACCCACATCACTAGTAAGAGCTTGATATGCTTTCAAACAAAAATTACAAACTATGCCAGAAAAAGAAAATTTCATTTGAAAGCATTTTTCTTTCTCAATTCATGACAATCATTTAGTTTTAATATCATTAGGACTATAGGAAATTTGCCTATATTGACCTTGCAATTTTGACATCACAATCATTTGAGTTAAACTAGGCCTTCAATTGGTTGTGTGCAATTCTGCATTACTTTCTTTGGTTTTTGCTTTCCTTCAAAATATACAACAAAAATCCTTTTGGTGGCATTGAATTGCAGTCTGTGAAAGGCTGCAAGGGATTTTCTCTGGCCCTCAAAGTCATTGGTAAATCACTATGTTGCTAGTCTGCAGAGGCATGGGTAAGTACACTATGGTCAGACGACCAATCCATTTTTAGTTCAGACAGTGATCTACTTCTTTGTCTCTAAAGTAGCTTAGATGCCTTGGATGACAAGGGTATACTGAAGGGGTGTTTAATGGACTTGGGCTCATTTCCTAAAGACCAAAAAATTCCTGCCACTGCTCTTATAGATATGTGGGCAGAATTGTACAAACTCCATAGAGATGGTGTCTTTGTGATTAACAACTTCCAAGTGTGAAAGGGAACTTTTTGATCATTTATTTTAGCTACTAAAGTTTAATATCCAAAATGGTATTCTACTTATTTGCTATAATTTCTGCAGTAGCACTTGACAGTGAATTTTTATGAAAAGAACTCTATTAAGCTAATGTCTCATTCTCAACTGCTTCCAGTTGGATGATGATGTTGGTTAAATATAGATAGAGGTCTTCAGTGCCCCATTTGGCACAGCTTCTTGATTGTATAACAGTTCCTTCTATTCATTAAAAATGCTTTTATTAAGTGTTTGAGAAGAGTATTGAGGCCTAAAAAAAGAGAATCCAAAAAGCAGTTTCAGAATTTAAAATCCTTTTATGCATTAACAAGAAGCCTATTTTGCAGGCAAATCTTTTTGGAGAAGACCTTCCCTAGAAGCTTAAGCTGTGTTAAACAGGCCCTAAATCAGATTGAGGATGAAGATGAAGCTATGTGACAGTAGAATTTATGGGGAGATTTCTACCTCCGTTTTAATTTCTTCATATTCAGTTTCCAATATTTGCTCAAAACTAACTCTGCCTAATACAAATATGGTTCTCTCAACATAATGCTCCACAATCACAACTCTAAAAACGCCCATTCAGATAACTTATACGACATTAAACCAACACAAAAGGAAAATTAAATTAAATTTTTTTTATAGGTAATAAAAAACATTTTATAAAAAGTAAGGTTATAAAAAGCGTTTTAAAGTACACATGATATATACAAAGAAACACCTCAAGAAAATACAAAAACAAAGAGGAACACCATCAACAACCCCCTTAGCTCCAACCAAAGTTTTTAAATGTGAAAGCATAAGGCGAGATATTTTTGTTCCCATGAAGTGAGACGTGAGCCTTGAAGTGTTAAAGCGTAAGCCTTTTGAGACCTTATTTTTTATAATTAATAAATATGTAAAAATAAAATAAATAATTATAAAAACACTAAAATTAAAATATAAAAACAAAAAACCTCCATAACAAGTTAATTTAAGCAGGAAATACTATCCAAATAGTTCAATAATTGGACAAAAAACCTCCATAACAAGTTAATTTAAGCAGGAAATACTATCCAAATAGTTCAATAATTGGACAAAAAACCATAACAAGTCACAAAAAAAAAAAAAAAAACCATCATAAGTCAAATATACATAACTAAAATGTATCAATTTAAATCATCCTCTCTAACATCATTATCATCCTCATCCAATGTATCTATAGTAGGAAAGCTTGCACTATCAAATCCCCCCATATCATTTAATTCTTCATCTTCATCGATTAGTGCCAAGTTCACTTCATTTTCTTTGTTTCTGCTTCCACTCTGACCTAACATAAAGTACAAAGTAAGTGTAAAAAATTACAATGTATGATTAAATTTAATAAAGTTTATAACTTTACTTTTTTAATACTTATTTGCAAATTCATCATATTTTCTTTTGATGCTTGAAGAACAAATGTTGATTGATGGTGCTTGAATCTCCTCTCCTTTTGATGGCACAATTCTAACGCCATCAACATTAAATAATTCATCATCTTCAAGCCAAATAGCATCATGTGGGAGAAGGGGATCTTCTTTCTCCACAATCCATTCATCATCCGAATCAATCTCCTCCACTAATATTGGATCAACATTTTGTCTCATTTGTAAACTCCGTTCTCTCAATCTAGTGTTGTACCTCACATATGCTAAAGCATTCAATCTCTTATGTTCAAGTCTATTTCTTTCTTTCTTTTTTTTTTTTGTATGAATCTACCAATGAAAAAAAATCAATATGTTAAGACTGAAATATCCAAATATTAAAATGTTAAATATCCAAGTTAGCTAACATTTAAATAGAATGTATATACTAAAAATTAGAAGTATTACCGATTCAAAAGTGCTCCAATTTCTTTCAAATTCCAAAGCACTACAAGTAAGGCTAAGGACTTGAATAACAAACTTTTATAATTCTGGTATTGAAGCCCCAAAACGCATCCACCAACTTGTAGGACTTCTTAATTTTCGAGAATCAATCGTAACATGACTTTCAAATTCACCTCTTACTTGATCAAACAAGTCTAATTGAATCTCAGTTGTTATTGTTTATTGTAATCCAACATTTTATCCATGCATTCAAATAACCCCTTCCTCACTTCATACATATTAGAGAACTTATCTTTATAGCAAAATTGAGGGTTAAGAGAATAACCTGCTACATGTAAAGGTTGATGAAGTTATGGGATCTATCTTGCATCTACTTTTCTCCAAATTGGCCTATATTTTTTTTCAATGCCCTCACAATTAAATGCAATCTTCTCCTTGGTCAAATCCATCAACTCATAAATATAACCCATGGTTGGTCTCTCATTTGAATCAACCTCTCTCCAAATACTAACCAATGGCATAGTGACCTTTATACAAAATTCAATATGAGGCTAAAAATTTGGATCAAATAACACGGTACTTCAAGCTTTTACATCTTCAATCTTTTACACTTTTAATCTTTTTTGCCCAACTACTAGAACACCATTTCTCGAAGGAAAACATTGCTATGAAGCTTGTTTTTGTTTATAAAGACTTTGGAGAGTGAGAAATGTTGTAGCAAATCATGTAATTGTTGGACGAATAAGTTCATGATTTTTTGTAAATGTTCTCATAAAACTAAGAACCCAAGTGTGTCCATAATTGAACTTCACCACTTGCCTAGCTTGTGAAAGTGTATTAGTATGAGCCTTTAGCTTTTCAATGTCCTTTAACATTAAATCAATGCAATGGGCAACACAAGAAGTCCATCACAATTTTTTTCTCTTTTCCATGAGCCTCATTCCAACATTCACATAATTAGAAGCATTACCAGTGATTACTTGTACAACATTCTCCTCTCCAATTTCTTCAACCATCTCATTAAGATATTTGAACATCAATTATCTATTTTTAATTATGTCAAAGGCATCAATTTATTTCAAAAACCATGTGCCAACTGGATTATTGATAAGAAAATTTATGAGTCACTTACTCTTTTCATTTGTCCAACTATCTAACACAATGGAGCATTGATTACTCCTCAAAAACCACACATTTTAAATACTAATTTTCATGAGTTTCATACCCTTTGAGTAGTAATTATGCCTAATATGCCCAAGTAATACATTGCTACCCTTGCAAGAGATACTAATGGTTTTTTGTTGAGTTTTGGAGATATTTTAAGGTGATTTTTGAAGCATGGAGTGACAAATGGAAAATGGAATGGAGGAGGGTACACAATGTGGATGAAGAGGAAGAGGAAATGCACTTGGACCAAGCTTTGGAGCTTAATTGAAGGTGGTGGAGGTGGATTAAAAATGAAGAAATGGGAGAAATTGCAAAGAGGAGTTGAAAAAGCATGTTTTTCAATTTCGCATGACCATGCGAAATTTTCACACAGTCATGCGAAATGAAACAGAATAGGCTTGGCTGCAGCACACAAGGGAAACGTGAAAAGTGATTTCACATGACCATGCAAAATTTTCGCATAGTCATGAGAAACGCTCCAAGAAGACAAAAATGAAGCTGATGGACTTTCCACTTCGCACCATCATGCGAAATTGCTGGGGCTCATGCGAAAATGTATTTTCTCCATATTCCTTAATGAAGAAGCCTTCGGAAGACCTCTTAGATGATGCCAAGTGTCCACTTGACCTTGGCCTATAAATAGAAACGTGATTGACTCAATTAAGAACTTTTTGGATTTTTCCTAATTGTAGAACTTTTCAGACTTCTTCTCTATATATAATTCTCTAATTTCCTTCATTTTCTCTCATTTTCTCGATAGCCAAACATGTATTGTGAGATCAAATCTCCAAACATGAGTGGCTAAATCTCATTTTTCTCGGAGGAGGGAGGATCTAGAGGCAAGATCTATGGTGAATTGGAGAATTGAGCTTGAATTGCAAAGGTAATTTGATCCAATTGATTGATTAATTGAAATTTGGGGATTTTTCTCTTCAAATTGTCTTGGATGATTACTACAATGCAAGCTAGGTAGATTCATTAAATTCTTAATGCTAGATTTGATGAGATTGAATAGTTGCATTGTGTGAATCATCGGAAGATAATTTAAGATGAATTGAATATATGATTCGAATTGATCTCTTGGATTAGATTACCTAATTTGAAGAGAAATTAGATCTAGACCTAAAACTAAATCAAAAATCGGTTTAGATGAAAATTTAGGTTTTCAATCTAACTTGATGAAAATTAGATCTCAACACCTATTCACCATGGAAATTGCTCTCTAGAAAATCCTAACTCCGAGAATCTCACATCTTATTAATTTTCTTCTCTTTTACACTTCATTTTCCTTTCAATTTGAATACATTGTTATCTTGAGATTTTATCATGCAATTTCAAGTCAATTTCACTTGATCACAATCATTTCTTATCATTTCATTCAAGCCTTAATTACCGAGAATAATCCATCCTTGTGGACGATACCTAAATACCACTATATTATAGTAGTTTGTACTAAAACTATTTTTGATCGGGTACAAATTGCTATAGAATAGTGAATTAGGTTATAAATTTGTTTTGATCCAATAAACGACAAAATCTGAGTGATCAAGCATCCATATTGTTTCCACCATTTTTTGTGTTCTTCCATCATGATATTTATATCATTCACTTCTTCTCTAAAAATACATGTCCTCAACTAATGCATAGATGGAGGCTTAATCCCAGACCCAAAGTTTGCAATAACATCAACCATAAGAGCACGCTATGGATCATTTACTGTATTGAATGGGAAACTCTTTAAGTACATAAAATGACCAATTTTCCTACACACTTTCTTTCTTCCTTCTTACTTTTATTTAGATTTCAAAGTACTTTGCCTAGGTTTTGAAATGGTGAACTTATCCATGGGTCCCCTAGGAATAGGTTACCCACTCACACTCCCATTTCCACTTCTACTCCCAATTGTTTTACAAAATGAACTTTTATTTATTGGATTTGGCCCCATGCCAATTTTTTCAAGCAATTCATTTCTTTTTTATTTTTTTTCTTTAAAATTATTCATTGCCTCTTTGCATACCAATCTTAAATCTTCACTAACTTTGGTACATGGTCTCATACCATGATGAGTTTCGACCAAGTGATGTTTATATCTATTTATTCCTCTTAAACATCTTTCATTACAAAATTTGCATCTTATATATCTTTCTAGGAACTTCAATAACATGCTTCCATACAAAATATTTTCTTGAAAATTTTGATTATGAGAGACTCATATTAAAAATAAAATAAAATAATTCAATTACATAAAGAGTTTTAAATAAATTACATAATTATTTTAGAACATAAAAGAATAAAATTTCAATTCTAAAATTTTCAAAATTAAATATTAGCATAGTTAAGTATTAATAATTTAATATAAATATTCTTTTTTTTTTCTAATTGGACAAATATTTACTTATACTTTTTTTTTTAATATAAATGACATTTTTTCATTAGAGAAAAAAAATGTGAAATGTGAGGAAGTGAAACCAAATTTTGGAGGAAAAAAAAGGGTGAAATATGAGAAAGTGAAGCAAAATTTTGGTAAGTGGAGGGTACTGTACTTGTGTAGTAAAGGGTACTGTGATTGTGTAGTGGAGGTACTATAGCACTATAGCTGTGTAGTGGAGGTATTATAGTTGTGCAGTAGTTTCCTACGATTATGCAGAAAGTGTTTTAATCAAGTCAAAAAATAAAGTGGTGGTTGACTAGAAGTATTAAAAAAATTGAAAAAAAACAAATTCTTGGTTTTCCAAAAAACAAGACAAAAGATAAATAAAAAAATAGCAAAAAGTTGGTCGTGGAGTTGTAAACTAAGAAAAAAAAAAAGGAAAAGAGAAAGAAGAAAAAAGAATAGAAAAAGAGAAGAGGGATGTACCTGAGACAGAGTCACAGAGAAGGCATCAACTACCACCGGAGTGAGATGGTGCCGCTAGACTAAATTTGCCATGAAATTTGTGAGGTATGGGTTTCACAAAGCCGAGGTTAGGGTTTTTCTTCAAGTTTCTTCTATATTCTCATTTCTCTCTAAACGATATATCCATTCTTAGTTCTCTCTCTACGGGATTTTTAAATTTACATTCACAAAGACCCATGGAAGCACATGTCTCATTCCTTGCCATGTAAAAGGTGCCATCAAAGCCTGTCTCTATCACACTTCACCGCGAAAGGTATATGCCGTTTTGGACTCCCATTTTTTTTTTCAACTCTTCAAGGCGTTTTGGCTATGCTTTGCCCTGAGGCATGCCTAAAAAATGCCTTTGAAAACTTTGGCCTGAACCCAACCACTCCACAAAGTCTACAAATGAAAGAGGATTAGGAACTATGTACAACTTGAAATATTACAAATGAAGGAGATTTCAACCCTTGAATTAATCGCCCTTCATTGTCAAATGCTTACTATTTCTTTCCTTCTAAATAGTCAAAAAAAAAAAAAAAAAAAAAAGCATAAAAGAGCAGTTTGCCACACATTTTTCTTTTTTTCTTACCCAAAAAAAACTATGTGATCCTAACAAAGCCTCTCTAACCGAGGAAGGCACCCATGACACAACAAAAAGAGAGAATAGTAGATGTCATAAAACTCTTATACTGTCACAATGAAGGAGAAAGTGATTAATGGATTCTTCCTCCTTAAGGCGTAGGAAACATCTATTCTCCATAGAGCACCATAAAAACAAGAAAACAAGATAATCCCCTCTCCAATAAACATAATCTAGAGCTCACCAGGCCAAAAGGAAAAATTCAAAGCATCCAAAACAAACAAGTATTGAACCATTAAAGGTCCATTGTCGAAATAGTGAGTTACAGGTCCAAATAAAAAAACAAGAGCTTATACATTTGTTTAAGTTCAACACCTAAGCAATAATAATAAATCTAGCTTGTTTGCTTCTAACTAAATGCATGAAATTCTTCAATTAAATTCTAAAAAACCTTGGGTATTAGGTTTTCAAAAAATGAAAAAAAAAAATTCTTTTGAAATTACAGTATGTTGAACTTAATACATAAATAAAAAAGAAAGGTTGGGAGAAAGGAGTTTTCAAACCTCATCTAAAGCCATTGGCTCAAGTATATTCATTTGATTCAATGAATGTGGTTCATCCATTGGAGGTTGTAATTCAAACAAGGGTGGAGTTTCAGAAATATTGGAAGGTAGCCAAAGATATAGTTGTGGCTATTGGAAGGGCCATCGTGAGTTGGAAGCCATTGATGAACTATGGATGAAGGTGAAAAAGGTGAGTTGTAAAATTGTGAAAAAAGGCCACGTGAAATTTTCCCTAAAATTTTCCTCACTTCACAATTTTCCTCACTATTTTTTGAGAAAAATAATAAGGAAGATATATTAATATTTTCTATAATGTTTGCCTCCCAATTTTCTTTCCACCTTGTTTTCTAAAATCATCCAAAGATATGAAAATGATTTTTCTTATTATTATTTTTTTCTTTCCTTAGCATTTTTCGGGAACCAAACATAACTTACATTTTTTTTCTTTATATATACAAGAGGATTAGAGTTGCATTTCTCTCTTGGCCTTGGGATGGGATGTAAAGATTCCGAGTTTTATTCTTATATTAGGGAAAAAAATAAAATTAAAAAAATAAAAAAAAGTTAGCGATAATATTAACATTTAATGATTCAATCTTACACATATTTAATGGGTACAATTGTCTTAGAACATGTTAAGATTCAAAAGTACGTTTTATAAATCAATCTAACCACTTAAGATCATTTAATTTTAATCATTAAATCAATTTATTGTGTTTGTTAAAATAATTTAAAATTAGTTAAAGTAATTAACTTAATCATATCTTTAATCTCTATTATCCCAAATATCCATATTTAGTTAAAAGTTTTATTTACTATCACTAACTGTATAATATTTTTAATATGGATGCCTAATAAAAAATTTTATTATTTAAAATTAATAAAGGCCATTATGAGTAGAAATATGAATTAAAATTAGTTAGGATAAATATGTAAATCTAATAATTTGAAAAATTTTAAATTAATTTCACTAAACAATTTTAATATTTAAATTAAAAATCAAGTAACAAGGTTTGATTTTGCAACTTAAAAATAATTTAATTTAAAATTTATTTAAGTCATCAAGTAATAATTAATAAAATTTATTAAACATTGAGAAAATATTCTTTTAAAAAAAAAAGGTGTTGGATGGTGTGCTAACTTTAGGTTGTAGTTATTGGTGAATTCAACAGCTTGCTAGTCGAAACAATAACCTCCAAATTAACATATTAGAGTAGGGATAACATTGGGGTGACTTTTTTTTAATACTCGGCTACACTCCACCTCTAAGAGAATGATTTTGGGATGAGGATGAACGAGTTCGAAGTGGATTTGATTTTTTATTTTTTATTTTATTTTTATAGGAACCTAGGCCAAGTTCATGGGAAGCTTGGGTATTGCTTTATGTTTCCCTATCCTACTACAATTAAATATATAATAAAATTTAAAAATAGTGTAATTTAATTCTCTTTATTTTCATCTTTTTAATACATGTAAAATAATAATAAAAAATCTATTTTTCAAAAGATAAGTTATTAAAGTTTATAATAGTTATTTATTTATAAAATATATTTATTTTTTAATGTAATTGATTTTTCTTAAAAAATATGTTGTAAAATTTATAATATTTATTTATTTATGAAATATTTATTTTTAATGTGATTATTTTTTTTAATTTAATAAATAGACTATTTTTTTTTTAAATTTAAAAGAATTAAACATATGGTGTTGAGCGAGTATGAAAATCCGTTTAGTATTTTAATTGGGATAAGGTTGGAAATAAATTTATATAAACAAGATGGGATCGAGAAGGGGGCGACTTATTGGTATCGTTAGCATAGTCTTTATTGGAATGAAACATTATAAGAAAAGTGGAATTCAAAAAGTAATATAATATTACAGGCATAAAAATGGCTTAATTCAGAGAAGGATTCAAAGATTGGGGTTGTATGTCAATGTAATATACAATGTGTAGCTTCTATTTATATAGGCCTACAATATTGAGTTCCCTACAAAATGGGCCACCCTAAAGGGTTTGGGATTAGGATTATTGTAAATTTAAAATTTTATAAACTATTCACCGATGAAGTAAATAAAAGAAGAAACAAATCAAAATATATATGAAATATAAATTAAATACAAATTATTTAATTTTAAATATTTCAAGTATTATTTGGATACACTTACTATTTAGTATAGTACTAACTTCTATATAAAATATAAAATCTAGTAAACTCAGCATGACAAATTTGAGTACCTTAATCCTTGGTTACAAGTATGAGACTTTGAAATGCATGGTTGGTGGACTAGGGACGATGTTCTTTTAGTGCCCATGGGAATATTGAGAAAGCCTTTAAAATTTTAATTAGTAAAACCTTGATGAATCATTCATCTTCTCGATACTTACCCCTTATTTATAGTATTAATCATCAAATAATCTTGGACTTTGCTTCCTTTAAACTCGGCTAAAGGAATAGGGATGATCCCTCTAAATAATGTTAGGTCAACTGTAGTCCAATTCATGAGGGTTGAGATTATTTTTAGAATCCATTTGGCAGTATTTTTAAAAGAATATTTTTAGCCTATAAGAGTGTTTTTGAAGAAAAATAGGGTGTTTGAAAAAATTTAAGAAATACTTTAAAAAAAAATTAAAAAATCACTTGTAGTGTTGAAAAATCACTTATAATGTTTTTTGGAAAAACACTTTAATTAGTGATTCTTTCAAAAACACTTTTAGAGAAAACACTTTCATTGAAAATACTTCAAGTGAAAACATTGTCAAATGCACTCTTAAACTCATTTTGGTTGTTCTTGTGAGTAGTAACTTAAACTCACTTGAGGGCATATATAAAGGCAAATTGTGTGTGCGCTATTTAGAGAGAAAAGTTCTGCAAATTTAAGAAAGATGAGATCTTTTTAGGCTAAAGAAAGGCACCAAGTTAGGGTTGCTTCAAAGTACAAAACTGGTGGAAAAAGAAGTTATTTTTCTTTCTTCCTTTGCAAGGGTGCTAATTAGTTGTTCTCACAGCCCATTTTTGAAGTTTGTTGTTTGTAAAATCCTCATCTTACTATTTTCTTTTGTTGCAATAAGATAAAACCAATGAATTGGCCATTATGTACAAAATTAAAGGTTGAGAAGGCCAATGATATGAAGAGAGATGAATAATGGTGGTGATACAAATGGAAAAAAAATTATAGTTAGTTTGTTAGTATAATGGTAGTTTTGCTTATTGATTCATATTTTCGTCAAATAACCTAATTTCAAACCAAGAGGACTTGATTGATCTGCAAAAATATTTCATATTGACCTTTGATACACTTATGGGTCAAGCTAGTGGATGGGATAAAGTGGTATACAACATGCTTTTGATGGTTTACATTAAGAAGGATGAACTTTTATTGCAAAAGTGAAAACTATAGATTCTACAATCAAATTCAAAGTCCAAAATTTAGGCGGAATTTTTTTTTCAACTTTATGGTTAATGTTTCTCTTTGTTATACTAAAGTTCTTAAA
The DNA here is from genome assembly GCA_037355405.1 of Vitis amurensis. Classification (NCBI taxonomy): domain Eukaryota; kingdom Viridiplantae; phylum Streptophyta; class Magnoliopsida; order Vitales; family Vitaceae; genus Vitis; species Vitis amurensis. Next base: position 12,347,042 of record CM074680.1, on the reverse strand, counting down.
TATACCAAATTTGTGTTTTTAGTTTAGTTGAAATTGAATTAGAGTGCATTTAGTAGTGTTTCTACTCAAAGTGTTTTTAATGAAACTATTTTCTCTTAATGCGTTTTTAGGATAATCACCTATCAAGTATTTCTCAAGTGTTTCTCTAGAAAACATTGCAAGTGATTTTTCAGATTTTTAAAAGTGTCTCCTAAATTTTGTCAAACACCTACTTTTTTTTTTTTTTCTTTTCAAAAACAGTTTTTAGATTAAAAGCACTTCATAGAATCAATGCCAAAAGGACTCTTAGATTTCCACCAACTTTATGCCTTTGCATATACATACATTAGAGGTGGTGGTGTGTATCGAACTTTGGATTCAATGCATTGCCCAATGTTTGTTTGCTTGTTTACTTTTGATAGGAAAGGAAATCCTTATGTTAAATGGCTAAAAGAACCTCTTGATATTCAAGTTAATTGTTATGGAATTAACATATCACATTTTCCTATTACTTATTAAAAGGGGAGAACCATTTTGTAAGGTAAGTTCTCTTTACTATACAAAATGTTGTAAGATACTATAAGAATCTTATTGATTTAGAGACGTATCATATTCTTTCAAAAATCATACATTATGATAATCTAAATGAACATAGGGTAAGTAACTAAAACCATAACAGTATGTCTAGTTCTTGGAAAATTTGAATGAAATGCAAAGAAAATAAAATATAAAGGAAAAGTTGAAGGAAAGAAAAAATAGACAAAAATAAAAACATATATGAAGTTAATAAATTTTTTATATTATATTTTAAACTCATTTAACTTATTTTAACTCTTTCATGTAAAAATTAAATAATTTGAAAAGTATAATTTTTTTTCTCAGCAATTGCAACTTAATACTTTCAGTAAACCAAACATGGCATTAAAGAATACTTATTATATGTTGGAACATCCATTTTTAATTTTTACGTGGAAGAAAGAAAGATAATGTGGAATGAAGCTTATTTATTAGAATGCAAGACTCAAGATTGACAACTTTTCAAGAAAAAGATGGATACCATAGCTAAAGTGCTCATTAGGGAGAAAGCATTAACCTATTCGTGCCTCAATTCATAATATGTTTTAATACTTCCAAGGCAAAGTAAATAAATAAAAGATGAGATTCAATTAAAGTTCAAAAAACAAAGAAAAATATAATTGTAGCAAACTTTGAAAATTTAATACTATATAAGTTTACTATAGAATTGTTATGATTAACAAATAATCATGTAAAAATATTTACTATTTGTATATACTATTTTCCTTATGTGCATTTTTTTATTTTATAAAAATAAAATATCTCATAATAAAAAAATTGATTTTATAAAAATAAATCTCGTTAACTTATTGATATTATATATAAATCATTGATATACCACAAATCTTATATGAAGATTAATAGCAACACAAATTCCTATAAAAAGATCGATATAAACATGTAACATATTGACGAACTAAATAAAAATAGAAAAAAAATATCAAAATACCTTTTCTCCTAAACATTTTTGTTATTTGGAGAAAATCATGAAAAATACTAAAAAAATAAGAGAGTTCTAAATTTTAGAATGTAGTGAAAAAAAAAACTAAAATAAATCATTTTAGTTTTCTCTTATTCAAATAAAAAGTCATTTTTCTTATAAAATTCTCAAGAAAAAATAAACACAAACAATTAGTCATCATAAAATTAATATTAACATCCTTCAAAAGATATTATTTAAGGAGAAATGATTTAAATGCAAGTTTAGAAAAATATTAAATGATATAAAAATAGTTTTAAAAAATCAATAAATACAAAACTAAAGTATAAATTTGTGAATCTTAGACTACTAAAACAAAGAAAAAAATTTCACTCGTAGGTCAAAGCCATTGCTAACTTTTACACAAGTTCAATATTCTCTCAAGGTTGAGAGACTATACAATATAGTAGTTTGGTGAAGTCATGACAACTCGATAGCCTTATGTAATGACTTAGTGTAGGTCTAGTCCAACGTGTAACCATACACGCTAGTGTACTCACCATGGGAACCTCATCTCGATGACTAAGACCAACCATTCCTCTAATTAGGAGGTAGTGCAGTATAACCTCAAATAGATTGCCTAAATCCATGAACCGGTTGTGAACAAATCATCTACTTGCAAAGAACCCATGATTTGAATCTTTTGTGCAACTCCTAATGCACCCAAGTGATGTACAATGCAAGAGATGCTAAGCCAAAATGCTCATAAAGTATAATGCATGAATTAAGGATAGATAAAAGTGAACTTGGAATATCATTAAATGAATAATGTATCCCAAATTTATTACATCATGTCATGCTTTTAAGGGGCTTTATCTTAACATTCTCATACTACCTCTTAAAGCATTATGCTATCAAAGCATACAAAGTACTCATCTGAAACCTATGCTATTTGTATAACCAACAAAGACTCTCTCAATCAATGTCCTAGTGAAGGGATCTATTGGGTTCTCCACAGAAGGTATCCATCTAATTATCACGTCACCCCTCTAAGCTATCTTAACACTTTGGAACACAAACACATAATCCCTCGTTCTCCAAAGATACTTAGAATATATTCTTGACAACTATCTAATATTCTAGACTTGGATTTTATTGATATACTCACAATACCTACAATCAAATAAATAATTGATTTAGCACATAACATCGCATACATTAGGCTAACTATTTCAAAGGCATAAGGTACTGCTTAAATGTAATCTTTATCCTTAAATGTCTAAGGACATCGATCCTTAGAAAGGTTAACTCCAAAGCTAAAGGGTAGCAAACCCTTCTTGGAGTCTTGCATCAAGTACTTGACCAAATGCTTATCAGTGTAGGTGACATAACACAATTTCCCTATTCTTGCAATCCCAAAGGGCCTTAAACCCAAGAATATATTATGTCGTATCTAGATTTCCATCTAGAATTGAGTAGACAAACTAGTCTTGATTAATGGCAATATTGAAGGGAAAAAACCTGGATCTCTCCATTTCCCAAGCTTGGATCAGGTCAGGAACATGCATAACTATCCTAGGCCTTTTATGAATCCTATGCACAACAAAAAAAAGGCATTTTTATACTTTAAAATGATTCAAAAAGTACTAACGAAAATCATACCTTTGATTCAGATGTTCCTAAATCAAATCCACATGGCGAATATGAAGATCGAAATCGTGGAAGTCTCATAAGCCCGAAGTCTTCCACCCGATGACTCGAACCTTGATCTTGGCACACTTCCGATGGGGAGGAAAAGATGGTAGAGGCTATTGTCTCTATATCTCTGAATGGTGGAAAACAAAGGTTATGGAAACCCTAACCCCTATGAGGTATTTAGAAGGTTCCTAAGTGGGCTTAAGTGAATTAAGCTCACATGGGTTTGGGTCACTTAATCCAGCTCAAAATGGGTTCTAATTAATTAATTAACCCAATAGGGTCTACTACTTAATTAATTACCTTAATTTAGAGACCTTGTTCACTTACCCCTATGCAACCTTGCGTAATTACTAAAATGCTCTTATGCACAAAAGTGAACTTAGAGCCAATTTGACCCTCATAATCCGTGCTAATAAGGTATATGAGCTTAGAGTGAGGACCATTGGGCCCTACAGGAATATTGGCTCCTTCATAATCCAATTCTAAAGTTGATTCAACATCCCACTACAAAGAATCAACTAATCTCCAGTATCCCATGTAAATAACGAGACACCAAGTGTTCAGGTTCGTGACCTACTATCCATTGTGTTCAGTCTCCCCATGAACTGGTGTTCGTAGTCTAGCAAGGTGAAAACTATCAGCCTTTCAAGACTACCTCTACCATCATTGAGTTACAAATCCTTCTATTGTGTGTTCAATTGACATATCTTAACTTTCAAAAAAGTTTATGTCAAGTTCCACTTAAGGAACTACTATGGCCATAGTTTCCATGAACACACCTCCTTAGGATCACCCAAGAGGACACACTGTCTCAATCACAAGAGATACCATGGTGCCTCTATTGAGAATACCTATTGCTACTGGATTCCGTCAACAATGACCCAATCCATAGGGAATATATGATCAACTTACGATCTTACCCGTAGGTCAAAGTCATTATTAACTTTAGCACAAGTTCAATATTCTATCAAGGTTAAGAGACAACACAATGAAGCAGTTTGGTGAGGTCATGACTACTTGATAGCCTTAAGTCATGACTCACCGTAGGTCTTGTCCAATGTGTAACCATACACACTAGTGCACTCACCATGGGAAACCCATCCCGATATCCAAGACTAGCCATCCCTCCAATTAGGAGGTGATGTACTACAACCTCTAATGGGTTGCCTAGACACATGAACCGGTTGTGAACAAGTTATCTATTTGTAAGGAATCCATGACTTAGATCTTTTGTGCAACGCCTAATGCACCTAAGTCATGTACAATGAGAAAGATACAAGTAACAATGCTCATAAAGTATAATACATGGAATAAGGATAGATAAAAGTGAAACTAGAACATCATTAAATAAATAATAAATCCAATTTTATTACATCATGTCATGCTTTTAAGGGCTCTATCCTAACAAATATTTATACATCATTTCCAATGAGTAGATTGTCATCTACCTATAAGATCTTAGAGCACCACCATGCTTTCCTACGCCTTTTTATACATACAAAGGTCTTTGCTATAAAAATGTTTGGTTGCATCAAGAAGATGCTAATATCAAGATAATTGTTCAAGAACGCTATCTCAATATCCTATTACCATATCTTATAAATAAGATAAACTGCAATAAATATTAATACTCTAATGGACTTGAGTATGGCTACTTGTGAAAAAGTATCCTATAGTCAAAACAATGTTTTGAACTATAACCTTTAATTACAACCTAACCATATAAAACTCAACCCTTCCATCTACTCTTTTGTTCCTCGTGTTGGCCAATTTACACCTATAGGTTTTATCCTTCAAGTGATTCTACAGGAACTCATATAATGTTAGAATCACAAGGACTCTAACCATCCCTTCATAGTTTCTTGCCTAGTCATGAGCACCAAAACCGCTCATTGCTTCATCATGATCTATAGGGTACACACTTCCCACTATGATGAGGCACTCATGTACAAGAAGTAATGAGAATGGTATGTCTCTAAACCTTTGGATCCATAGTAACATATGCAAAAATAGGACCTTCTTTTAATATTCTCTTATCTATATTACTCTTTACCCTATTACTTATCATATTCTTTATCAGAAATCTTGTATTTGTAATAATAAACATCTTTTGATAATCTTAACTATAAAGTAATAACCCTAAAGTCCTCTTAGATATCCTATAAACTGATATACCTCTTACTTTGCTTCCAACTAGTCTACGTTCATGTTCAGCAAGAGTACTAGACACTCTCATATGTGAATATGTTGTAAACGAAGTTCACAATGTGTCCACGTCTCTCTAGAAGTTAAAAATACTAACTTAATAATGGATGTAAGATACAATTTCCAAGGAATATCTTAAATATATGGGGGATGTGATGAGAAACCAATCATCAATCTTAGTATGTCTATCAAAATTCAATTTCTTCTTTCCATTACTCTATTATGCAAGAGTCTTAGGTGCACCTAACTAAGATATAATCCTATGCTCCTATGGAAAGAATCAAACCTATTAGACACACCACCTCAATCTAATCAAAGTGTATTGATATTTGTACCCAATAGGTTATCGGATTCCTCATTCAATTCAATGAATGTATCCAAGGCATCGAATTTTCTATGCACTAGGTATACATATCCAAACCTAGAGTATTTATCAATAAAAGTGATGAAGTGCCCATACCCTCTCATGTATGAACTTTGAAGGTTCCATACACATATATAGGCACTAACTCCAAACATTCCTTGGTTTGTGTCCTTTAAAAATAAAGGGGTCTCCTGGTCTTTTTACCATTTATACAGGATTCATAGATTGAAAGATCCTCTAGGATAAAAAGGTCTAGACTTAATTAGTCTTTGGATCTTATTTAGATCAACATAAGCTAGGCTTTAGAAACCAAATGTTTGATTAGTGCTTGGTTCATTCTTGAGATTTGATTATTCTCAAATCTTGGCAAAATGATAATGGAGCAACCATAAAAGAGATAATACCTCCCACTAGCCTGCACAATTAACCTTGCAATTGAAGCTAAGGTAAGCACAATCCCATCATGTAACCTTCTTACTTGTTGAAAATCGTGTAGAAAACTACAAATAGAGGGCTTGGAATCTATTTACCACTATTGGTGAAATCTACCACTACATATCCAACAATAAGAACATAAATGTACTTACCTTTTTCCTTAAGTATACTAGACATTCCCTTTCTAGTATCCTAAAACATTCACAAAGGAATTACATGCCCTTGAGCTTGCTCTCTTATTTCTTTTTCTGAACTTTCCTTATTTGGTGTTGTTCTTCTTCATCTTGGTAAAAGAGTCTAAAGAACCTCTGATTTCTATATGAACACCCTTTAAATCTTTAAGAATCCTTTTACCTATTCTAAGGGAATAGGGTAAGATTAATTTGTCTAATAGACTTGCCCTTGTCACCAAATGATCCTTGCAATTTCAAAGAGAATATCATAAACCATGGCAATAGACATGTGTTGCAAATTATCCAAAGACCCAAGTATGAGACATTTGGTTTTCTAATCCATCTTGTGCCACCTTTGATATGTTTCTCTTATTTTCTACCAAGTTTGTTCAAAGAAAATAACAAACGCTACCTAAATTAGCTTTTATGCAACTCATACTAACTCTAGATCGTTTTCACTCCATAACTAGGTCCAATTTAAACATGAGATAAGATGTGATGGGTTAAAAACATAACATCTATAACAACTATAATAATTTGATGTATTAAAAAGTAAACTAAGCATTCAAGGAAAGTTGGTAATTAATTTAGCAAAAATGTAGTGCTCTTAATCTATATGTCCTTTTGCAAGGTATCCTAGTATCATAAGAATCAAGCCTACTTTAGGTAGGTCATGATCCTTATTACATGATAGAGACTCTCTTTAATTAATCACTTGTCTTAAACCTTAAAAAGGTTATCCTAAGGCAATTATTAACATATCTTTTAGTTTAGCTCTTAGCCTATGCAAGTCGGACCACTTCAAATGATTCTACCACTTCATGTCTAAGTTAAGTGTATAACTAAGATCCTTGACATTAATGTTACCAAGTGAAGAGTTCTATCTCCAGGATTGGCCACACTCATTACAAACATATATAGTATTGTCCAAAAAGGATAGTCCATATCCCTTGGTTCTTTGGGCTACCTGATTTTCAAGATGGTGATGCACCTAAAATCAAGATGGGCTTGATTTGGAGGCCATGAGTTTATCTATATCTCCATCCTAATTAATCTTTTGAATTAAAAAAAGAAAAAGAAAAAAAAAAAAAAAAGCTTTTTAAACTTTAGTAATTGTCTTGATGAATAAATTATCTTCTTTGAGAATTTTCAAAAACATTTATTTCATAATTGGAAACCTAGTGCAATAGGAGAATGTCCATATGAAAATTTTAAAATTTTTATGAGAGTATTTTCTCCGAAACAAATTTTGATAAAATATCCACTCTCAAATTTTAAAATCTATTTTCACAAAAGATTCTCCTTCTTCACACAATTCCAATTAATAAATATTTTGTCTAGGAAATATTTTCAAAGAAATTTATTTTCATCAAATTATTAAACCTCCTTGGTAATAATATTTTAATGATAAATTATTTCTAATGAAAATTTTCCAGAGATATTTATTTTCCAAATTGGAAACTCTAATGTAATAAGAAAACTTCTGATTTACGAAATTTTGAAACTTTGAGAACACATTAACCCTATAGAGAAACTTTAGTTCTCATATTCAAAATTCCCCATAAATTTACTTTCCTTATTCCTACACCTTTTCAATTTAATAAATATACTTATACATGGAATCTAATTTTCATAATAATTTACTCCATTAAATACTACCAAAATGACAACCTTTAATAATCCCTTGGATAAAATATTATCTATGAAAAACTCCAAAAAAAATTATTATTTCCTAAAGGAATTAAACAATTCATTGTGGAAATTGTCTTTCAAAATATCTTATTCCCATTAAATTACTAAACCTTCCAAAATATTTTTGTAACCATTCTTAAAATTACCTCTCTATCATGAAATTTTCTAAATCCGTTATTTTCTTTTGAAATTGAGATTCACGTGCTAAAAGAATTATTCTCTTATTCCTTATTCTTAAACTATCCATATCTAAATTGGGTGGTTTCCTCATTCTTTCGATGCGCGAGAGCCTAAAAGACTACCATAGGTGTGGTTCTCCTTATCTCAAGGAGGGAGGGCTTGGAGAACCACCTATCCATAACCAAAAGAATAGTTCAATAAGGAATAACAATTTATTTAGTAACAACCAATTTAAATGATTAACAAAGAGAAAGAATTTTCTCATGAAAGTTTATTTTCCAAAATAAAAAAAAATAAAAAACCAAAATACTTTATTCCTATTTCTTGCCAAACATGCAATTAACGAACAAGACATAAAATAATAAATAGGAAATAATAACAAAAATATTTCTCCATGGCCTTTAAGGATCCTGTTGCATAAATGGTAATAATTTGGATAAAATCCAAACAACTAATATTACCACAAACTCCTACAACCAAAAATAGAGTTAGAATATTGAAAAACAACCCTAAAAAGATCTCATCATCCCCAAACAACCATTATTTGCACTTGAGTGCCCAAATTTATGAAGAAGTGTTGGATACAACTTGGATCATTGAAAGGACCACTTGAACGCTCAAGTTGCTTGAGCACATCGCTTGAGTGTTGATGCCACTCGAGCACTAATCTAAGTGCTCAAGCACTGCATTCTTGTGCTACCCTCCCGAGACCTGCCTTTTCATCTTTCTGACCCCTGTTCCATAGAAAAACTAACCCTTTTTTACTACTTTTCATGCTATAGATGTTTGTGTATGCAGGAAAGCTTCAATCCTTGCTCTTAGGTCACCGAAGACAACATCACATAAAAATCTTATACTTTGCTAAAATAGAGCTTACAATCCATCTAAGAACAAAACTTGATTTTTACATATAATAATAAAAATCCTATGCTCCTAACCATGGAGCTAATAGCCTAATCTATGCAAATAACAAATCTAAACAATTATTCACAATTATGAACATCATATTCACATTCATTCACCCCTTTGGGCCATGGGATGAACAAATATAACCTCCAAAACAAAGTTAGCACACCCATAATGGATCTAACAAGCAAGAACCTAACCTAGGGCTTTGATACCAGTTGTTAGGAAACCCCGGATCGCTCTGTTCCCATGCCTTAGATTGTTAGGGTGCATGAAAATCTATCCTAAGCTTCTCTAAATCTATTGTAGCGGAAAACTTGGAATTGAAAAAACAATATTGATACCATAGAAAACATAGATATAAAGAATAATGTTACATACCTTTAATTTAAATGTTACGTAGAATACTCCAAAGTCATAATAAATTTCATAAACCCCATGATCTTCTATCTGATGACTTCTCTTTGAGTCTAGGTACTAAGATGGTGGAGATCTTAAAGCTGGAAACTAGGGTTCTCTCTTTGGACTATAGGGAGATAATGGAAAAACCTAGAAACCTAACCCTTAAAGAGGTATTTATAGGCTTCCTACTAGGCTTAAGCAACTAGAACCTACCATGGGATTGGGTCCCTTAATCAAGAACAAAAAGGTTGCTAATTGATTAATTAATCTAATAGAGGTCCAATTAATCAATTAGCCCAATCTAGAGATACTATTTACTTACCCTTGTGCAACCTTACGTAATTACCTAAATGCCTTTATGCACACAAGTGAACTAAAAATCCATCCAACCCTCATAAACTATGTCATCAAGGAATGTGAGCTCAAGCGAGGACTACTAGGACCCATAGGATGTATTAGATCCCTTAAAATCCAATTCTTAAGTTGACTCAATATCTAACTATGGAGAGTCGACTACACTCCAGTACCCTATGTATATTACAATAAGATACCAAGTGCTTAGGTCCATGACCTACTATCCATTGTATACAATCTTCCCATGAATCGGTCATTCGTAGTCTAACAAAGTGGAAACTATCAGCCTTTCAAGACTACCTCTATAATCCTTAAGTTACAGATCATTTTATTATGTGATCATATAACATACTGTAGACCCTCAATTATGTCCCTTGACACTTGCATGTATCTTGGGGGTGTCACCCGCACCCAATTTTTGTATGTCTCGGCCATGGAGCCCTTGTTGGGGTTAATCGGTTTTCGAACCTCATGTGAGTTCACCTATGGTTTGATTTAATGTGAGCATTTGGTCCATTATGAAATTCCATCATGGCCAATTCCTTGGTTCATATCATGCTACAGGATAGAGGTTAAGGTGTCCATAAAAACTTCAGGTTCAGTTGGAGTTCATTGAAGCTCTTCCGAATCTGGAGCACTCTGATTTGTTTTAGTCATTTCTCCCTCATCCGAGCTTAGAATTGCACACTGTTTTTTTCTTACTCTTCAAGGAATGTTATATCAAAATTTGAGAATTTTTCTCAACCAGCTCGACCGGTTTGCAACCGGCTAAGTCAGTTCGTCGGGGTAACTCGTTGAAGCCCATCCAAATCTGGAGTACTATGGCTTGTTTTAGTCATTTCTCCCTCATCCGAGATAAGAATTATGAACCATTTTTTTTTTGAATTCCTTACTCTTCAAGGAATATTATGTCAAAATTTGAGAATTTTTCTCAATTGGATCGACCAGTTTGCAACCGGCTTAGCTGGTTCATTGAGGTAGCTCGCTGAAGCCCATCCAAATATGGAGCACTTTGGCTTGTTTTAGTCATTTCTCCCTCATCCGAGCTCAGAATTGCGTACCATTTTTTTTTTTTTTTTTGGATTCCTTACTCTTCAAGGAATATTCTATCAAAATTTGAGAATTTTTATCAATTAGCTCAACCGGTTTACGGGTTGATTGCAACCCACCTTGAATTATGTAGATTCTAGACAAGTAAGTAATGGTGGATTTATGAGGGGCAACTACCCACCTCATGACTGAAGAAAAAGTTGTATAAGCTGGAGTTCCAAGGCTGATGGTAGGGGATTCCAAGGCTGAAGGTGAAGAAAAATGAGGTGGTGCAGATGCTGAGAGGGGGGCTCTTGGTATAAAAGATATTTTAGAGAGAGTGTGGAAAGAGGTTTTGGAAATTTTGGGTGTGGGGTACTCTATTAGGGTGACGACTAAAAGTGTGGGGGGAGATTCTTGGCATCTCTGAGGGCTCTGCATATAGAGAGAGAAAGGAGCAAAGAAGAGAAAGAAGAAGAAGGAAGACGTTTGAGAAAGGGAATCTGAATTTGCTGTGGTTTGCTGGAGGTTTAAAAAAAAAACAAGGTAGCTTGGAGTCTAGTTGTTCTCGTTGGAAGGAGCCTTTCCAGGTGCGTTTGTTGTAACTTCTTTGATAGTTTCCACTCATTACTATATTTTTCTTTCATTCTCTCTGGTTATCTTTAATTTTCTAGGTATTGTTCAATTGTTTGGGGTGTGGATGTGGTGTTGTAATACTCTTCTCTCATATATATGTTTTTTTATTATCTAAATATGACTACTCTCTTTACAATTCACTCATTTCTCTGTTTCTACTACCTTTTCATCTCTGTTTGGTTTTTTGTCTACTGTTAGGTTGGGTTGTGTTGGTTCTTTTGAAGGGCGTTTAATTTGGTGTACTTTTTCTTTGTTGTTTAAGATTGGATCATACTTGGGTGGCCCTTGGTTTGATTCATCTTCACTTGAAGTAGACTCAAAGCCTCGAAACCCCTTATTGATCCTCGTTTTCCTTTTTTTTAGTCTTGGTGGTTTTGGACAGTGAATGATTACAAATTATCATATCTGAGAGGGAATCGTCAGCTCTCTATTCTTGATTGTTTTCTTTGTAACTTGCTATCTTTTTTTGTGCTTGAATCAGAAACATGGCGAACTGATAGTGAGCATTTTCAGCAGCTAAAAATCTGATTTTTAATGGCCATAAATGGGTGAATTATCATGCCTGAATAAATGTGGAAAATTATGGAAATAGTGGCTATGTGTGTGTGAATTTCTATGGCTAATGTTTTTAGAGAAAAAATGGAGAAAAGTGGTCACATTAATGGATATTTACAGCTGAATTTTAGTGGCTGTGTTTGCTAGATAAAGTGGCTGAATTTTATGGAAGTTTAAGTAGAAAAATGCTGAAATTATAATGAAAACCATGACTAAAATTCGAGTGATTAAATGCTGAAATTTTTAATGAAAATCATGATTGAAATTTCAAGTATAGATTTGCTAAAGTTTTAAATGATGTAATTGGCTAAAATTCAAGGTTGGACATGGAGATTTGGGGTAGAAGTTCATGCCACATTGATAAGTTTAATGAAAAAGGTGGCAGCAACATGGTGAGGCTTTTGGAGGCTTGAATTATATTTTCATGGTAAGAGTGAGTGAAAGTGGTGGCTATTAAATATTTGAATTGATGAATTTTTTTTAATGAAAAAATGCATGTGACTTTCATGAATTTGGTGGCCTATAATTGATCTTTGGCAGCTGAATTTTTTTATGGAGAATTATGGAATTTGTGGATGAAATTCAAGTGGAAAAGATGATAATTCCCAGCTAAAAAATCAATGGAATTGGAATAGCTAAATTTTAGCCACGTAATGAAGTTTCATGGCTGCATTTTGGTGATCGTTTGGTGGAGATTAGAGGTTACATATGTAGGGTTTGTTCATGGATGAAAATTCTCCTGATTCAAGTAGAAATATGACTAAATTTTAGTAGATTTGGTGGTTGCATATGTTGTGTGCTTGTGCTTATTAACTCACATTTTTCCGCAGCGCATGGCTAGGGACCTCAGGTACGCATCATTGTTCTGATTGTCGATTTCCTATGCATGCCGAATACCAGCTAAGATTGTATGAGTCTTGTCATCCATGAAGTCTGGGAGGGATTGACTGATCTTTGACCCATATGCTCCAATGTACCCAATTTACTAGTAGAGATTGAACCTCGGGCCTAGAGGGGTGCTACCTCGCATGAGGTACCTTCCTAACAGGTAACCTGATCACTAGACCCATAAATCAAGTTTCGCGGGCCGTTTTTTCTTAACTGGAGTCATTGAGAGATTTTTGTTCTTACTTAATTTTCCCCATTTCAAAAATAAAAATAAAAAGTAAGTGACGACTTCAAACAAAACCGTTCCTCATCGGGGACGAATTTTCCAAAACTCGAAAACCACACTTTTTCTCCACACATTTTTTTCATCGTGAAGACACCAATCGGTGGATCGGGGAAGGGTCCACAAATTGGCGACTCCACTAGGGATCGAACCCAGTCTCTAGTTTCATAAAAGGATCAAACTTGAACTTGAGTTGGGTATATTGGAGCACATGGTTCATTGACCAATGGACTTTTAAGCCATTTGGATGATTGATGATCACTTACTTGGTTGGCATTTGGCTTACACTTGTGATTTGTTGTTACCTGTGTGTTCAGCTGATTGGCTATAGCATGTTCACTCATTGTTGGTAGTGTTTCGTCTTGTGGTTCATGATAAGCATAGATGATTAGTTTGTGTATAGATTTCATGGTAGGCCAGCTCTTTGCGCATGACTGTTTGCTGCATGACTCACTATCTCTTGCATGACTGCTTGCTTCTTGTCTTTATGGGAATCACATGTATCCCCTTACATCCGGGTTTCTAGTCTTGGTCGACTGTCCCTCACTGGTTTCTAGAGTTGTATGGGAATCATTCCCAATTGTTTGCCTTCGACCACGATAGAGTTTTAGAGTAAGGTCTAGCGTAGGGGTTATATCGATGTTTGGGAGCACTATGGAGATGACAGATATCCGAGCAATGAAGACACGTATAGACCTAAGCTGGATTTCATGGATACATGTGTGGCCAGTGTGTCACTTTGTTTGTTAGTTATGATTCTAGGTTGCGTATCCCCTATGGGTGCGGTCGTTTAATCTTTAGGTCATGTTTTTGTCTATCATTAGTTATAAAGCTACTTTACCCTTAGGATATTGCCATGTCAGAGTTCCATCCCCACACATGGGGTCATGTATTAGTTTAGTTGTTGGCATCATAAGATAGTTCATTCCCTCAGAGGATTTAGTTATGTGATTACATTAGTGGTTTGATTTCATGTTTGATAGTCACAAGGGCTGATACCCTCTCTTTCATTACAGGATTGTTAATTAAGAATACGACCTGGGTTCTGGAGCTTGGATCAGGGTTGGAGGTAGACTTGTGAGAGGATCGAATCAATACAGCCACATAGGACAACCATCAGTTCCTAGAGATATGGACCCCTAGTATGTTACTGTTGACCAGCTAGTTGAGATCACAGACACTAATTACTACTCAAAAAGTGCTATTTCATAGCTTGTAATTAACTCTTTTAAACACTTTTGAGTAGTAGTTATCACCTTTTAACCCAATTAACATATTAAGGACCCTTGCAACCAATTCTAATCAAATTGTGTTAAGTTTTGGTGTTTTGATAGCTTTTTGATCACCAAAGCAATCCGAGATTGAGGAGAGTTTTTTGGAATCCATGCAAGGAGTATACCCGGACAGGGAGTCCGGATACACCATCGGAGGGCATCCGGACAACATATCCGGATAGGATGCTATCGTTTCATCTGGACAACATTCCACTCGGGTAGGATTTGCACCCCGGCTGCCGCCATTTACACCAGGATGCGCGCCGCCATTTTGCACTCGGCTACCGCGCACTTTCCACCCGGATGTTCACATCCGGAATTCTGACGCCAGATGGGAGAAGAGGCGTTTCAACTTCTTCGGATGGACGTATCCGGATCATCTGATAGCCGCCTACCCGGATGGGAGAGCAGCCATTCTGCACAGTGCTGCTGTGTTCTCCTGAAGCTTCCTGATATTTGCCACCGATATTTTGGGATATTTTGAGATATTTTGCTTTAGATATTTGTTATCTAAATCCCCAAAATCTCCTTGTAACCCGCCAATTATAGGATTCCTTAGCTATTAAGTTTGGAAAAAGGATAAATAACCTTTTTTATATTATTATTGTAATTTTTCCTTATATATATATATATATCTTGGGAGCCTGTTCTCAAGGGAGAGATGGGGGGACGATAAATCCTTTGTACAGTTTTGCAAGAAAGTAAAATACAGAGCCTTTGCTTTGCTTTACCTTCTCATTTCAATTATATTTTCTTGGAAGCCAAACAACCTCTGAGGATGTTTTCCCGAGAGGATGAGAGGCTAAACCTTTGGTTTCTTGGACTAAAGGAAGCTAGGTGAAAACTCCAAATGCAAAAGTGGAAAACTCTCATGCTTTAAATACAGGTAGTTGGAGTTCATAAATGGCTTTTAAATCTAAAGTTTTGCTTTAAATCCCTTAGAATCATTTTGAATGGTCAATACATGATAAGCTTTTAGGTCTCTGTGGATACTTATTGCTAGATCCACATAAGACCATTAGTTATCATGTACGAGCCATTGGAAAGTGGCTCAAGGTGAAGACCCATAGTGTCTAAAGCCATTAATGGAACTTGACTACCATTTCTATTGACTTTTTATGGATTAAATCTTCATTGTTAAACCTATACCGGTTCGAGAAACAACCATCCTTTATGTTGTTGTCCCCAATACGAGGAAAAAGATCCAAAATTTCCCACTTTGCATTCTGAACTTGATCCTAGCAACCTTTAGCTCCGGGAGACTTTCTTTCTTCCATTTTTACCTAGTTCTATGTTAGTTTAGTTTCAAACACCACTTTCAAAACAAATTTTATTTTCTTTTAAACTTTAAGTTTTTGACAAAGGAAATCATCAAATTCAATTTCTAATCTTGAGTCTATCACTGGTAGAGTGAAAACCCATCCCAGAGTTCGACCCTAGAGCTGCTATACTATAGTAGTTTTGCTACGCTAGTATAAGGTCATAGGATTTATAAATATTTTTTATTAAAAGACCCAACTAGGCACGAATCAGACACTATGGCGTTACTCAGAGACGCTATCTTAGGATTGAAACAAAGGATTGATGAGCACCAGACCCAGCTGGTGCCAATTCAAGGAAACACCCCACATGACTCTACCATACCACCACTACCACCATCTGGCCATACCATACAGCAGGACCACACGGTTCCTCCACCTTCACCACTACTAGTTCAGTCAGCTCCACAGACTAGGGCATTTGTTCTACATAGGCAGACTGAGACTACGCCACATTCTGTTGTGGCACCTGCACAAGTTACAGATGATACGCAGGTCCGCATTAATAGGAGTGAGTAGAGGATGAGGTTGTTGCATGTTTCAGATGGAGTTATGAGTTGGGATGGGTATGATGATTTTCCAGTTGCAGCATTGCCTGTTGAGTTCCGCATGCCAGATATTAAGAGATACACAGGGATCAGATGCCCCCGTATCCACTTGCAATTGTACAACATTGTTATGCGCGGGCACAGACTAGATAAGGCACAGATGATTATGTTGTTTCCCCTATCACTAAGTGGTGCCACGCAACGTTGGTTTGCTTCACTAGACCCCTCATGGCTCAGAACCTGGAGTGATTTAGCACAGGAATTCCTCAGACAGTACTTCTTTAACACAGTAGTAGATGTATCACGAAGAAAGTTGAAGGCCCTTAGACAGAGGCCAGATGAGTCAGTTACCTCATTCATATCCCGTTGGAGGGAGAAGATATCGCAGATTATTGACAAACCTTCAAAGTGAGATCAGATTAGTATGATTATGTGCAACCTTTAGCCCCGCTTTGCCAGACATCTCATAGGTTTTCCTCAAACTGATTTTGGTTCATTAGTATAGGCCCTCTATGGCATCAAGGACGGTATACCCAGGGGATTGTGGTCAAACTCTTCTTCTTCAAACTCAAAAAGGAAGAAACCCGGGTTTGGCCCCAAACCATCAAATGTTGGTACTATTAGCATGATAGACCACAAGTCTTCACGACGCCCTCATACTCAAAGACAGTTTTTAGATACTCTTTATCCAACAATACAACATGATCAGTATAGACCAGTTGTTCCCACCAAGCCAACAGGGCCTGCTTATCTGTACCCACCATCGCAGCCAGTATATGCCACTCAGGCGGCTCAGAGGTCACCTATGCAGTTCCATCATCAGTATAGAGCACCGTCTCCACCAAGGTCCGTTAGACAGTTTTCATAGCTCGGGATGCCCTTGAGACGAGCCTTTCAGAGGTTAGTTGAAGGGGGATTGATTGCTCCATTACCGCCTAGACCATCGCCACAGTCGGCTCATCGGGATATCAAGCAGATCTTCATTGTGCCTACCATCAGAGGGTCACTCATGACATAGACAGTTGTGCAGCTTTGAGATTTGCTATTCAGGATCTAATTGATCAGGGCCTATTTGACTTTGGACGACCTGGTGTGACCACAGACCTACTCCCTACTCACGATACTAGAGTCGTACCTCCACCCCCAAGAGGGATACATTTGATTGAGTCCGTAGGGGATGAGATATTTATGATGGGATGGAGAGGCTCCTCAATCAATTAGTTTGTATGTGGATTCAGACTCCATTGGATATACCTCTTACTAGTTTATCCCTAGGCCATTCAGATTAACCCCAAACAGGATTCCTAGACAGCCTTCAGTATCACCAGTGTATTTGTAGCATGTGTCACCCATGACACCTTTCATTATGTTCCTTAGGGGTATGGGTCGGCTCACAGAAATATTCAAATAGTTACACGAAGTATGGGGAGGGAGGGATTCTTAGCATATATGAGGGCTCCGCATCCAGAGAGAGAAGAGAGCAAGAGAAGAGAAAGAAGAAGATGGGAGATGTTTGAGAAAGGGAAGCTGATTTTGTTGTGGTTTGCTAGAGGTTTAAAAAAAAAAGAGAAAAAACAGAGCAGCTTGGAGCCCAGTTGTTCTCGTTGGAAGGAGCGTTTCTAGGTTGGACATGGAGATTTAGGGTAGAAGTTCATGCCACATTGGTAAGTTTAATGGAAAAGGTGGGAGCAACATGGTGAGACTTTTGGAGGCTTGAATTATTATTTTCATAGTAAGAATGAGTGAAAATGGTGGATGTTAAACATTTGAATTGATAAATCTTTTTTTTTTTAATGAAAAAATGCATGTAACTTTCATAAATTCGGTGGCCTATAATTGATCTTTAGCAGCTGAATTTTTTTATGGAGAATTATGGAATTTGTGGTTGTAATTCAAGTCGAAAATATGTTAATTCGCAACTAAAAGTCAATGGAATTGGAATAGCTAAATTTCAGCCACGTAATGAAGTTTCATGGCTACATTTTGGTGGTTGTTTGGTGGAGATTAGAAGTTATATATATAGGGTTTGACCATGGCTGAAAATTCTCATAATTTGCGTAGAAATACGACTAAATTTTAGTAGATTTGGTGGTTGCATATGTTGTGTGTTTGTGCTTATTGACTCACCATTTTTCATTAGCACGTGTGATTACTACTCAAAAGTGTTATTTCATAGCTTGTAATTAACTCTTTTAAACACTTTTGAGTAGTAGTTATTACCTTTTAACCCAATTAACATGTTAAGGACCCTTGCAATCAATTCTAATTCAATTGTGTTAAGTTTTGGTGTTTTGATAGCTTTTTGATCACCAAAGCAATCCGAGATTAAGGAGAGTTCTTTAGAATCCATGGCAAAGATGTCCGGACAGGGCGTCCGGACACACCATCGGAGGGCGGCAGAACGTGGGCTGTAGCAAGGCTTGCTCACTTTAGTCAATGATCCGGACAACATATCCGGATAGGATATGCTATCGTCCGGGGTGTGATGATCGCGAGTGACGTATGCTTTTCCCTGAGGGAGTCCGAATAGGGGAGCGCGCCATGTGTCCTCTTGGGGAATCCGGATGGAGTTGCTCCGGATAGCGATGCGCGCTCCGCGTCATCAGGGGGAGGGGTCCCTACACCTTACACACACACACACGGCCCCTTTGCGATGTGTGGCATCGCACATTCCACCCGGATGTCTCATATCCGGAATTCTGCTCCGCCGACATTCCACCCGGATGTCTCACATCCGAAATTCTTCTTTGCCAACATTCCATCCGGATATTTCGCATCCGACGCTTGACGCCGGATGGGAGAGGAGGCGTTTCAACTTCCCCGGTCGGACATATCCGGATCATCTGATAGTGCTTACCCAGAGAGTTTCGCAGCCATTTTGCACAGTATCGCGGTGTTCTCCTAAAGCTTCCAGATATTTGCGACCAACATGTTGAGATATTTTGCTTTATATATTTGATGTCTAAATCCCCAAACTCTCCTTGTAACCCACCTATCATAGGATTCCTTAGTCTTTAAGTAAGAACAAAGGGTGAATAATCTCAGATATTTTGTTTTGTAATTTTCTTTATATATAGAATCTCTCGGGAGCTTGTTCTTAGAGACGAATCCTTTGTACAGTTTTGGGAAGGAAGTAAAATACAGAGCACTTGCTCTGCTTTTCATATATATTTTTGTTTTCTCGTTCTTTTTATTTCTAGCCAATCAAGCTCTGAGGATTTTTCCTCAGAGGATGAGAGGCTAGGCTCTTCGTCTCTTGGAATGAAAAAAGCCGGGTAAGTTTCCACATGCATAAATTGGAAGTTTTGTTGTTTTAGTTCTTAAATGAAGAGAAAGTGTGACCTGTTAATGGTTTTTATCTTTTTAATTAACTTAAAACGCCTTTAAATCACCTGGGCCAACACTTGGTAAGGCAAGTGATCTCCATCCATTGAGATGTACTAGTTTACCTCTTGCGAGCCTTTGGGAGGTGGTTTGAAGATAGGATTTTCTAGAATAGCCAACACTTGGTAAGCTTTTGGACTCTAAGGAGACATCCATTAGTTATCTCTTGCGAGCTTTCGACGGGTAATCCAAGGTTAAAGATCATCTTGAATGGCAAGTGCTAAGTGAGAGGCACGAGCCATTGCAAGATGCATCAATGAGAGGGATTTAGTGTTTGAACCCATTAATGGGAAGCATCTGTACCACACCGGTTCAGGAAATAACTATATGTTAAATCCCCAATGCGAAGAAAAGAAACAAGTGACCGGAACTCCCTTTTTGTATAAGGAACCTGAGCCTAGTGATCTAAACTCCAAGAAACACTTTTCTTTGTAAGTAAAATCAGCTACTATTTTTGGTTAGTTTAAAACCAAACTTTTTTCCACCAAAGATTATGTTTTCTTTTAAAGCTAACCTTGAAATGAAAAAACACCAATTCAGCTTTGAATTAACATCAATTGTGAAGTGAAAACCCATCCCAGTGAACGATCCTAGAGCCACTATGCTATAGTAGCTTTGTTTTTGCTACCCTAGTTCATGGTGTAATAGGTTATAAATTTTGTTGATTACTCCCTGAGGACCACAATCAAGGGACACTAACTGGACACGTATCAAATGGCACCACTATTAGGGACCATTGAGAGTACATGAATCAGCAAAGACACCAATTAGGAACGTATCAACGTGGCTAGGGACCTCAATTACGCATCATTGTTCTGATTGTCGATTTCCTATTCATGCCGAATACTAACTAGGATTGTATGAGTCTTGTCATCCATGTAGCCTAGGGGAGATTGACTGATCTTTGACCCATATGCTCTAGTGTACCCAATTCACTAGTAAAGACCGAGCCTCAGGCCTAGAGGGGTGCTACCTCGCACAAAGTACCTTTCTAATAGGTAACTTGATCCTCGGACCCAAAAATCGAGTTTCGCATACCGCTTTTTCTTAACTGGAGTCATTAAAGGGTTTTTGTTCTTACTTAATTTTTCTCATTTCAAAAATAAAAAGAAAAAATAAGAGGTGACTCCAAACAAAACTGTTCCACATTAGGGACGAATTTTCCAAAACTCGAAAAACACTTTTTCTCCACTTTTTTTTAATCGCGAGTTGCGTCGGTCGGTGGATCGGGGGAGGGTCCATAAATTGTTGTACCAGCAAATGTCCTATCAACGGGTAGAGAAGCTTCAGAGAGATGATGACGAGACTTTGCACCAGTTATGCACTACGCAGGCTCGCATATCTATTTGGAGCCTTTTGACGTTATCTAGTACGCACAAAGATGCATTAATTAGAGCCCTCAGCCAGTTCAAGATTGACACCTCTACTATCCCAGAAGGGCTCATACACATTTTAATAGTTGACAGAGCCACATGTATTGTGTTCTGTGATGATGACTTGCCCTCGGAGGGATCAGATCACATTCATCCCTTGTATATTAGTGTTGCATGTTCAGGCCATCGAGTGTCATCAGTCCTGTTGGAAAACGGCTCTGCCCTGAATGTTTGTCCTTTGGCTACAACCATTGCTTTTGGTTTTTCTCCATTTGATTTTGAACCTTCTACACAAATTGTTAGAGCTTATGATGGGACTCAAAGGATTGTTATGGGTACACTTACTGCACACATTATGATTGGGCCAATCAAATACTTCGTGCTATTCTAGGTTATGAGGATCCAGTCATATTTCAACCTGCTTCTCAATCGCCCTTGGATTCATGAAGTTGGCGCCATACCATATTCCCTTCACCAAAAAGTAAAGTTCATACATGAGGGACGAGTCATCTTGATATAGTCTGACAGAGATGTCATCACTTCCTCTAAGCCTGTCTTGCAGATTAGCCATAGTGATGATGACTTACATTTGACTGGGTTCACATTTGATGAGGTTCAGGTAGTCAGTTTAAAGGATGATAGTAGAGACATGATGCCTATGTCGTTTGATCAGTACAACAGCACCTTAGTACTAAGCATGATGAGAGGCATGTCCTACTTACCTGGCTTGGGATTGGGTCATCGCCAACAGGGGCCACATGAGTTTGCATTCACAATTAATCATGACACGCCCTACAGTTTGGGTTACACTCCTACAAAGGAAGATGCACGTCACATGGTGCGACTGCACAGGGATAGGGTGAGCGCTCGTTTGTCTGGCATTCCATTTGATTATCCTCTTTGCCCGTATACCTTCCACTTGGCCGACTACTTTATCAGAGGTTCAGAGCATGTACCCCACATGGAGGGGATTGACCATATTTTGGAGATAGTGGAGATTCAGGATATTTAGCAGGCACTAGTTCAGATGCATTTGAGTTATGTGATCACCAAGGGATCCGATGTTGTGATAGTTGAACCCTCGTCACCGGGTCGGGCCAACATGTTCTCTATGTGTTTCCCGGATAAGGTCTTGGATTATGGATTGTTTGTGGATTTTGGAGGTGGAACCGATGGAGTGACCCTTGATGATGAATACACTAACGAGATGGACATGATAGGCATAGGTCGTATTCTTAACACAGCTCCACACGGGCCTCATTCTGCTTTTGATCTATTTGGAATTTCTATGCTTGAGTTGGATGGAGATGACTCTATTACAGATGTTGCTACTCTTAATTTTACTTATGTCAAGGAAGCGTCTAATCTTGTGGACCCACATCTTTCTTTTGACTCTTTGTTCAAGTTTGTCACCCGCTATGATGTTATGTCTGATGGAAATAATAATGACATGAGCATTTCAAGTACTTACCTATGTCACAGCATTTCCCTTTGATCGCACTTCAGGCATTCACAGCATAGATACATGATATTGATGATGTGAGAGATCTAGATGGCCAATTGAGTGGTCAGTCAGATTGTGATTCAGACTTAGAAGAAAGGAAAGTTACACCCATTTCTGGTAGCACTGAGTCAGTGGATTTCGGGACCTCTGATCAGCCTAGGAAGCTTAAGATTAGCTCTTCCATATCTCTTGACGAGAGGAGCAGACTGATTAACCTGCTTAGGTCATACCTGGATGTATTTGCATGGTCATATGAGGACATGCCAGGCCTTGACCCCTTTTCTAGTTCAGCATCACCTGCCCATTCTGCCATTTGCTAGACCAGTTAAGCAGAAATTAAGAAGACTGCACCCTTGATGAAGTTTACAAGTTAAGGAGGAGATTCAAAAACAACTCAGTGTTGGTTTCTTATCTATGGTCAAGTATCCTGAGTGGTTAGCTAATGTTGTTCCCGTTCCTAAGAAGGACAACAAGGTTAGGGTTTGTGTTGATTTCAGGGATCTTAAGAAGGCCAGTCCTAAAGATGATTTTTCCTTTCCACACATTGATATGTTGGTTGATAACACTACAGGGCATTCTATGTTATCATTTGTGGATGGGTTTTCTAGGTATAATTAGATTTTGATGGCTCTGGAGGATATGGAGAAGACATCTTTCATCATTGAGTGGGGTACTTATTGCTATAGGGTCATGCCATTTGGGTTGAAGAATGCAGGAGCCACTTATAAGAGAGTTGCTACTACTTTGTTCCATGACATGATGCACAAAGATGTTGAGGTATACGTGGATGACATGATAGTGAAATCACGAGACAGGGCAGATCACCTAGCAACCTTATAGAAATTCTTTAAGAGAATCAGAAAGTTCAGATTGTGATTAAATCCCAAGAAGTGCACCTTTGGGGTAACTTATGGGAAGTTATTAGGGCATATTGTCAATGAGCATGGTATAAAGGTTGATCCGAAGAAGATTAGAACCATACTTTACATGCCTACTCCAAGGATTGAGAGAGAGATAAGAGGTTTTTTAGGCAAATTACGTATATCAGTCGTTTCATTGCTATATTGATAGACATATGCGAGCCCATCTTCCATCATCTGAGGAAGAACCAGCCTATAGTTTGGAATAATGATTGCCAGCATGCTTTTAAGAAGATTAAGGAATGTCTCATTTCTCCTCCAATTTTAATGTCTCCCACACCAGGGCACCTTCTGCTCCTATATTTTTCAATTTCAAACATGGCCTTAGGGTGCATGTTAGTTCAGGTCAATGATTTAGGAAAGACGCAAGCCATTTACTACTTATGTAAGAGAATGCTTGAGTATGAGTGCATATACATTATGATTGAGCGTCTCTGCTTAGCACTGGTTTGGGCCACCAGGAGACTGAGGCACTACGTGACAGAGTACTCCATATGCTTAGTCTCGCGATTGGATCTATTGAGATAAATGTTCGATAGGCTTGTTCTAACTGGTAGGCTCATGAAATGGTTGGTACTGTTGATAGAGTTTGATATTCAGTACATCACACAGAAATTAGTGAAGGGTAGCATTGCTGCGGATCCCTTAGCTTTGTTACCGATATCTGATGACAGACCGATTGATGATAATTTCCTTGATGAGTAGTTTGTTTCAATTGCCAGTATTGTAGGATGGCGCTTGTACTTTGATTCCCAAAAGTCAAAATTCCGAAGTTTCATTTTAAATGCCATTCTCAAAGCTTTATTTCCAAAATTCCCAAGTTTCCAAAATTTAGAATTTAATCTTTGAGTTCCTAAAGTTTCCATAATTCCCAAATTCCCAACTTTAATTCTTTAAGTTTCTGCTACCAAATTTTCCACAACTCCACAACTCTTAAAATTCTAAGGTTTCCAATTTCTAAAATTCCATATTCAATTTTTTTAAGTGTCCATTTCCAAAAATCTCCAAGATTTTGAAAACTCCGGATTCATTTTTTTAAGTTTCCAAAATTTCTAAAATTCTCAAGATTCCAAATTTAATTCTTTAAGTTTCCATTTTGATGGTTATTTGGTGGAGAGTAGAGGTTACATGTATAGGTTTTGGTCGTTTGATGGAAAGTAGAGGTTACATGTATAGGGTCTGGTCATGGCTGAAGATTTCAGTAAATTTGGAATTTTCATATGTTGTGTGCTTGTGCTTATTCACTAACACTTTCTCACAGCGTACGGCTAGGGACCTCAGGTACTCATCATTGTTCTAATTGTCAATTTCCTAAGCATGTCGAATACTAACTAAAATTGCGAGTCTTGTCATCCATGTAGCCCGATGGGGGAATTGACTAATCTTCGAGTCATATGCTCTAATGTACCCAATTCACTAGTAGAAACCAGATTCCAGGCCTAGAAGGGTGCTACCTCATATAAGGGACCTTCCTAATAGGTAACTTGATCCCCGGACCTAGAAATCTAGTTTCACGGATCACTTTTTCCTAATTAGAGTCATTGAGGGGTTTTTGGTTCTTACTTAATTTTCCCCATTTCAAAAAATAAAAATAAAAAGTAAGTGGCAACTCCAAACAAACTGTTTCTCATTGGGGACGGATTTTTCAAAAATCGAAAACCATTTTTTCTCCACACGTTTATTATTTTAATTCGCAAGTCGTGCCGGTCGGTGGATTGAGGGAGGGTCCACATATGGGTTTCCCATAGTGAGTGCACTAGTGTATGTGATGCATTCTGGACATAACCTAAGGTGAATCATGACACAAGTCTATCAATTGCCCTAATTTGCAAAGCTACTATACTACATGGACTCTCAAGTTTGAAAGAATATTGAGTTTGTGTCAAAATCAATATGAGGCTTTGGCATATGGGTAAGACCTTAAAGTGGTCATATATCCCTAAGGATTGAGTCACTATTGATGAAGGCTGGTGGAAATGGGTATTCTCAATGGAGGTACCATGATATCTCATGGGATTGAGACAGTGTGTCTCCTTAGAAGATCCAAATGATATGTGATCATGAAATCTATGGTTGTAGTAATTCTTTTAGTGGAATTTGACTTATGCTCCTTGGAGTTAAACTATATCAATTGATCACACTATAAGTGGGATTTATAACTCAATGGTTGGAGAGGTAATCTTGATAGGTGATAACATTATCTTGTTAGATTACAAACACCAGTTCATGGGGAGTATACATATAATAGATAGTAGGTCACAAACCTGAGCTTTATCTTATTGTTATTTACATAAAGTACTAAAGTGCAGTTGATTCTCTATAATTGGATGTTGAATAAAACTTTAGAATTGAATTATAAGGGAGCCAATACTCCTATAGGTCTTAGTAGTCCCAACTTTGAACTCATATACCATGTTAGCACAATTTATGAGAGTTCGATTGACTCTAGGTTCACTATTATGCATAAGGGTGTTTTGGTAATTATGCAAGGTTGCATAAGAGATAGTGAACAAGGTCTTTGTATTTGACTAATTGATTAATTAAATAGACTAGTTGGGTTAATTAATCAATTATGACTCATTTTTAGCTAGATTAAGTGAACCACGTCTTGGTGGGCTCAAGTCACTTAAGCCCAAGAAAGAACTCTATAAATACCCCTTAGGAATTAGGGTTTCTCTGACTTTAGACAATCATATTCCATCTCCAGAAAGAAAGAGAGACTAGGTTTCCACATTTCCAAAGCCCACACTTTGGAGTGCCAAAATCATGGTTTGAGTCATTAGGTAAAAAATCTTAAGTGAACGAGACCTCCAAACTATTCAGACATGTTTTTCATTTCAAGGAATTGATCTGGGAACATCCAAATCTAGGAATGAATGTTATATCTCTAGATCTATCATTAATAATAGGTTTCATTGTCATTTTATTCCACTACAATATATTTAAGGATGCCTAAGAATAGATGCATGCACCCTATGAGATCCAAAGACTGGGAACGAAGTAATCTAGGGTTCCCAACAACTAGTATTAGAGCCCTAGGTTAGGATTTTGCATGCTAAATCTGTTCTAGGGTGTATTGACATCTTTTTTGTAAAGTTGGTTGCTCATCCCACAACTTAGAGGAATGAATGAATGTAATTAGTTTATTAGATATTGAATCTGATAATAATTGTTGGTTTAATTGTGTTGTTTTCTAGTTTAGGTTGTAAACTCCATCGTTAGGAGCACAATAATTTCTTTTTAGATGTAAATTTTTTTCTTTTTGACTAGATTGATTGTAAACTCCCATTTTGAGCTTTATAGGACTTTCGATTATGTAAAAGTTTGATTTATTTTATTTTATTTTATCAATCTTGTAACCTAAAGAGACCATGGAAGTATTCTAACTAATCATAGTGAGTCCATGGACAATCCCCAATCGAAAAAGGCAAGCTTTTGGAGCTTAAGGTAGTCAGCACAGGTGTGGAAGTAACCTTAGGTGCATAGATCAAGCATGTAGCACATGAGTGCTAGATTAACGCTCAAGCGGTTGTAACCAACGTCTTTTTCAAAATTTTGGGTGCTCAAGTGCAAATTGGCGTTTCTAGCATAATTATTAAGGTTTTTCCTATTTTTAGTTAACCCTATATTTGTTGCAAGTTTGATTTGGAAATATTGGTGATTTGGATTTTATCCAAATTTATTACCAATTATGCAACAAGATCCCTAAAGGCCATGGGGAAATTTTTGCTTATTTACTTCCTTGTTTATATGTGCTTTTTATTTATTGTATATATAGACTTAATAAAATATTTGGGTATCTTAATTGGAAATAAATTTTCATAAATTTTTTAAATTTAAAAACTTATTTAAATTGGAATATGCATGGTTAGGAAATGTTATTTTAATAAAAAATAAGTTGGAAAAAAATTAAGAGTTTTCTTTTCTTTTTAAAAT
This sequence comes from Vitis amurensis, assembly GCA_037355405.1. Taxonomy (NCBI): domain Eukaryota; kingdom Viridiplantae; phylum Streptophyta; class Magnoliopsida; order Vitales; family Vitaceae; genus Vitis; species Vitis amurensis. Next base: position 12,319,510 of record CM074680.1, on the reverse strand, counting down.
TAATTCTTGGAGATTTTATTTTTATAAAATCTTCTCAATCTTTGAGATCTCTAAGAATAAAATTTTGTTCTTTTAAGGAAGAGCTTTTATTTTTTCAAATCTTTATAAAATATTATTTTTCTTTTTTGCATAAGATTTCAATTATAAAGAATAAGTTAGTTTTGGAAATTCATAATAGATAATCTATGATTAAGAAAGTTACCAAAATAAGTGTTAAAACCTAAAAAAATGTTTTGGTATTCTTAGTAAATTTTCATAAGAAGATTTTTCCAATATTATTTATTTAAACTAGTTGTTGCTAATAAGAATGTTATTCCTTTTGGAACTATCCACTTGGTTTTGGGATTGGTGGTTATCCAAGCTCTCTTCCCTTGAGAGAAGGAGAACTACACCCGATGGTCATCCAAGCTCCTCCTTCCCCCTCTCCCTAAGAGGAGGAAACTATTCAATATGGATATGAATAGTTTAAAGATAAAAAAAAAAAGAGTAATTCTTTTAGCATAGAATTTTTAGTTTAAAAGATGAATAACGGAATTGGGAAATTATCATGATAGAGAATTTATGATGAAAGTTAAGTGACCTAATGGAGTTTTTAAAAAAAATTAAAATACTTTCCAAAATGAATTGTTTAATTCCTTTTAAGAAAACAAACATTTTTGGAAGTTTTTCATAGAGAATATTTTATCCATTAAAGAATTACTAAAAGTTGTGACTTTGGTAATACTTAATGAAATAAATTATTATGAAGTTTCTATGAGAATTTTATTAAATTAGAAAGGTGTAGGGATAAGGAAAATAAATTTGTGAGAAATTTTGAAGATGAAAGCTAAAGTTCCTTTCTTGGATAAGGAATTCTCTAGATTTTGAAAATTTTATAAATTGGTAATTTCCTTCTTACACTAGAGTTTCCAATTTGGAAAATAAATATTTTGTAAATTTTCATTAGAAATAATTTATCATTAAAAGATTATTACCAAAAGTTTTAGTAATTTGATGGAAATAAATGTCTTTGAAACATTTCCTAGATAAAATATTTATTAATTGGATTTGTATAAGGGAAGGAGAATTCATTCTCCTATTTTTTGAAATTCTCAAAGTAGATAATTTATTCATCAAGGTAATTACTAAGGTTTTAAAATGCTCTTAATTAACTTAAAAGATTGAGTGGGAGAGGGCTTTTGGCAAGCCCACAACCTTTATTATTGAGCTCATCGGGATTTTTACTTTAAAATATAAGTAACGGAATTGGAAAATTATCATGATAAAGAATTTATGATGAAAGTTTAGTGACCTAATGGAGTTATAAAAAATTTTTAAAATACTTTCCAAAATGAATTGTTTAATTCCTTTTAAGGAAACAAACATTTTTGGAAGTTTTTCATAGATAATATTTTATCCATTAAGGAATTCCTAAAGGTTGTAATTTTGGTAGTATTTAATGAAATAAATTATTATGAAGTTTCCATGAGAATTTATTAAATTGGAAAGGTGTAGGGATAAGAAAAATAAATTTGTGAGAAAATTTGAATATGAAAGCTGAAGTTCCTTTCTTGGATAAGGTGCTCTCTAGATTTTGAAAATCTTATAAATTGGTGATTTCCTTATTACACTAGAGTTTTCAATTTGGAAAATAAATATTTTATAAATTTTCATTAGAGATAATTTATCATTAAAATATTATCACCAAAAGAATTAGCAATTTGATGGAAATAAATGTCTTTGAAACATTTCCTAGATAAAATATTTATTAATTGGATTTGTGTAAGAGAAAGAGAATTCATTCTCCTATTTTTGGAGATTCTTGAAGTAGATAATTTATTCATCAAGGTAATTACCAAGGTTTTAAAATGCTCTTAATTAACTTAAAAGATTGAGTGGGAGAGGGCTTTAAGCAAGCCTATGATCTTTATTATTCACCACCCCACTGGCGGGTTGGGCCCTAGGAATCAAGGGATATGGACTCTCCATTAAGACGAGACTATACATGTCTATAGTGAGAGCAACCACCCCACTGATAGGGTTCCTTACTTGGTGACATTGATAGTTCAAGGATAATGGTTATACACTTATCATTGGATATGAAGTGGTTGAATTGCCTACTACGGTTCCACTTGCATAGTCCATAAGCCAAATAAAAAGATATGTTAATCTTGCCTTTCGATACCTTCATGGTTAAGGTAAAGAGATCAATCTAGGAGGGTCTTCAACTTGTAATAAGGACATGACCTACCTACCATAGGTTTGATTCTTATGATACTAGAATACCTTGCAAAAGGACACGTAGTTTGAGAGAATTGTTTTTTTTGCTAAATTAATTACCAATTACCTTGAATGCTCAATTATGTCATATGCTTGGTTGGTTTCATTATTATAGATATCATGTCTATTATTCATTATCACTCGCTTTCTCACAATAGACCTTGCTCAACTAATCATTTGAACTAATTTTAATCTCAATTTAGTAATAAATATCATAGAAGTTGTTTCAGGGAGTGCTAGTTATTCCTTATGAACTAACCTAGCAAAAAGAAAGAGTGGTATATCAAAGATGAAATTAGACAAATTAAAAGACTAAGTGTCTAATATTTGGATCTTTGGATATTGTGTTGCAATAGCAACACACGTCTATTACCAAGGACTTTGATAAGAGCAAGTCAACTTAGACAAACTGCCCTTAGGACTATTATGAACACTAGGTTTTACATGATCTTGAAGACCTTGCTAGTTTTCTTCGAGATGGCTAAGGAGATTTTAAAAAATTATAGGGTGTTTAGATAAAAGTCAAGGGTTCTTCAGGTTATTGTACCAAGACAAACAACAATAACACCAAATCTCAAGAGTAGGTAATTCCTTTGTGCCCTTTTAAGACACTAGAAAGGCATGCCTAGTTTGCCTAAAGGAAAAAATAAAGTATACATCATTTTCTCATTGTTGAATATTTAGTGGTGGATTTCACCATTTATGGTGGATAGATTTTGGGCCCACTGTCTGTAAGTTCTTACAGGGCATTCAACAAGTAAGAAGGTTAAATGATGAAATTATACTTATCTTAACTTCAATTGTAATGATAATTGTGCAGACTAGTGGGAGATACTATTTCTTCCATATGTGAGATACTATTTCTTCCATGTGTGCCCATTATCACTTTGCCAAGTGATGAGAATAGTCAGATCTCATGATTGAACCTAGCATTAATTAAACATTTTGTATATAGACCTATGTCATATTAATCTAAATAGGATCCAAAGACTGGTCAAGTTTGGACTATTTGATTTCAAAAGTTCTTCTAGTTTGTGAATCCTATATAAATGGTAAAATGACCAAGAGGACTATAGCTAAGAAATGTTTGGAGGTAGTGCATACTAACATGTATTGACCTTTTTGTGTTTATGGATGGAAAGTGTGGTTAGTTCATCAAAATACTCTAGGTTTGGATATGTACATAGGGAATATGATGCCTTAAATACATTCATTAAATTTTAGGCGAAATCGGATAACCTATCAGGTAAACATATTGTCACTTCAATAAGATCGAAGTAGTATGCCTCATACATTTAATTCTTTCCATAAGAGAGCATGAGATTAATTCCCAATTATATGCATTAGGAATTCCATTGCAAAATGGAGAGATGGAAATAAGATATCAAACTTTGATGGACATAGTGAGACCAATGACAAATTTATCATCTTCTCCCACTATCCTTTTAGGGATATTATGAGGAATCATTACCTTTATGGTTAGGATCATTAGAGAGTGTTTGTTGATACAAATGTCAGATTTTTGATGAAGACTACGTGATAAGGAATAAGGTAAGGAATGATATAGAGTGGAATATATAGGCTTTAGATAGTTGTCTTCCATCACCAGAGAGAGAGAGAGAGAGAGAGAGAGAGCTTAAGTTTCTACTCTTTTAAAGCCCACACTTTGGAGTGCCTAGGTCATGGTTCGAGTCATCGGGTGGAAGATTTTGGGTAAACAAAACCTTTGGACTATTGATTACTACCAAAAAGTGCTATTTTGTAGACCTAATTATAATGGTTTTAAGCACCTTTGTGTAGTAATCATATTCATTTAACCCAATTAATTCATTAAGGTCCTTAGTAATTGGTTTTAACCATTTTGTGGCAAGTTTACATGTTTATATCAGCTTATGAATCAATTCAAGCATGCCAAATGATGGAGGAGCTTCTTGGACAAGTTAAAGCAATCTTTTAGCTACACCAAAGCAAGCCAACAAAAGGAGAGAAGCAAAGAGAAGCAAAGGGAAGCAAAGAGGAAAACAGAGGACAGCAGCTGCAGTCTTCTTTGGCACTTTTGGAGCACTTCCCGAAGTCCATTTTCTACATGCTATATACCATTTCAAAGCTCAGGAAGTCAAGAATCCAACACTTCAAACCGTGTACAATTTGGAGCTGAAATGAGGAAGATATGGCCTTTGGAAGACAACTGCTCCAGGGGTGTGCGAAATTTTCGCACAACACCTTCAAAATTCGCACACCCCCTTGCATGGTGCGAATTTTCCCCTGTTTTTGCCGACTCCATACGAGATCTTTTCTTTTGGATATTTTTGTATAAATTTCCATTCTTCTCCTTGTAATCCACGAATCATAAGATTTCTTAGCTAGCAAGGTTGGAAAAACTTCTCTATTTATATCCCCTTGCATCCGTTGTAAATGATTATCGATCAATATATAGAATATACAGAGCCTTGCTCTGTTTTTCTCTTCTCCTGTTCTTCCCCATTTCTATTTTCTTAGTAGCCAAACAGCCTCTGAGGGCTTTTCCTCAAAGGATGATTGGCTAAAACTTTTAGTTTCTCAAAGTATGGATGTTATGTGATGGCTTGGATGCAATCCCATGGAAATTTCTCGCACCCGAAAGGTAAGGTAGACGTTTTTCATTAAAGGTTCATTAATGCAAAGTTTGGTTTTTATTTCCTTTGGACAACTTCCAACGGCCAATACTTGATAAGCTTTTGGATTTCTATCCATTAGTTATCTTCTACGAGCTATTGGAAGGTGAGGTTTTCAATTCCAAGTTTTGCATTAATCCGATTAGAACCAATTTCAATGGCCATTGAAAGGTGAGTTTATCACCTAGAATGACTTTGAGTTGCCAATATTTGGTAAGCTTTTGGCTTTAGACCATTAGTTATCTCTTACGAGCCATTCAAAGGAAGTCTAAGGTGAATAACCATTGATGAAATTCACTACCATCTGTTTTGCCATTTTAAAGGATTAAAACTTGATTTGCTAAATCCATACCGGTTCGGGAAGCAAGCATCACCATAGTTGCAACCCCAATGCGAGGAGCCTATCCTGAGATTTCCAATTTGCATAAGAGCCAAAGCATAGCTATCCTATCTTTGAGAAACTTGTTTTTACACCCTTTCATTTTAATCTTTAATGTTAGCTTAGATTAGTTTAAATCTTTCTAAAACATTTATGTCTTCTTTTAAAGCTAACCTTGAAATGAAAAAGCATCAATTCATCTTTGAATTAATATCATTTGTGAAGTGAAAACCCATCCCAGTGAACGATCCTAGAACCACTATGCTATAGTAGCTTGGCTACTTTAGTAATAGTATTTAAGGTATAAATTTTGTTGATACGCCTTTAAAGCTAAGCTACCATGAGTCGAATCAACTATTCAAACACATTCTTCACCGTAAGGAACTAATCTAAGAACATCTAGATCTACATATGAGTACTATATTTCTAAATCCATAGTTAATAATGGTTTTTATTGCCATTTTATTTTGTTTTGATAGATTTAGAGATGCATAAGGATAAATGCATGTACCCTATGAGATTTGGGCTTGGGAACAAAGTAATCTACAATTCCCAGCAACTACATTGGGGGAGGAGGGGGGGTGATGTAATATCCTACTTTGAATAGGGGAAAAAGTTTTTAATACTATATATGTGTGAACTTCTTTAAACCATGTAAGTATGTTTTAAAGTCGTGAAAGCTCTTTAGGCCTAGGCGGAGAATATCTATGTGGTTAGGAGCAAGTTGTTACAAAATAGTATTAGAATCGATCTACGACCAAGTGTGAAAGTTTGTTTGACCTCGAATATAATGTCAACATTATGTCTGCATGAAAGAGTGGGAAGAGGGGGGAGGTCATTGTAATATTCAACATCAAATAGAGGAAAAGTTTTTTACACTAAATATTTAGGGGCTTCTCTTAACTATGTAAACACGTTTTAAAGTTGTAAGGGTTTCTTAGGCTTAGAATAGACGATATCGACGTGGTTGGAAGTGGGTCTTTACAATTATCCATATTTGTACAATTGTTTTTTAAAACATGCATTATAAAATAAGGAAAGAAAATTAAAATAAGTTAAACATGGTTTCAGAAAATACCCTATTTAGAAAATGAGTTTCCAAATTGTCTCCCATTAAAAATTTAACAATATAATGAAAAAGGCCTTTTTGTCTTTTAAAAAAATTTAAAATTAAAAACAATTAAATCAAGTGCACAAGGAAATGAAAAAAGGTCACTCATTATAGTGTAAAATGTAATATTTGAAAGAAAATAGCGGAAGTCAGGAAAAGAGTGATAAATTATATTTGTATCTATCAAAACTCTTTTTGCATCCACCCATTTAATGGAATTTTTTAAGACATAAATGCTCCATGTTAAAATCCCTAAAGTACTCTTCAATACAAAAATATTCGACTGTCTAATACCAGACATTTATCCCCCGTTTGAAGTTCTAGAGTCGGACATATACTCTAAGTTTGGATATTAAGAACCGTACATTGCAAGAGTGTTCGACATTCTAGGTCCAGACATAGCTATGATGTTCAACTTTCTAGGTCTGGACACCACAAGTTGTGTTTTGTTTTTTTTGTTTCTCTATTTATACTACATCTTTCCATGATTTCTCATTTATAAATCACTTCTAAATTCTTCCTAATTCCTTTTAAACCATTTCAACAAGTTCCTTTTGCCAAAAATTATATATGAATAAGTTCTAAAAGACATTCGTATAGTATGTTATATGGATTCAAATAAAATGTATAAAAGAAAATTCAAATTAACTATAAGTATACCTGTAATAATTCTCTAATATTAAATAACTTTCGAACAAGATGATTTAAAGTTAGCATTAATCACCATAAAGAAATTGGTTGAAAGAAAAGGGAGGAAGAAGACGGCTGAAAGAGTCACAATGAAAATGATGTTTTTGGGTATTTTTGAAATTATAGGGTGTATATGTGAACGAGTTTTTTATTTTTTGGTGGTATTTAAATAGGATAGACCAAAAGTATTGAATTTTGATAATTATATCTACAGGGACTTAATGGGAAACCGAAGAACGACAGACAGAATGGCAGCCAAAGTTTAACAATTTGATCACTCTGATTTTGAATCAAGAATTTCTAAATATAGAGACGTGTCGTGCCTCATTTTACCTTCATCTCTCTTCAAACCCTAGACCTCTCTCTTCCTCAACTACCACTTCTCGTAGCGGTACGTTTCACGATTCGAGTCCCTCCAATTTTCCGTTTAGTTGCTCAAAAACAGTGGCGTTGTGCTTTAACCTTTGTATAGGAGGAAGGGAACAATAGGCGTTTATTCGAGTTCTTAGTATACGTCCAACTTTTTGATCGGTTTACGCTTAGGTTTTTTCTTTCTTTTTTTCTTCAAATTTTCTTTTGTAATTGAATCAACGGTAGGTGCTGATTTGAGATTTTGCTTTATTTTGTCTCTCTCGTGTGTGTTTTTTTTCTTTGTTTTTGTTTTTGTGCTCTTTGGCTTTCTGGGCAATCAGAACGGAGGGCTATCCTTTTGTAGTTGTCGCTCGTGAAGTTTCAGACGATTTCATTATCGAATTGCTTTTACGTGTTATCTGGCTCTCGATTCATATTTATTTACTTTCTTTCCGTTTGGTTTCTGAGAGACGATTGGAAAAGCAAAGATAATTTTTTATGTTTTTGTTAATTGGGAGCTGAAATTTAATCTCTGTACTCAGTGGCTTAATGAACTACTAGGATTAGATTCAATTCGGTTGAGTGTTTCATTTTGGTTTCTTTTCTTACAAACCGGAAGGACGGTTGGGTAATGATTTAGTGGTTTGTTTGAATTCAGCTTTTCTATATATAAATATTTGGTAATTATGGCGAGGAAGATGCTTATTGATGGGGAGCTGAGCAAGCCTAATGAAGAGGAGACCCATTATGACTTTGATTTGTTTGTTATTGGGGCTGGAAGTGGTGGCGTTCGTGCTGCCAGGTTTTCAGCGAATTTTGGGGCTAAGGTATCATTTTGGAGAATTATAAAAAAATCATGGTTTTAGCTGTTATTTTTGAAATCCAAATTAATTATTGATATTGATTATCAAAAAATCATTATGCTACTTTTTAATAGAATCTACTTGCCGTTTTAATTGGCTTTGTTTGTTTGAGTTTCTGGTACTTAGGTAACATTAATTCACCAAACTATTTTGTTTTGTCATGTAACATCACTTCCACCCTCTGATTGAGTGTTAGCTGTGTTATATTCTCCATTTTTTCTTGTAAAATGACATCTGTTTTCTTTTCCCAAAAATAAAACAATGAAAAGGATGCAGAAAACATATTTGGTATTCCATTTTTTAATATTGTTTGAAATTTTTTTCTTCCAAAATGGATCCTTTTCAGAAAATCTGAAAAGGTTGGTGGTTTTGTTTTTAAAAAACGAAGCACCTCAACAATTGAGAAGTACACAAAATGAATATGTTTGTTTCCTCATTTTTGGAAAATGAAAATTTTTTCCATTTATTGTTTTTTCATTTCGACAGCCAAACAAGCCTTTAGCTTTTTGGTGATATTGATTATATTTTTCTTTCCTTTTTGTAACATTTCAAATTGATAGCTAATTTTCTTCTGACTATCTTGAAAACTATCCTGCAAGGTTGCAATCTGTGAGCTTCCCTTTCACCCAGTCAGCTCAGAAGTAATTGGAGGGGTTGGTGGCACGTAAGTTTATCATAACTTTAAGTGAGGTTTGCGCTTCAAAAGTTTGAGTTTGTGGGGGTTTCTCTTTGTTTTTAGCTAATGTTGGGTGTTTTTTCTATTGTTCAGATTGTGTAGGAAGGACCTCTCATCCTTCTAGTGGTTTCTTTTGTTTCTTTTTTCTTTTCTTTCTCCTGTATCTTTCCTTCTATTAATATATTTCTCTTCGTTTCTGATAAAAAAAAAAAAAAAAAAAATTATATGGCCCCTTAAGAATGGATTCTAGCAATTCAGAGAGGAGTAATTTGTCTAAGTACTCTGGTTGTGCCCCATAGATGATCTTTAATATATTCTTAAATAGAAAAAGAAAAATAATTTATATCACAACATCGCAAAAGATTGTTTTTGTTTCCTTTTTTCTTTTGACAAAAGAACCAATTAAAATGTATTTGTGATTTTGAATGATGAACATTAACATAATGGCATATGGAGGTTTTTTTGTAGTGTTTCTGTTTGTTAGATGTTGAATTAGTAATGATGGTTATTGCAAATGAAATTCTGAAACTAAAATTTCATATTGTCATGACGTCTCACATCTGGGTTTGCAGGTGTGTTATCCGTGGTTGTGTTCCTAAAAAGATTTTGGTGTATGGAGCATCTTTTAGAGGTGAAATTGAGGTGAGAGTTTGTTTGATCTGTTTCAGAAACATATGATATAAATCCACAATAATTTATCCAAAAAAAAAAACCATTTCTTTCTTGGATTTTGGTTTTAAAGAGGAACATTTTAAGAAAATATCTTAGCTAGAGGTATTTAGTTTTGGTCAATTTATCAAATTTTAACTAGAAATGAATTTACTAAATAAAGAAAAACAGGTCTAGGAAAACTCATCAAGTGGAGACCTCCTTTTCATTTGCTAATGTGTTTGTCACATGCCCATTTGCTCACAATATTATTACGGCAACCAAATATAATCAATTGAAGCTGCCTCAAAAAGCATAAGGTGGAACTAAATTTATTTTCCATAGACCTTCATTGTTGTTATCCCCACCTTTCTCATGTTTGTACTACTTTTCCATGCATTTTTCATGCAATAGTATGATATATTCAAGATTTTCCTTGTCATAAGGTTTCTGACATTATCTGATACGTAATGTATGTATGTTTTGTAGGATGCCAAGAATTATGGGTGGGAATTGAATGACAAAGTGGACTTTAACTGGAAAAAACTTTTACATAAGAAGGTTTGTTCTAATTTCTCTATTCCACCTCCACGCATGTGACATTTTCATTTATGGTATCACACAACTCAGCTGGCACAATTCAGTGTTACATTTATTCAATAAATGCTTTTAACAAAACTCTAATCAAGTGAAAATTTAAAATAAGGAAATTGATGTGGGGTGAGTCCTCTCATCAAATGTAGTCTTAAAACCACTGGCACAGAGTATGTAAATTTACATAAAACAAGCAAGATACCTGGACCCAATATCAATATGTAGAAGGTTGTCAATCTGGTATTCTTTAATTCAAATACCAATTAATCTGGTTGAACATCATAATGTTTAGTATCGCAATTGGTTATGAAAAATGGGACCACATCAATATCCATTTTCTCTTGTCAAACTCTCCTTCGGATACTCATTCTCGATTCACCACTTTGGTAATCCTTTTTAAGATAGAGATAATTCTAGTGCTAATGGAGATGGAGGACATTCATTGGTGAAAAATAAATGGTTTCATTTTTGGTTTTCCTAGTTCTTCTTCTCAAATTGTATTTAGTTCTTTGAGAAAAATCCTTTCCAGGATTACATATGATAGCTGAAGGCAAAAAAGGGGGATATTTTTAGTATATCATGGGGAGAGTCATGAAGTTATTTGTTATCTAAACTCCGATTCTTTCAGGTTAAGATGCTTGAAATGAAGTTATAGATCTTTACACTATGAATGCTATGGTATGGTCCTAAAATTAACTGTGATTAGGACATTTTTGAAGATCATATATGTTTTGATTAGGAAATTTGTGAATATCAGATATGTTTTGATTAGGAAATTTGTGAAGATCAGATATGTTTTGTTAAACTTGCTTAAATGTTGTTTTCACATCTATAATAATTTGATGTGGGATTCTCTTCAGTTTTATGTTTCCTTTTGGGCTTACCGTGCAGACATTTTAAACCTTATCATTTGAGTGTAATTCAGCTTAACTGGCTGGCTGTCGATTTGCACTCCTTAAGGTTGGGTCTATAGGGTCTGGGTTCACTATACGTGTACAGGCCTTCTGTCTTTTTGTATAGCCCTCCTTGTTTTGGGAGGTTTTCTCAAATTTTTTTTATTAGGTTTGTACATCTTGGGGAGGACTTTTCATCCTTCTCATGTTTTTCTATTTTAATACAATTGTTCGTTTCTGATAAAAAAAAAAGAGTACAGGACTTCTTGTTGTTTTTGGTTGGGCTTGGCATTTCTGAAGGAAGTGCGCTTGATCTTCATTTAAGTAATTGGTAACCAATTATCGAATCTGCTAGATCTGGACATTTACAGAATTCAATTATACCTGGAATTCTTGGATGCCATTTCATGAGTTTGGAACAACCAGTGTTAAGCAATTGAAATCTTCTTGTGGGTGTTAGTGGTTTCCATGCAATGCATTTTTTTCTTTCTTTTTGTGGCTTTACAGACAATTTGTTTTTGATTTCTATTTTTTTTAGTTATTCATCACTTTTTTAACAGTTAGTCATGCTAATGAGTTTAAGAATGGGTTTTTTTCCCTCTTTTTCTGTAATTGCAGACAGAGGAAATAGTCAGGTTAAATGGAATTTACAAGCGGTTACTGACAAATGCTGGGGTGAAACTGTATGAAGGAGAGGGAAAGATTGTTGGTCCTAATGAAGTTGAGGTGACACAACTAGATGGCACTAAGTTGTGTTATTCAGCAAAGCACATATTGATTGCAACTGGTAGTAGGGCTCAACGTCCAACTATTCCAGGGCAGGTAAATTTTCTGATCTTCTTTCCAATATTGTTTGAGATTGAATATGGTATACACAAACTGGTTTTGAAATTATGAGTTTAAGATCCTGATTTCAGTCCATTTGAAATGGTAATGAGGATTTGAGTGTTTGCTAATTTTGAAAGGATGCATGAAGAAAATCTTGTTATCTACTTAGCTTGTGCCATGTGGACACATAAAAATCCAGTTGAAGTGGAGCTTAAATCCAGTTGACTCTTTTAGTAAAGAAATATAGCACACGCTGAAGAGATTGCTCAAGAAGCACGGGTTGTCAAGTCATGCGATTAGATGCTTAGCATGTTTAAGGTGTAGGAAACACCATAATATTTTCCAGCTGAAGAGACTGTAAATTTTGCAAAATCACTATGATCAAATGATTGTGGTTGATCGATATAAAGATTCACATGGACATCATAAAAATCATTGTGATTCCAATTTTTTATGATACAAAAATCTTCGTTTACTAAGAGAAATTTTTCTTCAAAATTTTGATTTGGTGGTGGATTGAGTCCCAATTGCTAATGACAAACACAAGGCAAAATTACGTTGGTCAAGTCATTGCATAACAAAGGGCATATTCTCAGATGAGAATTCTTAGGAACAATAATTCCTATTTGGAGAGAGTTATGAAATTATGTCCTTGCAATCTATAAATGGATTAGAAGGTTTTGAGAAATGGCTATGATGTGTCTCTCTGGGTCAAACTTGTGGATTGCTCTAAGAGCAGCCACATGGCAGCCTTAAATCATCTGATAGAATCCAAGATTCTAACCCAACTGAAGGCCTGAAAAAATTACCCGAAAGTCTCTTTCTTCTTTCACTCACATACACACACATGCACATCTGTGTTTGAATGGTTCCTACCCTGCCCCTGTCAGGAAAAGGTTCCCTCCATTACTCTTGTTTGTACTTAATTTTTCTACTTGTGGGAAATGTGACATTGTTCTCTTTGTCTTGGAGTTGGGGCGAATCAACAAATGAACAATTTTTTTTGCTTGAGCTTGAATACATGTCTTCTATTAGCTAGGAGGGTTAAAGACAGGTAATGAAAGACCTTGTTTCTCTTAGACTTGAAGGTATAGGTAGTCAGGGAAAAGAGAAAAGCCTATTCATTAAACATCTCGGGATCCTATTTTATTGATTCGTCATCAGTCTCAATGCACAAGCCTTAAGCAAGAAACCTTCTCAGCCAATGGGGCATGACAAGGTCTTTCCGCATGTTAGCTGCAATATAGAGCAGTTTATGAAAACATGCAATATATTCCCTATAAGTTCCTTGGGTACGACCATTGCCACTGAAAACTCTGGCACATTCACCTTATGAAGTTCTTTCAGTGGAATGAAGGCAGATCTAGGGATATCAAAGTTGATGCTCTTGGGTTGCCTATATGATGAGGTGTTGCAATGATATGAGATAGGCCCTTATGGGGTGACCTTGTGCAGTCAACACCCAGGAAACTGCTCAGTGGGGTGTGTCTTAATGATGGAGAGGAAAAAAAAATATTTATCTTAAAACTTGCAAAAATAGTCCAAAACTTCTTTAGAAAAGGAACAATTTACCTCCAAAAAAGTGTTAAATTTATAGACATTTAGAGGTGGTCACACATGTGAATCACATTCGTGGCATATTCAACATGTGCCAAGCTTGTTAAAGCCATATATTTTTTCTTATGGATTAAGCAAATCAGGGTTGGGGTTAGGGTTTTGGAAAAGCCATGAATTTGCCAAGGAAGAGGGTTCAACTTCTGATCTTTGTCATCGGCATCATCGCTTTCAGCATCATTTATGTTGGTTATTTATAAGAATAGGTGGTGAACATTAGTTATGGGATGGAGAATAGGTGGAGAAGAAGCTTTTTGAGGTTAGGGGTTAGGTTTGACAACATCAAGGGGGGGGGGGGGGGGGGGGGGGTAGTAAGTGGATTTAGTCACTTAAAGAAGTTAAGGTGCTCTCTTTTCTTTGGCTTTTGAAAAGGAAGAGATTGGTTTGCTGCTGGAGTAGTTGAAGGTGTTTGAGTTAGAGAGTTCCTTGGGTTTCATCAAGAAGTTTAGAGGAAAAACAAGGACACATCCTTTGGAGGTATGTTTTGATGGTAGAGGAAGGTTCATCGGAGTTTGTAATAAATTGAAGAGCTATCTTTATGGTAATTCCAGAGGGTGTTAGAAGCAGAGGATGGGAAAACTTAAGGATGGGGATGCCATCTATGGTGGAAACCCCTTCCTATGCATCTTTGACTAGGCAAACGAGGGTGGTGTTTGCTAAGAAGACAATGGGCTATTTTTGAGAAGTGTAAAGTGTGCTCATATGCAAATATCATTGAAGAGAAGGGTCCAATAAAAGGAGCTATTATCCTATTGGGGAGGCGGGCTCCAGCTGGGGTTTGGGAAGTGTTGTAGGGATAGAGGATCGGTTAGAGGTAGGAAGAGCTGTTGCAAGAATTTTGGGTGAGGGCTGTGGTGCACATTACACCATTCTCAGTCTTCAAAGGGTTGTTTTTCATGGATATTTTTGAAAGACATGTTGACATTAAGAGATGGGAATGTTATTAGAGAAAGGAGATTCTACTATTATTTTAAGGAGGTGGTTGCCAAGGGAATATATTATGGTGCTTGGAAAATTTAGGCCTAGCTGGATAGACTACGAGGCCTTCCCTTCCATTTGTGGGTTGAAGTGTTAAGGGAGAGTTATTGAAATTAACTGGGGCACTTCAAAGCTAGTCAATATCTCAAAAATCAAGATGAGAGTAGAACTGAAAGCAAATGTGGTGTCACCAGCACTGTTAGAGGTGAAAGCTGAAGCTTGGTGCTTTACAGTGTCTGTTTCAGTCATTGGAGGTCAAGAAGATGAGTTTTTTGGGAGGGTTGAGTTAACTCATACTAGAAGTGGGTTAGACTCAGTGAGACATGGCCTCAATCCACACTCTGCTCTCTGTGCAATGGTTACAGTTACAACGTCCTAAGACATGTGGTAGTAGTCGGGTGCAAGTTGGGAACAGATGTCCTCCACTTCCCTTCCTTTTAAATTCAAATTCAGGGTCAATCTGGCCTTTAAGTATGGAGAAAAATTTTAAGATAGCCCAGTCGAAAGGAAAGTGGGCTGTTCCAAGTACAGGAAGTACTGAAGTTAGAGAGAAACAGGAGAGAGAATACCTCTTTTCTTATGCATTCTAAGGTCTTGATCAATGGTTTCAGAACCGGATCGGTTATTGATTCGGAAAAGTTATCGGTTCACGGTTCACTAATCGGACCGACGGTCGAACTGGTGACGTCATAAGTATATAATTTATAAATTATTAAAATTTAAAATAATTATAAAAAATAAAAATAATAATTTATATATTATTTAAAAATTAAAATTTTATTTGAAAATTAGAAAATTAGTTTCAAGTTATAAATTTAAATTAAAATCATAATTTAAATTTAAATTTTAAAATTAAAAAACTCATTTTAAAATCAAGAATTTATCTAAAATTGTAATATTTTCATTAATTTAAATTAAAAGCATAAGTTTTAAATATCATAAAATAAAAAAATAATAAATATAAAAGGAAATAAATAGTAATGAGATAAGGTAAAAAATAATAAAAAAAAAAAAATTGGAATAATTGAAGAAGAGAGGAGAGGAGTGGGCGGTGGGGATTTGGGGGTGGGTTTCCATTTCCAGTAGCAGGTGGGGGGCTTCCGACGGGCACTTCTAGTGTTGGGTGGGGGGGTTTCGGCGAGCAAAAAGGGGAAAGTTTTTCGGCTTTTCCAGCGCAAGGGGTTCCAACATAGGGGAGGGGGTGGTTTCCAAGCCACAGGGGGGTTCCCTACGAGCAAAAAGAACTTTTCCGGCGCAGGGGGTGGTGGTGTTCCAGCGTGGTCGCGGGTTGGCTTTGCAAGGGTGGTGGGGGTTTTGCTAGCAAGGCTTTTCCGGCGTTGGGACAGGGAGGGTTCCAGCGGGGTTGTGGGGAGGGTTTCAACGGAGAAGAAGAGCTTTTCCAGCGGGGTGGCTTTGCAAGGGGGGTGGGGGTCTCGCCGGAGAGGGGAACAACGACAATGGAGGAAAAAAAAATAAAAAAATTGAACTAGACGGTTCAGACGGAACCGTCTGATTCATACGGTTTGGATGGAACCGTCCGGTTCATACGGTTCGGACGGAACCGTCCGGTTCATACGGTTCACCGATCGGACCACCGGTTTAATTGGTCAAATTCCTGTCTGACCATTTTCTGGCCCAATTGATCAGACCGGACTGGAACCGTGACCGGCCGGTCCAGTCCGGTTTTTAAAACCATGGTCTTGATTGAAGGCTATATATCGAACAAAGCTTGAATCTAGAATCTAAACAATGAAACAATGAATCTAACAAGGAAAACATAATCCTAGCTAAATTTTAGGATCTACATAATATTGTAAACCATACAACATTTAAGTATGGAAACTATTTTACATGCTCAACGGCCCAATCCCAATTCTTCCAACAGGAAGCCCACTTGGTTGGAGCCCAAGTGCCAGCCTCCTAGAAAGTTTTGAAAAGGATCCCGATAACCAGGAAAAGAGAAGCCTAGTAGCTTGGGAAAATCCATCTGTGTTTAAGGATCAATCTAATTATCAGTGGAAAGAAGGCTCAGTGCACCTTTAAAAGATGAAGCTCAAGAGAAAAATCTATATCAAAGGTCTAAACCCAATGATATACCTTCTCTTAAAGGTATGAGATCAGTTTCCAACAGCACCGTATCTATCAACAGGTGGTCAAAGGCTCATAAAAGGAGTCTGTCTAGCAGTTTGATGCCAAAATCCAACCTCTTATGGCAAGATTTTCAAGGATCAGGATTGTGCAAGGTGTAGGAACGAGGCTATGCAAGGAAATGAGAGAAACTTTTGTGGAAATGAGAAGCTTATTTTAGTAAGAGTTTGTGCAGCATGGGCTATGAGAAAATTGAATCTTCTAATAGTTTGGAATTCTCTGATGAAGAGATGTGGAACTTATCCACTCAGTCGTAGAATGTTTTGGGCACTTATGTGAAGATTCTAAGGAGAAAGGGTCCAATTTTCAAGTCTTCATACTCTCTAATAATTGACCAGAGAATAACCTGTGAGGAAATGAATGTTTGCAACATGGGAATCAACATTTTCTGGTGGAAGATAAAGGGAGTGGGAGTCAAGATTCTGGCCATTTTGGTAGGGTTCCTTTGGGAGCATCCAGATACAACCTTCCTACTTTTATAGCTACTGCAGGAAGTCTCATTTGTTTGGAATGCAATTTGGAATGGGTATACTTGACGATATGAATCATTTTGAAAAATAAACGTATTCGTTCTGTAGCGGATCTCTTATAAATCTTTCTACTAGTCTATCTATCTATTTATTCCATTTTTGTCTAAATTGCAGAGTAAATGTGCCTGTAAATGCAGTATTTTATTAAGTATTAATATTATTTATTATATTATTCATTAATGATCATTAATGAATTACCATTTTAGTTATAGAGGGTTTGCTCTAAGGACTAAGGATAAGAAAAATGAAATATTCATAGGCCATTTGTGGCATGCAGAAAGGGCTCCTGCAGCTGCAGCAGGATTTGACAAAGGAATTGATTGTGATTTTGAACCTATTAAACTTAGATGAGGCTTTTGTTTTTGATAAGGAGATGACAATATTTGCTGAAGTCTCCTCACCTTTGTCCGACGTGATCCTTCAGTACCTCTATTTTCTTCTCTACATTTCCCAGTATTGGGGGTCTGGTGTTCCACTTGACTTGAATGTTGGCTCTTCTAAATGTCAAATTTTGGGGCCTGTGGGTCTATGGATACCTTTATCTGTACTGTGTGTGGCAGTAAGGCTTCCCCTTGTTTGAGTCCGAGTGCTTCTAAAGAGGTCCTTCCTTCCCTCTTGGGGGGATCCTGCTGGTTCATCTATTTTCCCTCTAGATGGATACCACATCAAGGGTCTTGAAAAAAATTGCAGAGAAAAGTATATGTTATTGCTTAGAAGAAGTATATATATATAAGTGTATAGATATAGGAAACCTATAGAATCCCAAGTAATCAGGAAACTGAATTTAAAATCTCCTAAAATACAAAGTTCGATTTCTAAACTAATTCAAATCTTCAACTTCTAAAGATCTGCCAATACTCTCCCTCAAGTTGGTTCAAAGATGTCCAACATGCCCAACTTGTCAATTAAGGGAGAATAGATGTTAGAAGGTAAGGCCTTAGTGAACACATCTGCCAATTGTGACTTGGAGGCTATGAATGGTGTGCAAATCACCCCTTCGTCGATCTTTTCCTTGATGAAGTGTTGGTCAATCTCAATGTGCTTTGTCTTATCATGTTGTACTGGATTATGTGCAATACTTATTGTTACCTTGTTGTCACAGTACAATCTAGCAGGTTCATCCACTTTTATATGTGGTTCTTTTAGAAGAGTGCTGAGCCATGAAGTTAAGAATTCAGTAGGGAACCCATGAAGTTAAGAATTTTGTCTTGGAATGTAAGAGGGGCCAATGACAGTAATAAAAGAATGGTGTTGAAGTCTTTCATAAAAGCGTAGGAGGTAGATTTGGTTTGCATTCAGGGAAACCAAAATCCATGATATTTCCTTAGGAGTGGTCCGAAGTCTAAGGATAGGTAGATTCATTGAATGGGGTGCAGTCAATGCGGGCTTTTGGGGGGATTGTAGTGTTTTGGGATAATAGAGTCCTTGAATTGGTGGGATTGGAGGTAGGGGTTTACTCAATTTCTTGCCGGTTTAAGAATTGTGATGAGGGTTTTGTTTAGTTTTTTATTGGGGTGTATGGCCCTACTCAAGGAGGTGTTAGAGAGGATTTTTGGGCAGAATTAGGGCCATAAGGGGTCTTTGGAATGACCCATGGTGTATTAGGGGTGACTTCAACGTTGTAAGATTCCCTCAGGAGCGTTCTGGTGGCACCCGGAGGTTGTCTGCAACAATGAGAAGATTTTCAGAGGCGATAGATGAGCTTCAATTGAGAGATCTGCACTTGATTAGGGGTCCTTTTATGTGGAGGGGGGGATTGAATAATCAAGTCCTTGCACGGTTAGACCGTTTCTTGGTGTCTGATGATTGGGAAGGCCACTTCAATGGGGTGTCATAGTACATGTTGCCTAGACTTGTTTCAGACCATGCTCCTATTCTGTTGGAAACTTTTTTTTTTTTTTTTTTTTTTTTTTTTTGGTGGGGGTAGAGGCCCATCTCCTTTCAGGTTTGAGAATATGTGGCTCGAGGAGGAAGACTTTAAGGAGTTAGTGAAGTCTTGGTGGATGTCCCTTAATTTTAGAGGGTCCTCGAGCTTTTTTTGGTTGAAAAATTGAAAAGCCTCAACCTTGTTAAAAAGGTGGAACATTGAAGTTTTTGGGAATGTAATTGTTAAGAAATTAGAGGCCCTATCCCAAGTGGAATTCTAGGATTCTAAAGAGGTGCAGGGTACCTTATCCTTTGAGGAGGAGTTTGCCAGGGAGAACTTAAGGGCAAATTTTGAATGGGCTCTAGTGAAAGAAATAAGTTGGAGGTAGAAATTTAGGGAGGTTTGGCTAAAGGAAGGGGATAGAAACACTAGTTTCTTCCACAAAATGGCAAATGCTCATAGGAGGTGGAATACTATGGCTAAGGTGAAGATTAATGGAGTTTCTTTCACAGAGGAGGTTGACATAAGGGAAGGGATCGCTCAGGCTTTTCAGTTGCTTCTGTCGGAACCTCCAGGGGAGTGGCGTCCTAGTATAAGGGACATGCGGTTTTCTGTTCTACACAGTCAAGATGCAGCAATGTTGGAGGAACTGTTTTGAGAGGAGGTGCTGTTCATTGCCTTGTCAGAGTTGAATGGAGATAAAGCACCAGGGTCGGATGGCTTTTCTCTTGCTTTCTGGCAACATTGTTGGGATGTAGTCAAGGTTGAGGTCATGAACTTTTTTAAGGAATTTTATGAACAAGAGTGCTTTGTGAAAAGCCTCGATGCAACTTTCCTAGTGCTGGTTTCAAAGAGAGGAGGAGCTGAAGAGTTGAAAGATTTCAAGCTGATAAGTCTAGTGGGCAACCTCTATAAGCTATTGGCTAATAGGCTTAAGAAAGTGGTGGGAAAAGTGGTCTCAAAATTTTAGAATGCATTTGTGGAAGGAAGACAAATTCTTGATGTGGTACTCATAGCTAATGAGGCAATTGATTCAATGTTGAGAAGTAATAGTGTTGGGGTGCTTTGCAAACTTGATATTGAAAAAGCTTATGGTCATGTAAGTTGGAATTTTCTTTTTGAGGTGTTAGGAAAAATGGGTTTTGGTCAAAGATGGATTAATTGGACTAGTTGGTGCATCTCAACTCCAAGGTCCTCGATGTTAGTGAATGGTACTCCTTCAGGGGTTTTTTTAGAGCTCTAGGGACTAAAGGCAAGGGGACCCATTATCTTCGTATTTATTTATTAATGGAGGTGCTCAATTGCTTTCTTGGAAGGGCAAAAGAGGGTGGCTTTTTGACTGGTTTCAAATTGTTAAGAAGAAATGGGGAGGGCTTGGAGATCTCCAATTTGTTGTTCGTAGACAATACTTTGGTTTTTTGTGAGGCTTCCTCTTCCCAAATGACTTATTTGAGTTGGTTACTCATGTGGTTTGAAGGTATTTCAGGTTTGAAAATCAATTTAGATAAGAGTGAGCTTATTCCGGTTGGGAGAGTGTTGAATGTAGTAAAGTTGGCTGCTATAATTGGTTGCAAAGTGGGTATGCTCCCAACCTCTTATTTAGGCCTTCCTTTAGGAGCTGCCCATAACTCGGTGGTGGCTTGGGATGGGGTAGAAGAAAGGTTTAGAAAGAGATTAGCAATGTGGAAAAGACAATAAATTTCTTAAGGGGGAAGGCTAACTCTGGTTAAGAGCGCGCTAGCTAGCTTGCCAATCTACTTTATGTTGCTTTTCCGGATGCCGAGGAGAGTTCACTTAAGGTTGGAAAAGATTAAAAGTGACTTTTTGTGGGGTGGTGGGGCTCTAGAGAGCAAGCCTCATGTAGTGAAATGGGATATTGTTTGTTTAGACAAAAGAAAAGGAGACCTTGGAATTGGATGTCTTAATTCTCTAAATAAGGCTCTCCTTTGCAAATGGTTGTGGTGCTTTGCTAAGGAGAGGGATGCCCATTGGAGAGAAGTTATTTGTGGTAAATTTGGGGAATTGGAAAGGGGTTGGTGCTCTAAGGAAGTGAGGGGCAGCTATGGTGTTGGACTTTGGAAGGTTATAAGGCTCTTGTGGGAGTTAGTTTCTTCCAGAACTCTTTTTGTGGTGGGCAATGGGAGAAGGGTCAAGTTTTGGAAAGATAGATGGTGCGGGGATGAGCCTTTATGTGTCCTTTCCCTCCTTGTTCGCTCTAGCTAGCTCAAAAGAGGCTTGGGTGGCGAATTTGTGGGTGCAATCTTCTGAGGGGGGTGGTTGGAACCCAAGCTTCTCTAGGCCTTTTAATGACGGGGAGTTTGGGACGGTGGGGCGCTTCTTGTTAAGGATCTAAGATAGGGTGGTGGTGGAGGAAAGGGAGGATGTGGTGTTTTGGGTGGACACGGAGAGTGGGTCCTTTTTTGTTAAGTCCCTTTACTCTATCCTTGAGGAAGTTAGGGTAGACCCTTTCCCTTCTAGTGTGGTGTGGAATGCTTGGGTTCCTCCTAAGGTTAGTTTTTTTTGCTTGGGAGGTAGCCTGGGGGAAAGTCTTGACTTTAGACCAATTAAAAAGAAGAGGGTGGTCTTTAGTCAATAGATGCTCCCTTTATTATGTTCATGAAGAGACTTTTGATCATATTCTCTTGCATTGTGGAAAGGCAAGGTTGTTATGGGAGCTCTTATTCTCTTTGTTCAAGGTGAGTGGGGTGATTCATTCTTCGGTTAGAGAGACCTTGTTAGGGTGAAGTGGCTCATTTATTGGAAGAAAAAGGAAGAAAGTGTGGAGAGCAACTGCCTCTTTTGGGCAATTTGGAAGGAGTGAAATAGAAGATCTTTTGAGAATGTGGAGTTTTTTGTTCAAAGGTAGAAGTTTTTGTTTTTGTGCAGCTTATTATCTTGGACAAACTTGTTTATAGAACATAATGTAGTAGCTTGATGTAGAATGCTTGTCTGTAAGTGAACCACCCTAATCAACATTGGTACAGGCTTCAACACAAGTAGTGGTCGTGTTTCTCAAATAGAAGACCTTTGCCTAGAGTATGTTTCAAGTACTTGAGAATGTGAGTCACGCTTCCATATTACAGTTCATTAGAGCGTGCATGAATTGACTAACAAGGCCAACAACATAAGCTATGTTAGGTTGAGTATGAGACAAATAAATCAGTTTTCCACCAATTGTTGATATTGTCCCTTGTCTACAAGTGTTCTTGAGGGGTTAGCGCCCAACTTATGATTAGGATTGATGGGTGTAGTTTTAGGTTTGCATCCCAACATTCCAACCTTGTTTTAGAGGTCGAGGATGTATTTTTGTTGTGATACATAGATACCTTTCTTTGATCTTGCCACCTCAATGTCGAGGAAATACCTCAAACTGCCCAAGTCTTTGATGTTGAATTCTTTGGCAAGCTTCAACTTGATCATTTTTTTTTTTTTTGATTGGAAACGACACAGAGATATATTGATAGATAAAAAGAAGTATAAAAAGAAGGATGAGAAATCCTCCCGTTAAAGAAAACTAAACTACAGGAAATTACACTGTAAAACAAGCGAACTCTTTATAAAGGACCATTCCTTATGGAGTACACACCGCTAACCAATCAAGTTGTAACACATTAAGGGGAGTCCCCTTAAAAACCTTGGAACAGAAAGCCCAAAGAGAAGCAAGGAAAACAATAGAGTCCCAAAGATACTCTGAATTCCTTACTTTATCCTAAAAAATCCTCGCGTTTCTTTCCCACCACACAACTCGAATTAGAGCTATGCTTGCAGCTTGCCATAGAACTATCCCCCTCTTAGAAGAACCAAAACCATTAAATTTGATGGACATCATGTCAAAGATGCTCCTCGGGGGGACCCAATCCATCTTAGCTAACTGAAATAACCTGTGCCACAACCCAATCGTCAAGGAACAATGAAGAAAAAGATGATCTGCTGATTCCCCATGCTTCATGCACAAAATACAAATATCAGGACTAAGGGCTTTGTAGGGTCTTCTCACTTGTAGCATGTCATTACTATTCACCTTCTTGTGTGCCATTAACCAGACAAAGGACTTCACTTTGAAAGGAACTTGAGAATTTCAAACGAACTTAGAAGGGAAAACCTGAGGAGATCCAGAAAATTGAGATAATGCTAGAAAAAAGGATTTGACTGAAAAAAGCCCTGAAGAAGATAATGGCCAAAATTTGGCATCTAGAACTGAAGGAGATAAATGCAATCCATCAAGTAACCGTATGAGGCCTTCTAAGTCCTCTATCTCAGAATCTGAAAGGTTACGGTAGAAATTTAAATTCCAAGAGAAAGGACGAGTAGGATCGAGAACTGAAGAAATAAGAATGTTTTTATCCAAGACTACTCTAAATAGTCTTGGATATTGGGTTCCCAAAGGTTGGTCCCCCCACCACAAATCTTCCCAGAACCAAATTCTTTCCCCATTTCCTACCACAAACCGAGTAAACAAGGAAAACTCCTGAAAGACTTGTGCAATAGCTTCCAAGGACAGGGATGTGACCATCTGACTAAAGTGTTAGCATCCCAACCATTAGAGTGTGAACCATAAATGCTTAATATGACCTGATGCCATAGAGCTAAACCCTCTCTAGGGTACCTCCACAGCCATTTCCCTAAAAGAGCGAGATTCCTCAGAAAAATATTCCCAAAACCCAAACCCCCTATTGCCTTTGGTTTACACACAACATCCCATCTCACTAAATGATCTCTTTTGCCTTCCCAATCCCTGACCATAAAAAATCCCTTTGCAACCTCTCGATTTTGGCAGCCACTGAAGCGGGTAACTTAAATAAGGAAAGGAAGTGACATGACATATGGGTAAGGCAAGATTGGATAAGAGTTATCCTTCCCCCGAAGGATAAGTAAGCCTTTTGCCACCCATCTAATCTTCTTGAGATTCTCTTAATCACTGGATCCCAAAAGCCACACGCCTTGGGGTTCCCTCCCAAAGGAAGACCTAGATAGAGTATAGGCCAGCCAAGAAGCCTTGCAATCAAGCATCACAACCAATCTTGAAAGATGAACCTGATCAAGATTGATGCCATGAATATTACTCTTGTCAAGGTTGACCTTGAGCCCAGAAATGTGCCCAAACACTAGCAAAAGACTCTTGAGAGTCTGCAGATCTTCCTCCCTAGTGTTAGAAAAGAAAATGGTATCATCAACAAATTGCAAATGGGACACCCTAGTTCTGTTTCTACCCACCTTGAAACTTTCCTCTACTCTGAAAAGCATCCTACTCAGTACATCTGCGACTAAAGTAAACAAAAAAGGGGATAAAGGGTCACCTTGTCTTAATCCTCTTGATGCCTTAACCCACCCTTTAGCGCTACCATTCACCAATACTGCATAAGATACCGAGGACAAAAATCCACTCATCCATTTCCTCCATCTAGAACTGAACCCCTTCTTCTCCAACACTTGATCCAAAAAATCCCACTTCACGTGATCGTAGGCCTTTTCAAAGTCAATTTTGAAGACGACACCTTCCTCCCCTGATCGTCTTCTCTCATCCACTATTTCATTCACTATGAGAACCGCATCCAAAATTTGTCTCCCTTGAACAAAAGCGCCTTGAGTAGAGTGGATGGTTTCATGCAGAACCCCTCTTAGACGTCCTGAAAGCACTTTGGCTATTATTTTGTAGAGACTAGTGATCAAGCTAATGGGTCTAAAATATGAGATTTTCTTTGTCAAACTCTTTTTGGGTAATAGAACAATGAAGGAGGCATTAGTGCTTTGATTGATAATTCCGCTCCTATGAAATTCTGCAAACACTCTCACTAAATCCTCCTTAATCACATCCCAATAGTCTTGGAATACTGCAATGGTAAAGCCATCAGGCCCCGGAGTCTTGTCCCTATCCAACTGAAAAATGGCCTTAGAAATCTCTTCTTCAGTGAAAGGGGAATCCAACCTTAACGCGCTCTCTTTCGAAATAGGGGACCAATCTAATCCTTCAGCACTCCAAGACTCTCCTGTAGGACTCATGTAGAGCTTTTGAAAGTAGTAAGATCTCCTCTGTGATACTCTCGGCATTATTCAACACTATGCCCCTTTTATTTTCCAACTCCTTGATATATTTCCTATTTCGCCTGTCATGAGCCACTTTATGAAAAACCTTAGAGTTACAATCCCCTTCCTTAACCCATTTCATCCTAACTTTTTGTCTCCAATGGATTTCCTCCCTCAAAATTAATTCCTCTAGCTCCCCTTTTCTTAAGGCTCTTTGATTTAACAATTCAGAAGTGAGACCCCTTACCTGCTCAATGGCATCAAAGTTAGCTAAATCATTGAGGATACTTTTTTTCTTTTCATTAAGCTCTCTAAAAGAAAACTTATTCCACTCTTTCAATTTGGCTTTAACAGATTGCAATCTCCTCATGATATTGTGGCCTTCCCATCCATTTCCTTGAAAACCACTCCACCAATTTCTAAAGTTCTCCTTGAAACTAGGATGTTGCAGCCACATATTCTCAAACCTAAAAGGTGTTGGGCCCCACATGAACGGGTTGGTATCCAAAACAATTGGCCAATGATCCAAGGTCCTTCTAATAAGGGCTTCTTGAAGGCCTTGGGGAAAGAGCTGCCCCCACTCATTTGAGTAAAGAAAACGGTCCAATCTCTTACACACGGGAGACTCTTGCAAATTTGACCAAGTGAATGATGCGTTCCGAAGAGGTGGATCAAGCAATTCACATTCTCTAATAAAACTATCAAAGTCCCTCATGCTTGAAGTTAGACTAGAACCCCCCAATTTTTTTGAACTTCTCCTTATGACATTAAAATGACCACCCACACACCATAACGGAAAAGTTAGACCATAAATGTCAAAAAGTTCCACCCAAAAATCCTTCCTAAGTGAGGGACTGTTTGAACCATAAATTGCGGATATCCAAAGAGGTCCACTACCGTCCAAAGCGAACTTGACTGAGACCAAGAAAGATCCTATTACCACCTCCTCACTACGCAATTTTTTTGAGTCCCAAATGATCAAAATCCCACCTAAAGCCCTGCACGCCTGAAGAGCAACCCAATCCTTATTTCTGACCGTCCAGACACTACCCACAAACCTTCTGTCACACTTCTCCTTTTTTGTTTCCTGAATCATCACAACTTCCGGATTCTCTGACCTTAGGAAATCTTTTAACCACCCTTCGCTTATTCCTTGAACCCAAACCCCTGACGTTCCAACTGATAATTTTCATGGAAAAACTCACAGACCCTAACCCTCCAAACCAAATCCACCAGGTCTCAATTACCTGTGGAGCTACTGTTCTTCCTCTTGGAATACAACTTAATGTCCAGAAAGCATAAAACCTCATGCACTTTAGCCATTTTCCTGGGGGACAGGCCATCAATAAGGAAATCGCCTGATGGGGATACCACAGTATCCCCCTGACTACCTGACAACAGGTTGGAATCCTCCTTAGGCGAGCTAGGTTTAGACTTCCTAGGGGTAAAGCTCTCGGACAACTGGTCTGATAAAGCACACGGATTCTCCTCCTCATCACGGACAGGGATGCCAACATATTTTGAAGTGCCGTCAACGCCTTTTTCAGAAAATTTTTTAGAAGTAACTTGATTTTCCGTAGGAGACTGAGAAAGAGAGACTGAACTAGGGAGATGTGGACCAGAGGGACTCGACAAAGGAAGTTCCAAACTACAAGAAGGGAAAGAAGAAGACTTGGGTGGCTGAGAAGGAAAGGGCTGACATACCTCCATGTTTTCCACTCTCGAAATTTCGCAAATCCCCTCAAAGATGAGTCCTTTACCTCTGATTTTTGGAATAGAAGGTAAATCTGTGACTGAAGAACCACGAAGATTGGACCCCACTCGGCCCAAAAAACCTTCATTGTCTTCTTCGAAATGGGAATTTCGCGGATTCGCCTCTCCTCTTGACGTCGAGGTCTCTTCCCTCGAACAACACTTACTGTTCCTTGACAAAAGACGGCGAAAGAGAGGACTCTCTCTGATTCCTCGTTCCATCTGAAATCCCGTCCCGAAATCCACTTCCGGATTGCGAACTTCGCAAAACGACGATGAACTCCGTAGGAGAAGAGGCTCGCTGCTACTCCGATGTCCTTGTCGGCGATCAACGCTTGGAGGGAAGAGGGTGGACCACATCTTCTTTGAAACTATCATCTCTTCCTTCTACGTAGAGTCTCTCATCTAAACCACGGGAGCTTTCCCTTTTCTCGCTGCATTTTCTTCCTTTCGAGACCAACCTTTCATACTAGAGGGCATCGTTCCTCCTAAATTTTGGCCCAACCCTAATAGGCCTTTTAACTTACAGCCCACGGTAGCGTCTGAAGGTGGGCTAGGGTTGGAAAGAGACCAGGCCTTTAACTCAAAGGCCCGACCATCCTCTCCAGAGATAGCCTCGACGTTGGCCCTCTCGTCGCCTGGACCTTGAAAGCTTGCAAGCAGCGTGATCACCTTTGCAGAAGAACCAACTCGCTGGGGAGATGAAGACGCCCGACCATCCTCTCCAGAGATAGCCTCGACGTCGGCCCTCTCGTCGCCTGGACCTTGAAAGCTTGCAAGCAGCGTGATCACCTTTGCAGAAGAACCAACTCGCTGGGGAGATGAAGACGATGCCGCTACAGTCTCGTGGACTTGAAGAGCATCTGGGCCAACGTGAAGCCCATGATTCCTCATCCCTCTCTGGGCCCTTACAGGCTAGGCTTTAAAATACGGCTCAGACACTTTGGGCCCAAGAAAAGTTTCTTCTACTGGGCACAGATTGCTCCCTCCCCATCCATTCTCCCTTTTGGCCGCCAAACTTGTACTTGAGCACCGATAACATGACCGGGGAAGAAGCCACCTACTGTAGCACTCATTGTCCCTAATGCTACCTCGTAGCCCCTCTGCAATTTTTGTCGATTGAGAGACGCAACCTCCTGCTTTCAACCACTCGTTCCTGCTACAGGTTGTCTCAGACGTGACAAGGTCGTCTTCATCATCTTCTCTGGTGACTAAAACTGCTATTGTAAATGTCCAGGCCCCATCTTCCACCTTAAGCAACGCTGGTAGCACGACATTTGGAAGCATCTCCACCCACAGCTTCACCTTCGTCAAGTCCATCAGCTTCAAAGATTCCCTTGCCACCTTCATTACCCTCCCCCACTTCTTCAAAATGAATTTCAGCTGATCTTCATCCCACAAGTGAAAAGGAAGACCTTTTAATTCTAACTAACCCCTTCTGAATTTTCCGGGAACAACCATATTTTCACTTGGCGACCATCTCCTTAGGAGAATAGGCCTTCCTTTCACTAAAAGTCTTCCCTGCTCTTGGAACCATTCTGCTCTCCTTGCTGAACTCACAAAGAAACACCCCTTGAAAGCGGAAATGGGAGTTATAGACACCATTCCTTTCATACCCATCATCCTCGCGATGGCTTTTCCTTCGTGAGTCCAGTGTTGGACTTTTTCTTTGCATTCACAAATTACAGCTCTGGCCCATTTTCCAGCTGACAACAGAACTCCAGTCCTAAATCCATCCTCTGCAACCACTTTTGCGTATGACCGACCACCTCTATAAATGCCTTTACTCATTTGAGTATCTCCAAACGTCTCCTTCGAAGCTCCTCCAGCTTGATCAGAATACTCTTGTACTGAAAGAATCGCTTCCCTAAGGTCTTCCCACCCATTGCCTTTAACACCCTCGGGGATGACAAGAAGTAAAGGTTTCATTTTTGTAACAATTTCTGTAATTTTCATGAAACGCCCTCTATTATTGAAACAAATCTCCATCAAGTGAGTCTTAGTCTTGCTCCTAATCTTTCGTATAAATCCCTGGAAGCCTCCAACTCCACAGCTTTCTTCAAATGCTCCGTCAACCAATCCAACTCCTCATTTCCAAATCCTACCGAGACAACAAAACCTCGGCTCCTTTCTGTTACTGATACCCAAGTTCCCCCATTCGATCTTTCAAACTTTACTTGGAAAGACTTTTTCTCCACTTCAAACTTTTCAACTTTGCACTTCATCATGCCAACTTGATCATTTTCATCTCAACATCATTCCCTGTTAAGATAATGTCATACACATACATGATCAAGGTTGTTAGTTTTCCTTCTGACTTGTTTTTGATCAGGAGAGTATGATCACCTTGGCTTTGTCGGAAGCCAAATTTAATTGACCTGCTAAATCTTTTGAACCAAGATCTAGATGATTGCTTCAAGCCATAGAGAGATTTCTTAAGTTTACACACCTTACCAACACCAAAGTATTTTTCAAAACCAGGAGGAGCATCCATAAACACTTCTTCTTCTAGATTTCCATGGAGGAACACATTCTTCACATCTAGCTGCTGCAGCAAGGGCCAGTCATTATTAACTGTTAGTGACAACAAGACTCAAATGGAATTAATTTTGGTAATTGGAGCAAATGTTTCCTGATAGTCAATCCCATAACTTTGTATGTATTCCTTCGCGACTAGATGTGTTTTGTATCTCTCTATTGTGCCATGGACTTGTATTTGATTGTAAACACCCACTTGCACTCCACGGTATTCTTCCCTTTGGGTAAGTCTGCCACTTCCCTAGTGTTGTTCTTCCGCAACGCTTTGATCTCCTCATTGATGGCCTCTTTCCACTTTGGATCTTTCAAAGCTTCTTCAACATTCCTCAGGATAGTCTCATTTGACAGGTTTGCTACAAAAGTCTTATACTCTAAGTTGATTTTTTTGATAAGAGTGAAAATAAGCAATAGGATGCTCCACACACCTTTTCTAACAACTATGGGAAGATCACAATTAGTCTTAGCAGAACTGGGTTTTTCTTGAACATTGCAAGTTTCAGGACTTACCTTGGGTTCAGAAGATTGATTATGCTTTGGAGAGAGAGAGAGAGAGAGCCTGTTCCTTGATTCACTGCATGCTTGTTCTTCCTAGAGTAAACTTGAAAAGGGGTGGTCTGTAGGTGCAGAAGCTGCTGGTTCTTGACTTTGAAACTGATCTGAGACCTCTAAACGAACCTGTTCGAATCCATTTTCAGTGGCTGGAAGTATAAGAGGGTTTTCTATCTTCTCTACATTCTCCCCCTGACCTGAAGCTCCATCCTGTGTGTCAACACTTACGATATCTTCCCACTTTGGGAGTGGAAAAATATTTTGTGGCTGGTCTTCACTACTTCTGTTCTCCCCCTGAAGATCAAGACTAGAAAAATAACTCTGTCTCGAGAAAGGTAACATTTAGGGAGACATACTTTTTCTTGGTTGAAGGATAGTAGCAAATATAACCCTTTTGATGAGGTGAATAGTCCACAAATAAATACTTTAGGGCTCTCAGTTCTAGTTTTGAATGACTCCTGGCTGAAATATGAACAAATGCAACTAACCCAAAGACTTTTGGCGGTATGGAGCTTGGAAAATATTCTGTAGGAAAGAACCCTTGAAGTGATCCAAGGGGTGTCTTGTTAGCAAGTATTTTGGAAGGCATCTGATTTAGTAAGTTGCTACTAAAACAACATCACCCCAATGAATCTTTGGGACATTCCTAGCAAAGAGAAGTGACTGAGCAACTTCCAGAAAATGCCTATTCTTGCGCTCGACAACGACATTCTACTTAGGTGTATTTGTGCATGATGACTCATGAATAATTCCATTATCAGTTAGAAACATGCTGAGAGATCAACTAAAGTATTCTCCCCTATTATTGGATCTAATAACCTTAACTTTAGCATCAAACGGGACACTAATCATCTTATGAAATTTCTAGAAAATCCATATACCATCAGATTTTTCTCTCATAAAAAAAATCTAGGTCCCTCTAGTGCGATAATCAATGAAATTAATAAACCACCTTGTCCCTGACATACCCACGACACTAGAAGGACCCCATATATTCGTGTGAATAAGAGAAAACGAAAAATCACATCTATTATTTCTCAACGAGTATGGAACACAATGACTCTTTGCAAGTTCACGAGTTTCACACTTAAGCAAAGACGAATCAAAACCCTTAAACAAATCAGGGTACATTATTCTTAAAGAAGCAAAATTTAAATGTCCTAATCTTTCATGTTGCAACCTAATTTCACGTTCTCTGGTTGGACTTCCTTCCACTTGGTATGCTTAATTCTCCCAGTCTTGCGGAATCAGGTAGTATAGGCCCTCTCTTTCCTCAACATTGCTAATTGTCTTCCCCATAGTAAGATCCTGAAAAACACACTGATTCGAGAAAAACATTCCTAAACAGTTTTGAGACTTCGTAAGCTTGCTAATGGACAATAAATTCACCGACATCTTAGGAACATGTAAAACAGAGTCAAGAGTAATGTCTTTGTTAATGGCTATTCTCCCTTTTCCATGCACTGGTATATTTGAGCCCTTTGCCATGAGAACCTTCTGTTTTCCAGAGCAAGGCATATATGAGTTAAAGAGTTTTGACTCGAGTCATATGATCTCTTGCTCTAGAGTCAACTATCCAAGGAATATTATTTAGGACTGATGTCATGCACATAATAGGTTTGTCGTACCTGATTGTGCAAAGGCATAAGAAGTTGATGGGGTTGATGGAGTAACCTCAGTTTTTCCCAACAGTTTATATATAAACTCTAATTCATCTTTTGTGAAGGGTGAGTTTTCGGTAACAACTGCAATAGATTTGGAAGTTTGAGCGCCAGTTGAGTCAATATGGAAGCCTTTTCCTATCTTGGACTGGTTTTTTCCCTTCTGGTTCTTCTTATCCATGTGAAACGGTAATCCATTTATTCTCAAACACGTTTCTCTGGTATGATTATCCCTGTTGCAGAAGTCACACCAACGATCAGTTTCCTTATTTCTTGCACTATTTTCACTAGAAGCTTTGAGTGTTGACCGATCTGGTTCATTATTGGATCCCAACATCACAACTCGTTTACTTTCTTCATCTTGTATGGCAGAGAATACCTAGTGATTTGGAATTGCATCCCTACCCAAGAACCTCCTTCGAACCTCATCATACTCAGGTCTTAATCTAGCCAAGAAATAGAAGATCCTTTCTCATTCAAGAATCTCTACGAGCCTTGCAGCATCTCTTGGCGATTCCATCTCCCAATGTTGGTGAACATCCAATTCTTCCCGCAGAATTTTCAATTTATTGAAGTAGGAGAGAATGTCTTGATCTATCTGTTTGGTCTTGTGAATTGTGCGCTTCAGTTCAAAAATTCGAGTGGCATTCCCCTTCTTCGAATAAGTCTTCACCATAACATCCTAGATATCCTTGGCTATAGACTAAAATAAGAATGGCTTCCCTATCTCAAGTTGCATAGAATTAAGAAGCCATGACATGATCATGGAGTTCTCAGAGTCCTATGATTCAAAGAGAGGGTCAATATTCTTGGGAGCCTTAATCGTTCCCAGAATGTAGCCCATCTTCTTCTTGCTCCTGAGAAACAGCTTTGTGGCAGAATGAGACCACTCCAAAAAACTTTTGCCACTCAATTTATCTTAGTGATCTGAAGCGTCAGGTTGTCAAGGCTTCCATTCAATCTGTTCAGGTTTGAAGAAACCTTAGTAGATGTCGTCCTAGATCCTTCCGACATTTTTCAAAAAAGAGAGAAAACCCGAGGATAAAGAAGATGAAAGCAAAGAGAGAAAAATCTCAGTTAAATACTAAGATCTTGATACATAGACGTTGAACCTAGAAAAAAAGAATTCTCCAGCCAAAGGTTGAGAACAAAATAGGTACAAATGTCTCTAGAAAAGAAAAAAGGAGCCCTAGTTCGGTGGCTCTGATACCATGAAAAAAAATTGTAGAGAAAAGTATATGTTATTGCTTAGAAAAAGTGTATATATATATGTGTGTACATTTGGTAAAGAAGGGCAGAGAAATAGGAAACTTATAGAATCCTTAGAAATCAGGAAACTAAATTTAAAATCTCCTAAAATACAAAGTTTAATTTCTAAATTAATTCAAATCTTCAACTCCTATGGATCTGCCAATAGGTCTAATCCCTAGCAAACTGCAGTCTATGAATTCTCTCCTCTTTTATGAATATTAGCATCATCAAAGGTGATGAGAGTTCTCTTCCCTCAAAGCATAAATCAAAGAAAACCCAAGCTAAAGGACATAGTGTACCACAGGAAAAAAGGCAGAGAGTACCTAAACCAAATAATAGGTCCTCTAGAGTGAGGTATAAGGTTTTGCTTCAATTTGTTGGGGTTTGTCCAAGTGTCAATGAAGATTATTAGTTGGAATGTAAGAGGCTTAGGTTCCAAAAGGAAAAACAGGGTGGCTAGGACTTGTTATACAAAGAAGCTCCAGATATAGTTATGCTTCAAGAGATTAAAAAAGAGAAATATAATCGGAAGTTGGTGAAAAGCATTTGGGTGGCTAGGAATAGGGAGTGTATGAAACTGTCTGCCTGTAGGGCTGCAGAAGGAATTCTAATTATGTGGGATTCTAGGTGACAAGCTCTTTTTTTTAGATCAGTCTATCATTAGATGGTGAAGGTTTTTTTTTTTTTTTTTTTGTTTGGATTTCTTCAGTCTATGGACCAAATGATCCTTCCCTTTACATAGGATAGGGTTTTGGGAAGAGATATCGAACCTTTTTAGATTAACTTTTCTGAGGTGGTGTGTTGGAGGGGATTTTAATGTCATTAGGAGGGCTTTGGAAAAGTTAGGGGGAGCTAGGATTTCTTTGAGCATGTCTGAGTTTGATTATTAGAGAATGTGAGTTAGTCGACCCATCGCTTAGGGAATGCCTTTGTTACTTGGTCAAACATGCAAAAGTCCTCTATTTACAAGAGGTTGGATAGGCTTTTTTATTTTTATTTTTTTTATGGATTGGGAAGAAAGTTTCCTCAATAGTCTCAAAGAAACTTTTATTGCCCATTAGTACTAGATACCGATCCTTTTAAGTGGAGGCTATAATTCCTTTTAGATTTGAAAATATGTGGTTGCTTTGTCTTAGGTTCAAGGATTGCATTAGCACTTGGTGGAGAGGGTGTCAAGTAGTAGGCTGGGAGAGGAATAGGTTTATGCAAATGTTTCAAGATATCAAAGCAAAATTGAAAATATGGAACATGGATACTTTTGGAGATATCAAAGAGGGGAAGGAGGCCGTATTGAGAGACATTGCTAGGATTGATTCTTGTGAGGGCAAATAGGCTTTATCTTTTGAGTTGGTTGCTCAAATGGCTATAATGAAAGTGAAGTTGGCAGATTTGGTGCTAAAAGAAGAGGTAACTCAAGACAAAATGCTCATGTTCCTGTCACCATCTTAGAGGGCTTTTCAGGTGGTAGATATGGAATGAGGGTAATCTATTTATAATTTGTAGATGACACCATTTTTTTTTTTCACAAACTAGACCACTCAACTAGTAAAACCCTAAAACCATTTTTAATGGTATTTGGACTGGATTGTGGGTGTTTAAGTGGCCTATAACCTATTTGGGTCTCCTTATAGTTAGAAATTCAAGAGTTGTTTACTTATGGGATCTAGTCATGGATTGGACTTCCAAATGATTAGGTGGTTGAAATAGAACATCTCTATCTTTCAGGGGCAAAATAACTCTTGTGAACTCTTGCTTGTCTCTTATTCCCATGTGTTTCCTATTAATATTCAAAGTTCCAGTTAAGGTGACTTATAGGATTGAGCAATGATTGAGAGAATTTCTTTGGTTAGTGGAAGGGGAAGGTAAGAGAGATCACCTTGTTAGATGGGACCTAGTGTTAAACCCAAGAAGGAAGGGGGTTCAAGTGTGGGAAGGATTTCTTTGAGAAATAGTGCTCTTTTGGGGAAATGGCTGTGTAGGCTTCCTAGAGAGAATAATGCTTTATGACACAAGGTCATTTTGAGTATCCATGGACCACATTCTAATGGTTGGGATGCCAACATTGTTGTCAAGTGGTCGCTCCACCATCCCATGAAGGCTATTGCCCAAATCTTATCTGATTTCTCTCATTTCACTAGATTCTCTATGGGTGATAGTATGGGAAGATAGTGTGATGATTTACTATTTTGTATTCAATACTCAAATCTTTTTAAGGTGGTGGGGTCGAGAGACTTCTTTATTTCCATTCTTTTCATACCCTTATTCCCTACCTTATCTTAAAATTGTAACTATCATAGAAATCTCATGGATTAAGAAATCGAGGAATTAGCTCGATTGATGTCTTTTGTAGTCCATGTGTATCTATCACCTTCTTACCTTGATGTGAGGGTTTGGCCTTTAACCTCTTTAGTTTTTTTCTTAGTTAGTTCTTAGAGCCCTTTCCCATTCATCCACCCTTGTTCCTTTTGATCTGGCTAATTTAATGTAGAAATCTAAGACCCTCCCTACTTTCGGATGGCTTGCGACTAGTAAGAAGGTTAATACCAATGATTTGTTCCATAAGTGGAGACCTCTCAAAGCTCTTAATCCAAAGTGGTACATCATGTGTAAGGAGAATAATGAATGAAGTGATCATCCTTTTTTTTCATTACCCAATAGCTTTAGGCTTATGGCATAGACTGTTTAGCCTTGTGGGAATAGATTGGGTACCACCATGTACAGTGGTAGAGACAATGACCATTTCCTTCAAAGGCTTTAGGGATTATGATAAAGGAAAGGTTCCATGGGGTATTGCAAGCCTTAGTTTGATCTGGTCAATATGTTGGAAAAGAAATGCTAGGATTTTTTAAGATGCTTTGAGGACAATGGATTTGGTTTAGAACTTATTTTACTCTTCATCCTCTCTTTAGGCCTTTACAAGCGAGGCTTTTGGAGGCACCCTCTTGAGCCTTATATTGCTAAGTCAAGGAGGTTGGTTGAAAAGACCTCACAAGCATGATCAACACCAATTGAAGGAGTAGTTAATTTAAACTTTGATGGATGTTTTGTGGCAACCCCAAGGCAACTTGGGATTGGTGGAGTGATTAGAGATCATTGAGGTTCAGTAATCAAAGTCTATTTAAACTTGCAGGTGAGAGTTTTGCTACTAAGGCTGAGATTGTAGCACTTTTAGAGGGCCTTGTGCAAGCAAAAGCTTTAGGCCTGTTTAACTTTGTGGTGTGGGGGGATTCTACTGTTCTTATTTCATGGGTAGGTAAAAAGGAAAGAGTTTCATGGAGGCTTGACAAGTTGGTACGCCAAATATTCAATATCCTTACAAAGTTGGGATGTTCCATTCAATGGGTTCCTCGCTTGGCTAATTAGTTAGCAGATGATAGCTAAAAGAGGAGCAAAGTAGTTGATATCTTTTGTTGAAGATTATTTGCCTCCTTGAGTCTACTTAATGTTTGTTCAAATGTTGCTTCAATTTTTGTAACTTCTTTCAGTTGTTTAGCTTGTACAGTTCCTTGTTAAAGAGTCCTTCCCTTGTCTTGATCTAAGTTGTACGTTGTGTAATGGTGTCTCTTCCTTCTTGATCTTTTTAATTAATAGAAAAGATATATTAGGTTTCTGGTCAAAAAAAAAAAAAAAACCCTTTTTCAAAGTCGTGCTACACCTAGTTGGTAGCTTATGTGATATGTCAAGCATGATTAAGTGTACATAGTCTCACTATGGATAATTATATAAAAGATGTAATATTTTACAAAGAAAAGTTGTTTGTAACACCATAAGTTCTTGTCTCATTTGTTCTTGTTCTAGCTTTTTCTACCATGCAGCTTTCATTGAATCATAGTTTTTGTGCATTTCATGTTCTCTGTAATATAACCATTGCCCTGTTTGGAATCATATGGTTAATTTTTAAGTGCTTAGCTCTCTTTTATTTCCAACTTCAACTTGGAAAACCAATACAAATTTGATTTGATGAAGAGCTTGAATTTAGTCACTTGCTTTTAAAATGGTTTTTGGTGGTTTGAAATTAATCAGTGTTATTTTTATTATTATTACTATTATTATTATTATTTTTAGTATTATTATTTCTTTACAGTTTATCATCTAACACCTTTCTTGTTATTTGTAATTTTTTTTTTTAGGAGTTGTCTATTACCTCTGATGAGGCTTTGAGTTTGGATGAGTTGCCCAAGCGTGCTGTAATACTAGGGGAGGGTGTGTTTCTACCTCTTCATTTTCCTAGTGTACCAAGCTCATCTTATTGGCATGCTCATGTTTTTGGTTGATATTTTTTTCTTGTTCTTTAGGTACATTGCTGTTGAGTTTGCTTCAATATGGAATGGGATGGGTGTTGCTGTAGATCTATTTTTCAGAAAGGAACTTCCATTAAGGTTATGTAGCTCATGTTTTGATTCCATTTTTTGACCATAATCCTATTGATCTCCTGAATGATGGTTGTGGGCTTTAAAACTTTATTGGGCTTATCATGTTATGTTTTTGATAAGTCTGATAACCCTCATCATTTAATGCATGATATAGCAAGCTTCAAAAGTATGTCTGCTTGACTAATTGTTTTTTGGTTCCTTGCTACTTGTAACGAGATTGGATGATTGGACATCTAGACTGGCAACCAAATAGTAAAATAACACTGGAGGCAAAGGAAAAAGAAAATTAGGAATTGTTTTTTCCTTGTTATGGACTTATAATTTGTTGAAATCTTTAAGGACCACTAATCATTATTGACTTATGGCAGTTATATATGCTTAGGATGGATAATTTTTGTTAGGTATAAGTGGTGCGTGGAGCATAAATTTTTTTAGTTTTGCTAGGTCAACCCTTTGATAATCACATGGTATAAATGTTGATCATGTCTGATTGTGGCATACATGTGCGTTTATTAAGAATACGTGCTTACCTGATGTTTAGCTTGCAGATAAGCAGAATGGGGGGTGGGTGGCGGGATTGTATGCTATGAATGTTGGACAACCAATTTTCCTAAAAAATGCTTAAGGTTTTAGGAAAATTTGTTGTCCAACAATGAAGAACAAGTTCGTTCCTTTGTGCTTTCTTGTTGTTTCATTCCTACTAAACTCCCCTGTGCAGACATGCAAACAAACTTTAACTCATATGACAAGTGCTCCTTATCTTTCTGACATATGACAGTTAAAGCTGTACAAGTTTTCTGTTATGTTGTTGGCAGCGGTTAGCTGTTGAAATATATTTCTGTACTCCATTTCACTACTTAGGAAGGAAGGAGCTCTGTCCAAGCATTTCTTGGCTATAATCATGATAGTAGTTCTGCTAATATTACCATATCTGGAATTCTTCAAATGCAGAGGTTTTGACGATGAAATGAGGGCAGTAGTTGCAAGAAATCTGGAAGCCAGGGGAATTAATCTGCATCCAAGGACAACTTTATCAGAGGTATTTCTACTTGATTGTGTTAAATCAAATCTGATTTTGGCTATTACATTTCAAGAAGGTTCTGTTTCTAGTTCTTTTAATTTTGTTTTCTTGTTTTGTATGCAACTTGATGCTAACAACTCTGGTTCCTTAGTTGGTTAAAACGGAAGATGGAATAAAAGTTATCACAGATCATGGTGAAGAATTGACAGCAGATGTTGTACTTTTTGCCACTGGTAAATCCATACCTTATTTTAATTGTAGAGCTTTCCAATAACGTGTTATATCATTCTTGCATCAGAGATGAACAGCATTTTTGTATTTAGTTTGGCCCCTGGTAGCCTGGTTGGAACATCTTTTCCTACATGAAACAACACTTTTAGCTTGCTGAAGGAGCTAACTGTCTGGCAACTGCATCATTCTCACCCAGTGTCCCAGATGTTTGGTATAAAATAGGTCCATATCATGATTTGAATTAGGATGTTAATGGGTCTCTGTTTTCTCATAAAATGAGGTCCTGTTATGGTTTCATTTAGTTAAACAATCTCTTTTATGGAACCAAATCCTCAAAACATGTTTGATACTCTCTTGGAGTTCAAGGTAGTATGCCCCTTAAAATTTTGGATCAATTTGTATCATCTGGCCATTGGTTGTTCGTGGCACTGCATCTCTTAGGAACTTTTATCTACTGTTGGTATGGGATTGTTGGGCCTTGTTGAGTGGCCTGCTCCATATTTCACATATGGTGGCACCTGGAAAATCTCATTCCTTTTGTGGGCTCTCCAAAATAATGAAGGATAAAAAAATGTAGAAGTTTGGAAGAAATGATTATGAACTCCTCCATGTAATAGGAGTTCCAACTTCTTGTTTCCTCATTCTCAAATTGGTTTTTAAATTTTGAATATGGTTTATTGACATTGCTGGTTGATACCCTTGTTTCCATTAAGTTTCTGGAGGTTCCCAAATCTGCAAGGAAATGTTTTCTGATTAAGTTAGTTGGTTTGTTCCAGTGGAACTTGGGTGGAAGTGAAGAGAGCAATTATAGAGAGGATGAGTGAGGTTTCAAGGGGTGGTAGAAGCTGGTTTGCAGTGGAGGCTAAATCTTTTGGGCTTTTGGTTGAGGTAAAGGGAGGAGAGTTGAATGGGTGCATTTGGGAGAGATGCAGAGGGGTCACGTCCTGGATCAACTTTGGAGATGCAAGCTTACATTGTTTGTTGGGTGGAGTTGAGGCCTGTTGCAAGGAGAATGGAGATAGGAAGTAGGCTCTTGCCTGGGAGGAGAGGGGAAGGAAATATAGGCTGGAATGACGTGCAAACAAGGCTGGAAGATTCCTTCTCTGCTCTGTTCGGGGCTTAGAGTTGAAAAGATTTTGCATTATTTTTCTAGAAGGGAAGGGACTATTAGGGGGCTGAAACACCCTGGCGGAGAAATTCATAGGTCTTGGAGTGGAACTGTTTGAAGGGGCTAAGCCTCCAATTACCCCAGTAACTCAGACAAGGGAGAAGGGGGCAGTTTTTGGGTCGTTTTTAGAGGATGCAAAGTCAAAATCTAAAAGGTCAGGAGATTCAGTGTGGTTGGAAGTGGGGGTAAGAGAGATGCAGGGAAGGATGGAACAACTTAATCATTGCTTGGTGGGGTAATTCCTTGGCTCCTATTCTAGAGTTGGACTTTCTTGGGAGGTGGGTGAATCGTCAGTGGTTCCTAAAGGGCAGATACGAGAATTGCAATGTTAGGTAGAGGGCTATTCTTGTTTGAGTTTGAGTCTTTGTAGGAGGCTGAGCGGGTCCATGCTCTAGGAAGAAAGAGGGTTCAGGAAAATTTCTTGTGTTTGGAGAAGTGGACCCGAAGGTGGGGTGTTTAGGAAGGATTTTCATGCTAATGAGGCTTGGGTTATGGTGTTGGGTCTCCTACTTCATTTGTGGAGTTGTGAGGTGTTCAAAAAGATTGGAGATGGTTGCGGAGGTTTTATTACAGAGGATGAGGATACAATTGGTATGATTGAGCTGCAATGGGCCAGAATCTTGGTGAAGCTGGATGAAAGAAGCTTGCCTAGTTCAGCCCATGTTGCAGTGGGGTCAGGATGTTTTTCTATTCTTTTGTGATGGGAATTTCCACCATGGTTTGTGGTGGTGTCGTCGTGTGGGAAACATGTGAATGGTGTTTCAGTGGATAGGGAAGAAGGTGAGGGAAGTTCACGCGCTACCTGCAGTGGAAGGTCAAAGGAAAGATCAGTATAGGTGGAAGCACAGTGCGGGGTACAGGACGTGTCACCTCCAGGTGATTTCTTGAAGGATGGTGCAACTTTTTCTGTTGCCTGTTCTGCAAGGACGCAGGCTGTGGGGACTGTGAAGCCTAGCGAGGAGGGGAGGTTAGGGGGCAACGGTTTGACTAAGGGCAGTAACGTGTCAAGCTGAAGCAATATGGGAGTTTTGGAAAGCGAGTCTGATGATTTGGAAGGCAGGGCGGGCGGTGAGGGTAGGGATGGCAATGGGACGGGTTTTTTCAGGTACCCGCCCCTAATTGGACGAGTTTGAGAATTTTTTTAAAACTTGGGGTGGGTTCGGGTATTGCCTTATCCCGCCCCGCCCCACCCCACCTCGATTATATATAAAATTAAATTAAATTAATTTTTATTTTACTATTTTTAATATATAGATAATAATAAAATATTTTTTAATAAAATCAATTATAAAAAAATGTAATAATTTAATTATTTAAAAGTAATTTAAAAAAAATTAAAAAAATTTCAAAAAAAAAGTTAAATGGCGCGGGGCGGGACGGGTATGAGAATTTCTCATACCCGCCCCATCCTGTTTAATTTTTTAAATGGGACCGGGGTGAAAATTATTTTGAATAAACGAAGTGGGATTGGGATGGGGGTGACCCATCCCGAACCCACCTTGTTGCCATCCTTGGGTGAGGGAAGTGGCTTAGGTGGGCTGGGTTGTTTGGAGTCCTAGCTGTTGATTGGGCTGGACTCACTTAAGACTGAGGTAGGAAGATAGGGGATTTTGGGCCCTTTTATCTGACGAGCCTTGCAATGGGTTGTGAGGGATAAGGTGGAAAGGAGTTTGGGCCTTTTGAAGTGGGCTTTGAAGGAGGGGGGGTTACTTTTTAAATAACCAAAAGTCTCTAGTTGGGGCTCTTTTAGCTAGGGCTCCAAAGAGAGCTGAGTTGGGGATTGAAGGAGAGGAGCTGAGAGATGGTATCCTTGATGGGGCCCTGATGGGACTAGTGGAGACGTTGACTTGAAGGAGGCTTTTAGGGCGGAGGCGTGGTAGTTTTCTGGGATAACAGAGTATTGGAGTTTGTTGGGATGGAGGTGGGTCAGTTCTCAATTTCTTGCTGCTTTAAAAATTTTGATGATGGTTTCGTGTAGATCTTCATAGGAGTTTATAGGATAGTTCTCAGTTCTCAAAGGGTGGATTGGTATGTTTACAGGAGACTAAAATGCAATATTTGTTTTTTGGGGCGGTGTGTAGCTTAGGAGTGGGAAGATTTCTAGAGTGAGGTGCAGTGAATGCTAGGGGTGCTGATGGAGGTGGGTCAGTTCTCAATTTCTTGCTGCTTTAAAAATTGTGATGATGGTTTTGTGTGGATCTTCATAGGAGTTTATGGGCCTACTGTTAAGAAGAGTAGAGAAATTTTTTGGGAGGAGTTTGGGGCTATCCGGGGGTTATGGAATGACCCTTGGTGCTTAGGAGGGGATTTTAATGTGATTAGATTCCCTTGCGAAGTAGTGGGAGTGGGATGGTGTCTTTAGCTATGAGGAGTGTGAAAAGAGAGAAAAGGGAGAATCCCTAATTTTTGTTATTGAAAAACTGTTAATAATACACATTGGACTTGGGTATATATATACATGTTAGTGGGACCCACAATACAATAAGGAAAGAAAAGGAAAAGGAAAAGTAAATAACCTAAATACCTGTACACTATCTGACACTCCCTCTCAAGTTGGAGCATATATGTTATATGCACCAAGCTTGTTACAAATGTATTTAATTCTAGGACCTCTGAGAGAGTAAGTAAAAATATTTGTTAGTTGATCATTTGAATTGACAAAACTAGTTGCCACACATCCTGATGCAATCTTCTCTCTAATGAAGTGACAGTCAACTTCAATGTGTTTGGTCCTTTCATGGAAGACTGGATTGGATGCAATACGCAAAGTGGCTTGGTTGTCACAGATGAGTTTCATCTGTTCATCCTTTCCAAATCTCAACTCCCGAAGAAGATGTTTCAGCCATATGAGTTCACATGTTGCCAGAGCCATAGCTCGATACTCGACTTCAGCACTAGATCTGGCCAGTACATCTTGTTTCTTACTCTTCCAGGATATTAGGTTACCTTCAATGAAAACACAATACCCTGAAGTGGAACGTCTATCTATGGGTGAGCCAGCCCAATCTGCATCTGTGTAACCAACAACCTGGGTATGACCTCTGTTCTCGTACAACACACCTTGGCCTCGGTGTGCTTTTGATATATCGAAGAATGCGGATTACAGCATCCCAATGGCTATCACATGGTGATTGTAGGAATTGACTAACAACACTTACAGGAAAAGAAATGTCTGGACGAGTAATGGTGAAGTAGTTCAGTTTGCCTACAAGTCGTCGATATCTCCCAAGATCTCCTAAAGGCTCCCCCTGTCCTGGTGTAAGTTTGACATTTGGATCCATAGGAGTGTCTACCGGTTTACAGTCTAACATACTGGTTTCTTCCAAGATG
The DNA here is from genome assembly GCA_037355405.1 of Vitis amurensis. NCBI lineage: Eukaryota > Viridiplantae > Streptophyta > Magnoliopsida > Vitales > Vitaceae > Vitis > Vitis amurensis. The sequence goes on along the minus strand of CM074680.1, from coordinate 12,276,529 downwards.
TCTAAAGCATACTTCCTTTGGAAAAGAACTACACCGGAACTGGATTGAGCTATCTCAATCCCTAAGAAATACTTGAGTTTCCCCAAGTCTTTAGTCTGAAAGTGGGTGAAAAGGTGTTGCTTTAGTTTCTGAATACCATTCCGATCACCGCCTGTAATGACAATGTCGTCCACATAAACTACCAGATATATACACTGCCCCGAAGAGTTATGATGATAGAAAACGGAATGGTCTGCTATACTGCAAAACATGCCAAACTCCTGAACAACAGAACTAAAACGGCTAAACCATGCTCGAGGAGATTGTTTCAAGCCATATAGAGAACGGCGTAACCTGCACACTAAAACAGACTCCCCCTGAGCAACAAAACCAGGTGGTTGCTCCATATAAACTTCCTCAGCTAGATCCCCATGAAGGAAAACATTTTTAATATCTAACTAATAAAGAGGCCAAGAACACATAGCAGCCATGGAGAGCAATAGACGAACAGAAGCTATCTTGGCAACAGGAGAGAAAGTGTCACCATAATCAAAACCATAAACTTGAGTATAGCCTTTAGCAACTAAGCGGGCCTTAAGGCGATCAACCTGACCATCAGGACCAACCTTAACTGTGTAGACCCAACGACAACCAACTGTAGATTTACCAGAGGGTAAAACAACAAGATCCCAAGTGCCATTGGAGTGTAAAGCAGCCATTTTTCTACCATTACCTATAGCCAGCTTGGATGGGAAAGAGCCTCAAGGGTGCTCTTGGGAAGAGAAACAGAAGATATAGCAGAAACAAATGCAGAATAGGGTGAAGATAATCGATGGTAACGCAAAAAATTGTAAATGGGATGAGGATTACGAGTAGATCGATTACCTTTTTGAAGAGCAATGGGTAAGTCAGCAGAAGGAGGCAGAGCCGAGGTAGGAGAAGCTGAAGGGATAGGAAGTGAGTCAGCAGGTACCTCGGCTAAAGAAGGAGGAATAGCGACACGATGACGGCGATGATAAACCCGAAGTGGGCGAGAAGGCACTGCATCAAGTGGGGAGATAATGGGAAGGGGTAAGACTTCAGAAACAAGAAGAGACTCAGAAGTGGAGAAGAACGGTGAGTCCTCAAAGAAAGTGACATTAGCGGAGAGAAAGTAGCGATGAGTCTCAGAGGAATAACAACGATAACCCTTTTGAAGTCTGGAATATCCTAAGAAGATCCATTTTGTGGCTTTGGCAGAGAGTTTGTCCTGTCCAGGAGTGAGAATATGAACAAAGCAAGTACAACCAAAAATACGAGGAGGAAGGAAATAAAGTGGTTGGTCAGGGAAAAGAAGGGAATAAGGAATCTGATCGTGTAATACAGATGAGGGCATATGATTAATTAAATAACATGCTGTAAGAACAGCGTCTTCCCAAAAACGAAAAGGAACATTACTATGGAGAAGGAGAGTACGAGCTGTCTCAACAAAATGTCGATTCTTACGTTCGGCTACCCCATTTTGTTGAGGAGTATGAGCACAAAAAGACTGATGAATGATCCCATGTTGGGACATAAATGAAGTAAATGATGCAGAAAAATATTCCCTGGCATTGTCACTGCGCAACATACGAATAGAAATATTGAACTGGGTTTGGATTTCAGCATAAAATTTCTGGAAAATAGAGAATAACTCAGCTCGATTTTTCATTAAAAATAACCAAGTACATCGAGAATAGTTATCAATGAAAGTGACAAAATACTGAAATCCTAAAGTAGATGCGGTCCGACAAGGACCCCAAACATTAGTGTGGACAAGTTCAAAAGGAGACTTTGCTCGATTATTCAAACGCTTTGGGAACGAGACACGAGTATCTTTCCCAAGCTAACAGGACTCACACGCAAACGACGACAAAGATGAAAAACAAGGGACCATTTTCTGGAACTTGAATAGACTAGGGTGGTCCAGGCGACTGTGGATGAGGAGGGGAGCATCAGTGGAAATGCAAACTGTAGGAGTTGAAGGCGAGGTGAGGTGATAGAGGCCTTGAGACTCACGTCCTATGCCAATCGTCTTCCCCATACTCCGGTCTTGCAAGGTCACAAATTTATCAAAGAAAGTGATAGAACAGTTAAGAGTACGTGTTATTTTGCTGATGGAAATAAGATTAAAAGGACACTCAGGGGCATAAAGGACAGAATGGAGAGGTAGGGAAGGGAGAGAATGAGCGAAACCAAAACCTTTAGCCATAGTTTGGGAACCATTAGCAAAAGTAACAGTAGGTAAGGCGGAGGTAGTAGTAATAGAAGAGAAAAGATCCTTATTACCAGATATGTGATCAGAAGCGCCAGAATCTAAAATCCAAGGTCCAAGAGAAGATGTGTGGGTAAGACAAGCAGAAGCATTACCAGTCTGGGCAACAGAAGCAATAGAAGCTTACTTGGTGGCCTGATAGCAGAGATAGTCATCATACTCACTGTCAGTGAGGGAAATACCCTGAGATGTGGAGGAACTGGGAGGCTGAGGCGACTGAGGATCAGATGACTAGGCCACGTGGGCAGTGCGGGGAGGCCGCCCATGTAACTGATAACACCGATCACGAGTGTGGCCAAGCTTATTGCAATAGGTGCAATGAGGACGTTGGCCTCTACCTCGGTTACCACTGCGTCCTCCTCGAGAGTTAGTTTGAGAAACTAACACAGAAGAATCTGAAGTGTTATCAGATGACAAAGTCTGAGTGGAGGAGATACGGAGGAGGCGAGCAAACACATCATCCAAGGATGGAACGGAGGAATTGCCAAGAATCTGATCGCAGACGGTCTTGAGATCTGGACGGAGGCCAATAAGCGTAAGAACCATGAAGAACTTGTCAATCTGTGTTCGTTGATCCCCAACATCAATAGTAAGAGGCATCACGGTCAAGAATTCCTCCTTAAGAGAGGCAATCTGGCCAATATAAGTAGATAAATCCATGTCTTGTTGTCTGACATTGACAATAGAAGAAGCCACCTTATAAAGACGTTGGATATCATTCGTGTGTAGCCCTTTCGCCTAATTTCAAAATTTAAATCATGTTTTGTAGGCTCGAAGATGAAGCAGAATCTTAGGATCAACTGATTGCCATAACACACTACATAACTGTGCATCTATCTTCCTCCATTGTACTCTGTCAACCTCAGGGATATCCGCTTCCTGCGTAACAAGGTGATCCTCATAACCTTGACCCATAAACCAAAGCTCCACAGAGGCAAACCAGGACAAAAAATTTTCACTGCCAACCAATTTCTCCAAAGTAATCATAGGAGATCCAGATATGACAGAGGAAAAAGTGGAACTTTTAGTAGCCATATCTACTTATTTGGAGAACGAAATATGTTTGGATCGAAGAGAGCCCTAATACGGCTTCAGATCGCGGCTGAAAGAAGAAAAACCAAGGATCCGCGACTGTAAGAAACCAAATAGTAAAGAAAAACAAATGTGGCACTACTGGAAGGGTAGAAGAACACTTCCTAAGACACGTGCAGGGCTCGGGGTGGAGAGGAAGTCACCGGAGGTCGCCGGAAAGACTGTTTAGAGGGCTAGCGGAGACAAAAAAACCCCAAAAAATGCACTTTCAGGGCTCGGATGGCACAAACACAGATGGAGGGTGGCTAGAGGGCGTTAGGCGAGGCTGGAGGTGGAAGCGCGTGGCCGGAAAGTGCTCCACGCGCCCTCATGTGCTGGCGCGTGAGGTTCAGGCCGCCGGAGAAGAAATGCGCGTGGCCGGCACGTGGCTGAGAATCTCCCTCCGGTGCTTTGAGAAAACTTGAAGATCTCTTCCTTGCGCACCTGATGGTATGGTCGGTGTCGGAAAAGGACTTCGTCGGAAAAAGGTTGCCGGAAAAGTCGCCGGCGGTGAGGGTTTTCTAACGGTGATACGGTTGATCGGAAAGCTTTAGAAGATGGGAAAGGTGACCGGAATGAAACACGGTCACTGAAAGATTTCCCAGAATGGATTCACGGATAAACCGAAAATAATTAGGGTTTTTTTCTCCCTAGGCTCTGATACCATGTGAAAAGAGAGAAAAGGGAGAATCCCTAATTTTTATTATTGAAAAACTGTTAATAATACACATTGGACTTGGGTATATATATACATGTTAGTGGGACCCACAATACAATAAGGAAAGAAAAGGAAAAGGAAAAGTAAATAACCTAAATAACTATACACTATCTAACAAGGAGGTTTTTAGAGGTGATTGATGATTTGGATTTGAGAAATCTTCCCCTACAGGGAGGACCGTTTACTTGGAGTTGTGGACTCAATAACCAGTCCATGTTTAGACTGGATCCTTTTTTGGTCACTGAGGATTGGGAGAGTCATTTTAGTGGGGTGGTTCAGTACCCCCTCCTTAGACTAGTGTCTGATCACTTCCCTATTTTGCTAGATGGAGGAGGGGTGAGGAGAGGACCAACCCCTTTTCATTTTGAGAATATGTGGTTAAAGGAGGAAGGGTTCAAATATTTGTTGAAAAGTTGGTGGCAAGGTTTTAATTTTAACAGTTCCTATAGTTTTGTCCCGACAAAAAAGCTGAAGGCTATTAAGACTAACTTGAAATTATGGAACAAGGATGTTTTTGGGAAGATTGTGGTTAATAAGTCGTTGGCCTTAGAAAAAGTCTCTTTTTGGGATGAGCAGGAGAAATCAAGAGAGTTAACTCTGGAAGAAGTGGACGCTAGAAAGGAGGCAAGGGAGGATTATAAAAAATGGGTTCTCATGGAGGAAGTCTCTTGGAGACAAAAGTCAAGAGAAGTTTGGTTGAAGGAAGGAGAAAAAAACATAGACTACTTCCACAGGATGACAAATGCCCACAAAAGGAGAAATTGGTTGGCTAAGATTAAAATTAATGGCTCTTGGTTTTCAAAGGAAAATGAGATTAAGGAGGGCGTGGCTAGGGCCTTTTAGAATTTGTTGACAGACCGGGAGATTGGTGCCCTAGCTTGGAAGGGTTGGAAGTTGAAAGAATCGAGGCTGAGGATGCTACAAGATTGGAGGAAGCTTTCAACGAATGGGAGGTCTTCTCTGCCCTGCTTGAGCTAAATGGGGACAAGGCTCCTAGGCCGGACGGTTTCTCTATTGCTTTCTGGTAGTTTAGCTGGGAGTTTGTGAAGGAGGAGATTATGGGCTTTTTTAGAGATTTCCATGAGCGGGGGAGATTTGTTAGGGTCCTGAATGCTACGTTCTTGGTTTTAATCCCAAAAAAAGGAGGTGTAGATGACCTTAGAGACTTTAGACCTATCAGCTTGGTGGGGGGTCTTTACAAACTGTTGGCTAAAGTGTTAGCTAGCAAGCTGAAGAGGGTGGTCAATAGGGTGGTGTCTTCGGCCCAAAACACGTTTGTTGAAGGAAGACAAATTCTTAATGCTATGTTGATAGCTAATGAGGCTATTGATTCTATGTTTAAAAGGAATGAGAGTGGGGTATCATGTAAGTTGGACATATAAAAGGCATATGACCACCTAAATTGGAATTTTTTGCTGACTGTGATGTAAAAAATGGGCTTCAGGGAGAAGTGGGCAAGCTGGATAAGATGGTGCATTCCTCTACATCGTTTTCGGTCTTGGTTAATGGCACTCTGTTAGGTTTCTTTCAAAGTACTAGGGGATTGAGGTAGGGGATCCTTTATCGCCCTATCTCTTTGTGATTGGGATGGAGGCCCTAAGCTGCCTTATTAATAGAGTTGTGGGTGGGGGATTCTTATTAGGCTGTAGGGTTAGGGAAAGGGGAGGAGATGGGGTTAAAGTTACCCATTTTCCGTTCGATGATGATACTATGGTGTTTTGTGGGGCTTCCACAGAGTAGATGGTCTTTTTGAGCTGGATATTAATGTGGTTTGAAGCCATTTCAAGGCTGAAAATCAACTTGGACAAGAGTGAAATCCTTTGGGTAGGAAGGGTTGAGAATATAGAGGATTTGACCCTTGAACTTGGCTGCAAGGTGGGAGCACTGCCTTCCTCTTACTTGGGGCTCCCCTTGGGGTTACTCATAAATCAGTGGCGGTTTGGGATGGGTTGGAGGAGAGATTTCAGAAGAAGCATGCCATGTGAAAAAGGCAATTTATTTCTAAAGGAGGGAGGATCACCCTCATTCAGAGCACTTTGTCAAGTATGTCCATATATTTTATGTCCCTTTTGCATATGCCACGAGTGTTCAGATTGAGATTAGAGAAAATTCAAAGGGACTTTCTTTGGGGTGGGGGAGGGTTGGAGAAGAAGCCTCATCTTGTAAAGTGGGAGGTTGTTTGTTATGATAAAAGGAAGGGTGGTTTGGGTGTTAGAAACCTATCTAATCTCAATAGAGCCTTATTGGGTAAATGGAGTTGGCGCTTTGCGGAAGAAAAGGGGACTCTATGGAAAAAAAGTGATTAGTAGGAAGTATGGGGTAGAAGTAGGGGGGTGGTGTACCCAAGGAGTAAGGAAGGGGTATAGTGTGGGGTTTTGGAAAGAAATAAGGAAGGAATGACCTTTAATGAAGAGCAATTTCGTTTTCTCCATGGGGGATGGTAGAAGAGTGAGATTTTGGGAGGATAGGTGGTGTGGTGACGACACATTAAGCCTTTCCTCCCTTCGTTGTTTGCATTGGTGGCATAAAAAAAGGAGTGGGTGGCAGAGGTGTGGGATGCTTCGGGGGAGGAGGGGGGCTGGAATCCACGTTTTTCTAGGTCATTTAATAATTGGGAGATGGATACGGTGGAGAGATTCCTTGTCACCTTACAAGGGAAGAAGGTGGACACTAACATGGAGGATAGGGTTCAGTGGAAAGAAGCCAAGGATGGTATGTTTTATGTTAAATCCTTTTATAACATTTTAGAGGGCAACAGTATAGTCCCGTTTCCGAACAGCATTATTCGGAGCTCTTGTGCTCCCCCTAAGGTTGGTTTTTTTTTCTTGGGAAGCTTCATGGGGTAAAGTTTTAACCTTGGATCAACTAAAGAAGAGGAGATGGTCACTCCCGAATAGATGTTTCCTTTGTTGTGCTGCTGAAGAGACTATTGATCACCTTCTAATTCATTGCACCAAGGCTAAGGTTTTGTGGGACTTATTGTTTACCCTATTTAGTGTGCTGTGGGTTCTTCCTTTGTCAGTTAAAGAGGTCCTTCTTGGGTGGCATGGTTTGTTAGTGGGCAAGAAGAGAAGAAAGGTTTGGAGAGCAGCCCCTTTGTGTCTCTTTTGGACGGTTTGGAAGGAAAGAAATGGGATTGGTTTTGAAAATAAGGAGTTCTCGATTTAAAGATTGAAATATTCTTTCGTTAGTAATTTTTGGTCTTGGGCTAAGCCGTGTATAGATGAAGGGCCTACTTCTTTAATCAACTTTTTTGATTGGTTGGACTCTAGATGAGGGCGGGTGTGTTTTTTGAACCCCTCTCTCTTTTGTTTTTTGCCTTTAGGCGCCTATTGTATACTTCCTGTATGCTTTGGGTTGGCCATTAGGCATCCTCTTCTTATTAATATATACTATGCCTTTGCCTATAAAAAAAAAAAAAAAGAGTTTCTAGAGGTTCCTGTACCCCCTCTTCAAGAAAAATTTGTCATCTACGGGGAAAAAAATCCAAGTAAAAAATCGTCTGAAATCTAATTTATATAATGTTAGATATCTAATTTCTTTTGACCTACATAGATTTCACAATCTTTATTCACTAATTCTGGGAAGTGGCTGTTCAGTCTCGTCTTTGATTTTTTACAGCTCACATCTAATTTGAGCTCAAGAAACTTGGTGTTCTATGCTCATGATCTATAGTGTTAAAATTGGGCAATTGGAATCCATTCCTGATGCATGGTTTCAAGAAATGGTTGACTTGCCAACTCTTTAATTAGAATATCAGCTAGTTGCCTGTTCGTGGAGATGTATGGAGTACAAATCAGGCTACTATCTAATTTCTTTTTAATGAAGTTTTGATCCACTTTTAACATGCTTTGTTTGATCATGTTGGATTGGATTGTGGGGTAATGTTAATTGCTAACTTATTATTGCAGTACGGTTTCATAGTTCCTTCCTATTGAATCTTGAGATCTTCAAGGATTATCTTTAGCCATCATAGTTCACAAATCCCATGCGCCATTGATACGAAATTAGCTTCTGCACTTGATTGAGTAACAACTAATTATATGTGTGTTTGTATTTTTTTAGTCAAAAACAAAAAATGTACTAAATCTGGATAAAGAATCCTCCCTAAAATATAGCAAACTGATCAAAAAGTATGTTTGAAGCCTCTAAAATACTAAGAAAACCTATATAACAGTAAAGTTCTATATAAGAATATTCAAGATGCAATTCATTACTCCAATTTTAGAGTAACTTCTCCTTCAGAGCAAGACCTGCTTAATACTCCTCTCCTTGCTAACCCAAACCTTTCAAGATATACACTGAATCCTAGTCGAGCTGGACCACATTGAAGTGAATGCCCTTTGATGAAAACTGAAAAGCTATTATAGCTACTATCCAAGTAGACTACAACCAAGTTACTTCAAACAACATTAGAGCTAAGATTTCTTAAGGAAAAATCTAGAAAAACCTTTGCATAAGTTGAAAATGATCAAAAGTTCTTAGAATAAGTAGGTTCTTCCCTTTTATAATGATAAGCCTCAATAACTTTCTGATGATTTCCAAGACACAATTAGTAGCCTTTATATATTCATTTACTATAGTTCTAGTAAAAAAAAAAAAAAAAAAAACTGACCTTTTGACTTCTAATTTAATAACAAACTTTTACCATGCAAACCTTTGATATTTTCAAACTTGCCATAAATTGTCTATTAATGACTACATCATTCTCTCCTCCTTAAAAGAAGCTCATACTCGAGTTTGGTGTTGATGGAAACCTCTTTTACGTTCTCACCAATGTACAAATATAAATCTGAAATGTTGAATGTTGATTCTATTACCATATGTTTTGGTAGATCAACCATATAAGCATTCTCCCCAATCTTCTTGATGGTTTTGTAGGGCCCTATCTTTCTTTTACTAGCTTGGAATGAGAGTCAGCTGGAAATCTTTCCTTGCGTAGATACACCATCACCATGTCGCCTTCTTGAAAGCTTTGGTTGCGCTTCTTCTAATCTGCATATTTCTTATGCTTTGCATTCGACTTCTCAATCTCCAATCTGATTTCTTTATGCAGTTTTTTCATCAAGTCTGCCATGTTTTCACCCTTTAAGCTATTTCTTCCCATTTTTGGTAAAGGAGCTAAATCATGAAGATGGATTGGCTGCCTCCCATAAACAAGTTCAAAAGGACTTTTGCTTGTAGTTTGCTTCTTGGAATAGTTATATCAAAAGAAGTACAATCCAATCCTTTAAATAGACCTAGAAACAAATGTTTTAAATAGAATAAACTAGGATGTCCTAATCTGTTATGCCATAGCATTATTTGTTCATGCACAAAGATTGAATGATCACTACCAATAAAACCCTGATCTTGTTTATTTTCAAACCGGTTGTCATCAAAATAGTAGAGATCATCGATCAATCTAGCATTGCCAATCATCGTCCCCGAGTTCAAATCCTGGAATTCACAAAGAGAGGTGCAAAAAACAACACGAAAATTAGAATCCTTAGATAAACAACTTACAAATAAGAGATTACAAGAGAGTTTTGGGACATGTAAAACGAATTGTAAAACAATCTTATCAGACAAACGAATAGAGCCTTGCCCAGCAATAGAAGACAAGCTTCCATCTGCAATACGTACTTTTTTATTTCCAGAACAAGGTGTATAAGAGATAAATTAGTCATGTGGTTAGAGGCACTTGAATCTATGATCCGAGGTGCAGATAATGAAAGAGAATATGCACATGAAAGACTACTTGACTGAGCTAGAGATGCTATAAGAGTACTAGGAGTCGGCGGAGCAGCTGTAGCAATTGGTCTAATTGTTCTTTGCTCAATGAGGGTGTCTCAGCAGCATGTGCTTTAGCAGGGAAACTATTAGAGTCACCTTGCTTATTAGTCTTCCATCCAACGGGCTTCCAATCAGTTGGCTTCTCATGTAATTTCCAGCAGGTTTCACGAGTGTGGTGTGGTTTATTACAATGATCACACCAAACTCTTGGCTTGTCATTCGGACGACGCTGGTTATTAGGCTTGTGAGAAGCTGTTGCTGCAATGCCCAGTAAGGCTGAGTTTTCCATAGATCCAGAGAGCTTCTTCCCAAGCATAATATTCCTTCGACTTTCCTCACGATGCACTTCAGCGAACACTTCACCTAGAGAAGGGAGAGGTTGCCAACCAATGATTCTACCCCGAACTTCATCAAACTCAACATTAAGCCTAGCTAAAAATTTGAATATCCGTGAGCTTTCTACCATCTTAAAATAGTTACAATCATCCAAATTTTTCCACTCATAGTCATTGAATAAGTTAAGATCCTGCCATAAACCCCTAAGCACATTAAAATATTTGGTAACTGAATTCTCACCTTGACAAATATCACCCTGTTTGAGTTGTAATTCATAGATTTGGGACTGATTTCCAAGGTCTGAATACATCTTAATAATGTTGTCCCAAAGAGCTTTGGCAGTAAGATAACACATATAATTCAAGCTAATCTCCTCCTCCATGGAATTTACCATCCATGCCATGATCATGGAGTTTTTTGCATCCCAAGTGGCATAACTAGGGTTTGTCTTCGCTGGTTCTTTGGTGTCACTAGTCAAATAACCAATTTTGCCTCAACCCATAATGCACATCTGAACAGATTGTGATCGTTTGAGAAAATTGTTCTCATTAAGGCAGATTGTGGTGATTTGGACAGAGTGGGAATGAGAATTGGATGTGGGTAATTTTGAGGAATTGGAACCAATAGTAATGGAAGGAGTAGATTCAGAAAATTTTGACATGGTAAAGAGATAGCAATCGAAAACGGAAAGAGAAGAAGAACAAAATTGGAAAGAATGAGAGGAAAAAGAAAGGGAATAGCCAATTAACTTGGCTCTGATACCATGTAGAAAAGGCTAAAAAAAAATGTCGTATATTAATTGAATAAAGAAGGGTAACATACTTCCTTTTATAGAAAAGTTACAACAAATCAAACTAAATCTACAACTGTACACAAATTTCTAGGAACAAAATAAATTTAAAATATACAACTTATCCCTAAAAAAAGAAACAAATTATCCCTAAAAAATAAGTAACAACCATATCAGAAAAATTTTGATATGATTGAGATTCTCAACAAGTTTTCATCACCCTTATGGAGCTGGGCTAGATTGTATATTAGAGAGGCGTGTCTATCCCTTATAGGTTTCTTGGAGTGGTCAGCTTCCAATTAAGGGATGGTGAGGCTCTGTTGGCTTTCTCTTTTGTTTTGAGAGGTGCTAGTTGCTTTGTATACCCCCGTATGCTTTGTAGCTTTTCGCCTCTGTTTTAATACAATTATGATTTACTTATCAAAAAAAAAAAAAAATGCTATGGTGCAAGAGGTCCAAAAGGAATGAGATCCCAAAGTCTTTGAAGTCCTCACCCTACCGTAAAAAATTCCTTATTTTTTTTTTCCCACCAAACAACCCAAATCAATGTGAGACAAGCGGTTTGCCAAAGAACCCTACCTTCGAGCTAGTTGATCGGAATAGTTTGTAGCATAACCTCAAAGCCAATAGACAATGTACGAGAAGATGATCGACCATGTTTCCACTCTCCATACACAAAAAGCAAATGCTAGGACTAAGAGCTTTGTAGGATCTTCTCAACTGTAGCATGTCATTAGTGTTTACATTCTTGTGTGCCACTAGCCAAGTGAAGACTTTCTTCTTAGATGAGACTTCAGATATGCATAAAAAAAAATTTGGATGGAAACGAATTGGATCTGATGGATTAGACAAGACTAAAAAGAATGACTTAATTGTAAATAATATTAACGAAGATAATGATCAAGCTCTTGCATCTAGGATGGATGGAGACAAATACAAACAAGTGAGAGATGACATGAGTCTTTCAAGGGCTTCTACTGCTAAGTAAGAGAGGTTATGACATAAATTAAGGTTCCAATACAAAGGGAAAGAGAAGCTAAGAATTTATGAGATAGGAAAATTTATTAAGACAATTCTGAACCCCCACCACAAATCTTTCCATAAATGGATTCTTGATCGAACACCCACCACAAAATGCGTGTCTAGAAAAATCCCGAAAGATTTTGCAATGGCCTTTTAGGAGCAGCGATGTGACCACCTGAATATAATGTTGGCATCAAACCCATTAGAGTGTGTACTATATGCTTAAGATAATTTGATGCCAAGGAGCATAACATTCCCGAGAAAACCTCCATAGCCACTTCCCTAAAAGGGTATGATTCCTTAGAGAAATGTTCCTAAACCTCAAACCCCCTTCCAACTTTGATTTACATGCTAGGTCCCAACTAATTTGATGGTCTCTCTTATGCTCCCTAGTCCTTGATTAAAAAAAAAATCCCTTTGCATTTATTTTTAATGTCATTGAAGAAGGTATCTTTAAAAGGTAGAGGAAATAGCTAGGGATGTGAGACAAGCATGATGGGATGAGAGTTATCCTTCCACCTAATGATAGAGAGGCCTTTTTCCATTTATCCAATCTTTGCGAAATTCTCTCAATCATGAATTCCAATAAGCACTTGCCTTTTGGTTCCCCTCTACTTTGAGACCCAGATATGGTAGAGGCTAATCAGAGACCTTGCATTAAAGCAACAAGGTTAGCCTAGTGATCTAATCCTAGCCTATGTTGATACCAAAGAGAGTATTCATGTCAAGATTGATTTTAAGTCTTGATATGTACCCAAAAATGAACAGCATTAGCTTGAGATTTTGCAAATCTTCCAAACAAGCCTTAGAAAAAAAGATGGTGTCATCTGCAAATTAAATATGGAACACTCTAGTCCTATTCTTACCCACAAGGAAGCCTTCTAATAACCTACTCTCCTTTGCTCTCAATAACATCCTACTTAAGACATTAACTACAATGGTGAAGGGCCACTTAAGACATTAGGGGATCTCCTTGTCTTAGCCTCTAGTTGCTTTAACCCCACCTTTAGCGTTTCTGTTTACTAAGATTGCAAAATTGTTTGTAGACAAACAACCCCTTATCTAAGTCCTCCACCTAGAACTGAACCCTTTCCCTTCGAGTACATTGTCTATAGATTTAAAATTATAATAATTAATATGATAACATAAAAAATTATATTTCAATAATATAAAAATATGGAGATAAATTATAATAATTAACATAAAAATTCAAAATTTTTGCATAAATTATATTTTATCAACTTGTGGTGTATTGGAAGATTTTTATTACAAAATCAATAAAAAATTTTAAAATTTTAAACTAATCAAAGTTTAATGATATTATGATATAATATTTTCTTAAAGATTTTTCTTTACATCCTATTGAAATAAAAGACTTATAACAATAGGATCTTCATTGTACATTTAGCGGTAACATCAAAGTAACATAATATGTAGCATCTTATTCAAATAGAGAAGATATAATAAATAAATTTTCTAACTATAATTAACCATATGGTATAATAAATAACTTATCTTATGATACTTATGTTTAGTGTTAATTTGTTTTTCATTAATTCCATATTTGAGTACTTGCACCCATCAGCTGAATGCCCATGTTCTAAGACTTTAGGATAAAAAGGATTCAACACCTAAAGCACATACCCGCACCTGCACTTGACACTCATACCTACCATGTAACATAGCTTTGATCATAATCTTTAATATAGGCATGTGCTTGTTAGTGTTAGAGCTTATAATGTTTTTTTTTTTTTTTTTTTTTCTAAGTTTTAATTTTAATTTTTATAGTTCTATTTACCAGAAAAAAAAAAAAAATTCTTTTATTGGTTGTAGGTCGGGCGCCTAACACAAAAAGGTTGAACTTGGAAGTTGTAGGTGTGGAATTGGACAAGATGGGAGCTGTGAAGGTTGTCTTTTACTGCTTTTATGCATATCTTATCCTTGAACAACATATACATTACAACAGGGCTGATAAACAACCAAGGAAAGAGAAATTTGCTGTTAGTGGATTATGTTATACCTTATATAAAGTTTAAATTGCACAAGAGTTATCTAACTAGAGTTAGGTCTTGTTAGTGTGAATAGTCCTTACCTTGTTAAGGGTTCATCAAAATATACAATTCCCTGTTGATGGAACATCTAACTCCTTTTGATCTAGGCTTTTTCAAACCTTTATCAAGTATTTATTTGAGCTACCATATTTTTTTTTAAAGAGTTGTATACAAATATTTGGTGTTTCCTACATGAGTTGGACACTCTGAATTGTGCATATCCAGCACAACTAGGTATGGACATGGGATATGTTGAACACATAATTAGCAAGCATGCTCAAAGAAGAAAGGAAGACATTCCTTGTCCACTCAAATTTGAATATCTTAAGTGAACCACCCCATGTCTAATGGTGCAGAGACATTTCATTTTACCCTAGGGCAGGAATGAATAAGTATTACATTTTTATTGCCATCAGTTATTTTAAGGTTACTTTGCATAAAAAAAAGGTTTGTGATTCTCTAGACAGTCCAAAAATACCCTGATGTTCTCTGGAGAAGAATAAAAATCTTTAGATTCTCTATGGTTCCTTTCCCCCTTCTGTAGGAATTTTTCTTGTTGATTATTCTATGAATGACGTAGCATGGATGGAAGTCCAATGTCCCACATCGGCTGATCGCTAACTTTGGTTGGGTCTTATATATGGGGTTACCTCTACCACCAATTAGCTTAAGCTTTTAGGAGAGAATGTGGTCCCATATTTGGTATTAGAGTGAGGTTTGACCTAGTTCACCTTGTACTTACTGACGTGGGCATCAACAATTGAGTGGGGGTGTCTGGCGTAGGACGGATGGAAGTCTAATGGCCCACATCAGCTGATTGCTACTGTTGGTTGAGCCTTATGTGTGGGGCTACCTCTATCCCCTATTAGCTTAAGCTTTTGGGAGTTTATGTGGTCCCTTATCGTTTGGTATCAAAGCAAGGTTTGGCCTAGCTCATCCTGTGCTCGCTAATGTGGGCATCAACAATTGAGTGGGGTTATCTGACCTAGGATGAACAAAAGTCTAATGTCCCACATCAGCTGATTACTAATGTTGGTTAGGCCTTATTTGTGGGGCTATCTCCACTCCCCATTAGGTTAAGCTTTTGGGGGAGTATGTGGTCCCATATCAATGAAGCACTGTACAATGTTGGGCAGCAAAATTATGTCCCCAGTTCTCATGAAACAGAATTTTTTATTTATTTATTTATTTTTTTCCAGCATAAAAAGTTAATAACCAGACTGAAGTTCTCCTGTTGTTTTTCCAGGTAGATGAGTACTCCCGGACTAACATACCTAGCATATGGGCCATTGGTGATGTTACAAATCGAATGAATCTTACCCCTGTGGCCTTAATGGAGGGAACCTACTTTGCAGTAAGTGTTTCATCTGGACCATCACTAAAAATCATCATTGATGATGGTTTCAATTGTTTTTCCCTAAAATATGGAGGAAATGATTGATTCATGTTGTTTAAAGCATTCATTTGTTTGGGTTCCCTGCAGAAAACTGTCTTTGGTGGGCAACCTAGCAAACCTGACTACAAGGATATACCTTGTGCTGTGTTCTGGTACCAATTTATCCCATTTGGCACATGATGATCTTCTCTCTCTCTCTCTCTCTCTCTCTCTCTCTCTCTCAAGTGAAACTTATGTCAGAGCTAAACATCATGATATTGTAGCAGGATAACTAAAATATGTGTGATATGGATAACCGTCCTTAACTTATACAATATGGTTAACCATGCTTGATTTAGGACTAGTTTGTATATTGTTGCAAACTTTAAGAAAATCATTTTTAAATGTGAAAAGAAGAAGTAGTTGAGCATTTGGTAAATTATGGTTTCAAAAGTGCTGTAAGTTTCAAAGGTAACATTTAAGTGTTGGTAAATTGGATTATTTAACTATTGAACATGTATAAAGACCAAAATAAGGATGTTAAATATTTAAACTCTTTTTTTTTTTTATAATAAAATCAACCTTTAATTAAATAAATATTTTATTTAAAAACCAATTCTTAGTATTTTCATCATCATTTTTATGAAGAGATAAGGTTCTGGAATAGAAATGATGGGAAATAAGAAAATATGGAAACAAATGATGAAAGAAAATTATTTAAAGACATAATGGGTAATTTAAAATAAAAATCACACTCTTAGAAAATCACTTTTGAAAAGCTACCTTTTATTTTAAAACAGCTGCCAAAGTGGGTCAGAGTCTTTGAGAATGATTTTTTACTTATCGAATAGATCAGTTGTAAAAAGTTATTGTAGAAGTGATTCTGAGGGCATAAAATCAAATACCAAATGGGACATTGCTTATCTCCTTCCCCTAATGTCTTTGGGCCAGGGTAATATCAGGTAGCAAAAGCTGTGTTATTTTGATATAACTCCTCCCTTAATGATGGACTATCATGCATGAGACAATTTATGTATTTTCCATTTTCTCCCTCTACAATTCCATATAAAGGTAGTTATCCTTAAGAATGTGCTTCTGATTTTTATTTTATGTTTTATAATATATCCTTTGGGATTATTCTTTCTCCTGGTTGACTTATGGAGGTTACTTGTGTCTAGTTTCAGATTTGAGCATGTTCTTATGTAGTGACTTAAATGGGAGCTCTTCTCTTTTACTCCTTTAATTTCATAACAATTTTTTTTTTTTTTTTGTAATTAAGTAAATGCCCTCTTGAAGGTAGTTTCAACTTTTCTCTCTTGCCTATTTGCCATACATCTAGTGTATGATTTAGAGCTAGAAACAGATTTGGGTTGGTTCAAAATTGACCAGCTCAAAACTGAACCATTTGTTACATGGGCTGCCTGCAAATATTTTTATTTTAAAAAATTAGCATGTTTTTAGAAAAATGAAATATATTAAATCATACAAGTATTGCTAGTTTCTGGATAAAATTTATTCAAACTGAATTTGGTTGACAGGTGGGATTCTGACATGGATTTAACCAATTTATATAATGAGGTTGGATTTGGGTCACCCATGGCATACTTGTTTACTGAAACTCTTGATCCATACCTCTTAGTTTTGGGCTAGGTTCAATTGGGTCTATGTTAGGAATTATGATCTCTATTTCTATCATATATCTATTGTTTTTTCGACATTTACCATTTAATATGTAGTGTATAGTTTCTCTTCTTAACCTAAAATAAATTTCATCTCTGCACCTTCAGTTTTTTCTTGTTTGTATATTTGCAGTAACAAGATTGTCAAGACTTACAAATAAACAGTCTAGACAATCTGTTTAAATGCTAAATGTAACTGTGACTGGCAACCTGGTGGGAACTCCACCATTGATCTGCATGCCCCATTAATCATGAGTCCATGCTCCATAGACCTTGTGCTGTATGGGATTAGCAGTGCAAGCTCAAAAACCTGTACCAGTTAATGCAGATTGATAATCTACTTAGAAATTAAATTAGCCTACTACATTTGGTTATGATATAGTATAAAATAGGAAAACTCCTTTTTTGAATATGAAAGGATCACGCTTTCTGAAATGCACCAGTTCATCCTTCAATTATACTGTATACACTTGAAAATTAGGTGATTACACTCTTTTCATCCATCAGAGACTGTTACAAGGAGAGCACCTAGGTGACTATCTGTTCCTTAAACCCATTAAAATATGGTTTGGTGGGTGCTAAGTTGGAACTTCCTAGTTTGTTCCATAAGTTGGGCCTCACTCTGTTATCAAATGACTGATGTAAGACCATGCAATTTAATATGAACCTCAAATTTCAGTATGCATTTAAATGAGCTTGGACAAGACCTTATTAATCTGAGAAACCCTCTTGAGGCGCTATATATATATATATATTAGACATCAGTTCTATTGTATTTATTTTTCACTATTATTTGATTTTCCTATGAAGTAGCTAACTTAATGATCCTGAAGCACCTCTGTATCTTTTCCATTTGGGAATCTGTTTGTGATATTGGTACCTTCATGTGTCATGCAGTTTACCACCCCTTTCTGTTGTGGGTTTGAGCGAAGAACAGGCTACAGATCAAGCAGAGGGAGACATTTTGGTTTTCACATCAACCTTCAATCCAATGAAAAACACAATCTCTGGGTATATGCAACAATATGAAATTTTATTGTGCTAGATAATTTATAATCTTACAAAGAAACAGATTATCCTATTCTTGTGTAGAAGTTTATTATAGTGTTATGTATCATTTCAATAGGGATTAAAACCTATTCATTTGAAGGATTTTACTGGCTCAGCACTTAAAAGTTGTTGGGTTATAGGCATATGGTCAGTATGGAGTTGTTTTGATATCACATACCTAGTGCCTATTTTAGTCATATTTCCTATCCTCGAAACTCAAACTTCCCTCAGCACAAGGAGCATTTCCATTTGATAAAAATGGCTAAAGACTCTGGGTTGAGGGACATTCTACAAGCACAGATTAAGGTATCATCAAGATTATGGTACTAGCTGAACAGCATGACTTTTGAACTGAAGGATTTTGTACAAAACTATTCTAGTCTCTAGTGCATGAAAGTTTTTAGTTATATCCATTTCAAAGTATTTTGTGCTGGATCAATATCTGTTAATCTGGGGAAAATAAAGCTTCAATTCTTGTGGAGCTCACATATTTGGTTATCCTTTGATTAACTGACACATGATACATTCAGTTCTTTCTCTTACAGCAATTGGATGTTGTTAAACCCTCTGAATTTAAAAATTATTTCCTTATATCTTGTGTATTTAGACGGCAAGAGAAGACAATTATGAAGCTTCTTGTTGATGCTGAGACAGACAAAGTTCTTGGGGCATCTATGTGCGGCCCAGATGCACCTGAAATTATGCAGGTACCTTTGAGTTTGTGATACAATATTTTGATAACCACTTCTAGCATAAAAGGCTAGTTAATCACCTTTTAACTTTAGGCTTGCTGTATTTATTTTATCATTCATGTGGAATGGGAATATTCCTTCTTGGTCCTTTCTAAGTAATCTTTAATTCAATTAAGGCCTTGTCTATGCTTTTGGCCTTAATTAGAAGCCAAAGGTGAGTTGAATCCATGATTTTAAAGCATGGTTCATTGTCACGGTATCGGTCATTGACTAGGTGTAGGGTGATATGCATAATGGCCTAATACATATATAGTGACTAAATATTAGATAAAAATTTATTTGTAAAATAAGTTTATTTAAATTAAATATGTTCAACCATTAAAAAATACAAC
This sequence comes from Vitis amurensis, assembly GCA_037355405.1. Classification (NCBI taxonomy): domain Eukaryota; kingdom Viridiplantae; phylum Streptophyta; class Magnoliopsida; order Vitales; family Vitaceae; genus Vitis; species Vitis amurensis. The sequence goes on along the minus strand of CM074680.1, from coordinate 12,257,305 downwards.
CATGAATCTCTTTTTAAAATATTAACATTGTTTTTCATATCAAATATATTCTAAATAAAACAATTATAAAAAAATAATTTTTATGTCAATAAATATATTTTTTTAATACTTCTATTGATTAATAAAAGATGCAGATCCTTTATGGGGCCTTTTGGGCATATCATGGAAATAAAATTTGTCTAATCTGGTTTTCATAACATTTAAAGATTCATTCTGATCTGGGGAGAGTCATTGGAAAACTAGGGATTGGTATAAAATGGTGAATAGTAAAAGATGTAAATGATGCCATTTCTTCAAAACAAGAGTTCTTATACATAATGCAAAATAGATCTAAATGAAATGGTTGCTTTGCAATTCTATGTTTACAATGAATTTTTTATTCTGATAAGATGTCTAAACATGTCTTTGAAAGTTTTCATTTTCTGTTAAAATGGGATACATATATTTATCTGTAAGAGGGAACCTGTTTTAACTGAAGCCAAACAAAAACGCAAGTTTACATAAGGCAGTTGTTGGTGCTTATGTACTCAACCTGGTGATCTATCCATGACCAGGGTGAAATTAAGTTGATATTCAAACTGACTGTTGATGAAGAATCAATGGATAAGTTGTGGTTAGGGGTGAATTTTTCAAACTCAGCTTGCTGGTTGCATATTTTTAATAACATTTGCATACATTGAACCAGTAGGCATCCTTTAGGCTATGTTTGGTTCCTAGAAAGTATTAAGTAAAGGAACATAAAATCATTTTCTTATGTTTGGAATCTTTGGATATCATGGAAAAAAAGGTGAGGAAAAAAAATATTAAGTAAGAAGGGAGAGAAAATGTTAAAGATTTTCCTTAGATAAATGTGAGGAAAGTTTGAGAAAAGTGCATTCTTTAGGTCGCTTTTGGATACATTATCTATTATTTTTCAGGTGGTTTTTGGATACAGTTTCTATCTATTATTTTTAAAAATAGAACTTTTGTACAATAACTGGTGTTGGTTGTTGCAGGACAGTAAGCAACATCCAGAGGTTTGGGTCCCCATAGAGAGTCCTAAGGGCTTGGTCATGGAAGGTTCTTCAATTATCCAAAAAAAAAAACTTTTGTACAAAGTATAAGAAATATAAGAATCCTTATACAAAAAGCAAAAATTTATCTTAAGTCTGTAAAAATACTTTTGAAAATTTTTAAATTTTGAGGAAGTATAAATTGTTTTAATTCCATAAATTTTAAAAAATATTTTCTAGTACCCAAGGTATTTACACTTCATATTTTTTAAAACAAAAGCTAAAAAATCTATCAAAGCATGCTCTCAACAGTTTAATTTTTTCTTTTCCTTAACTTCTCATAGACAACCAAACAAGAGAAGAAATTTATAAATTTTCCTTATCCTTGTATTTTTCCTTTCCATCTTCTTTCTCTCAAACTTCCTGGGAACCAAATGAAGCATTAGAGTGAAGTGGCTATTAAATAGATTGGAGTCAAAATTGGCTTCATATTGCTAGTTAAATGGTATAAACAATCCTTTTATAATTATGTCTACACATTTCTTTGGAAAGATTGCTTTTATTTAGACGCATTTCCAGCACTATTTCTGTTCATCACAATTATAAGATATACTGATAATACAAAACAATATGAAATTCCCAAAGAGCATATAATGTTTTCTCTAGAAAGATGGTTCTGCAAGAAATAATTCTACCATCATCTTATTCATGTAACTAAAAGAATATACTGATGACACAGAGCACTTTAAAATTCAGAAAGACCCTATCATGTTCATGTTTTGAACCTCCATGATGAATATCATCAGCTTTGGGTATAAACTATCCTAAATTACTGTTTTGAAACTTAGATAATTACACTTTCTGGTGTTTGTTATTCAACCCTTGAGATACATTACGGTGCCTGTTTATTGTGTGCCCTTTATTTATATATATTTAGTTCCTGATATCCTTTGGGGTGTTGTCATTTCAGGGCATTGCTGTTGCACTCAAGTGTGGAGCAACTAAGGCACAGTTTGACTGCACGGTAAGCTTGAGTTATCCTTCATTCAACTAATTAAGTGGCCTGGCAGATCATTATGTTAAGCATATATTATTCTTCACTTCTCTTCTTAAGTCTCTGTTAATCAAGCATCTCGGCTGATTTTTCCTGAAACCTGGGTATACTGTTCTTAATTTTAGGGATGAGAAGGGTATAGGATTGAGGATGTTTGCCACTTCTATTGGTGTGTTTGACTTCGTTGAGATGAAGTTTGGGTTCTTGTTTCAGGGCTTTCTATTTGCAGGAAGCTACCAAAAAGATGTTTTGATGTATCTATTATGAGCTCTTTAACAAGCATAGTTCTAACAGTTCTTTTTTTAGGAAAAATGTGTCTGTTCCAGTCTGTAGAGAACCTCATCCATATGTGATTAGACAATCCGCAATCGAGCCATCTCTCCTTGGAGGTTTTCTGATTTTAGGCCATTACACATCAGTGTGCTCAAGCCTGCTAGGTCACTTGTCAACTAAATGAGCTGGAAAGCTGAAACCTAGAACAAACCCTTTTAAGAAGCCACAACAAAAATCCTACCTATCTAAGCTGGATTCTCTATCTTTGCTTGCCATTTCCAAAATTTTAATCTATAACTAAAAAAATTCTTTGTAAAAACTGTTGTAATAACATTCAACTATTGTTTAATGTTATTTGGCAATACTTATAATTGTAATATTAATTATGATTGTTTTATGATGATATATGCATTGAGATAAATTATGGAAAAAAAATAAAAATAAAAACTTACAAATGTTCCATAATTTATTGAAGCATAATAATGTGACGTGCAACATCTAGGCTAATCCTGAACCATTTCTAAGAAGCACTGGTCCCTAACACAATCTTTTAACAGCGCCAGGATAGATCAGACACAATTTCTGAAATCTTGTTCTACCCTTATCCTGTATAGAGAGATTCTTGACTGATGATCGATGGGCTAACATCCACAAGAGGCTTGTATGCTTACTTTCATCTGTCATTCTAAGGTTTGATCTTGTTATTGGGGAAGAATAAAAGAGGAAGAGGAAAATCACTAGGAGGGGGACAGACAAATGCTAGGGTGGGTTTTTAGTCAAACAGGTCCTCTGGTATATTTTCCACACAATAGCCACTATCATAAAGGTCTTTTGATTAGTGACTTGTGTTCTCTTATAACTTGAAAATGGTGGTGATAGTTGTTTGTTTTCTGGTGTTCATTTCCCTTGTCTCTGTGATGAGTCCACTCTTCTTTGAATGGATTTCTTCCACTCTTCTTTCATGTCAATGTTTATGGTGCACATAACTCATAAATTTGCTGTTGGGTATAGGTGGGCATACATCCTTCTGCTGCAGAAGAGTTTGTTACAATGCGGTCAGTGACAAGGCGTATTGCGGCGGGCAACAAACCAAAGACAAATCTTTAAAGATCATCAATAGAAATTGTAGAACATGGTTGGGTTGGAAGGAGAGAGACATGTTTTCTCAGAAGTAAATTTATTTCAGTGTTAATTTATGGGATAGTAGACGACAAAAAATTCATGAAAGGCTTAAGTTGAGTCCCAGAGTCACAATAAAAGGTGAGGGAAATTGAAGCAGTGTTGGTTAAGACAGTTGAGTGAAGTAAAGGGTGTGGCCATGTTCTGTAAAATCTCATTTAATTTGATATGGATCAGTCTTTCCCATGTAATGCAAAAAATAAAAATCTCAGGCCTTAATCCTTGTTCAATAAGCCAGACATCCTAGGATAAGATGGCATCTTCCTTTACACCCCAATGTTTTATGAAATATAGGACCAAATTTGTTTTAAAGATATGTTACAAAGGTGGTTTTTTTTAAAGAACCATATTCTTTCTATTAGCATCTTACTCCTATATTTTTAATTTGATTGTAGTTTTGCTGTAGTATGTATTGAAACTGGATTTCTTTGGAAGCACTGTGCTGCGGATATAAAAGTGCATCTTTGTCTTGACATTTTTAGTAGATAATCATTTTTATTGTTTGGGAAAACTATGTTTTCCAGCAATATTTCGAAAATAATTAACAAATTGGACTTTGTTTTTTCTCTTATATGGATCCCCCACATGGCAACCCCGGGTTCCTAAAATGCTCTTAATGACTTCAAAACTCAGCATCCAAGCTCAGCCGACTCCGTCTCATTAATCCAGTTAGTAATACATATGGGGGTCCACTGGGAAGGATTGTGAAAGCCGAGAAACTGTATTGTTGTTTATATATTTCCTCTCATCTTCACTAGACTTGTGGTGACACTAATCTTTTGCTAACCCTCGACAGCTAATATCGTTAATCACGAATATATTAGAGATAAATCTGTGAATATTTTGACATAAATTATCGGTGAGTCCAAAATTGATCAAAATTCATGAAAACGTTGAGAAAAACTCTAAAAATGATATAATAAACAATAATAGATGTTTTATAAAAAAATGAAATAAATATATGATATGATTTATCATATTTGATAATAATATCATATGATCGATCAAAATTATGAATTTTATAAGTATATATTATTATTAAATATTATTTAATAATAATATTGTGATATTTAATTATAATATATTTAATATTGGAATTATAATCCATTTAATTCAATTGTATTAAATGATATAAAATAAATGATGATATATGTATAATTATTTTTAATGCATACCCAATATATTATAAATAGCAATGTAGCTTGGTGGCACAATAGGCTGATTTTGAATCTAAGATCATGGATTCAATCCCACACATCTACACCACCCAACCAATTGTTTTTCATTTCATCTTGAAATGCAATCCCACATTGGCCAGGAATCAAATCCAAAACCAATATTTAAAGCAAACTTCACTACAACAGGAAGAAAATGGAGTTGGTTGGGTTGCACTATTACCAAGAGTGGAGGGGGTTGAACTGGGTTGCCCGAAATAGGAGGTGGGATTTTGGAAAGCAATTCAAAAATCGGTGTTGTGGCATTAAAATCGGCAAAATCTCGATATATCGTCGATATTTTGGTGATAAAAGAGGAAATATGACGAAATATCGGTCATTGATATTTTGAAGGGTATTATCGATACCCTCCAATACACGATATTTTAATCCTTGACAGTTGCCTCATTAAGCACCAATTTGGATGAAGGTCTCTATTGTCCAACATTGTGGGTTTTTTAACTCCCAACACTTGGTTAAGTTGCAGATGTTTCATTTTTTTTGGTTCACAACTTATATAGGTCTCTCTGCTCTTTCTTTTAACACTTCGATTTCTGTTTGTTTACATGATTGGAGAGGTGTTTGTTTAGTCTTATTTTGGGTGTGATTAATCTTGTATTGTTGATCTCCATGTGGGTTTTGGATTGGATTTAATACTAATCAAGCTTAGTTTATAATTAAGCTTGGTTAGTGTTTAAAGTAATTTTACCATCTAATTAAACATGTTTTTAATCTTAACTAAATGACTTAAGGTTAATTAAGTTTAATTAAAAGTTTAGGCTTGTGTGTTAGGAGACATTGGACCCAACTATAACCAAGGGAATTTCAGAGCCAAATTGAAATTTGAGAAACCATAAAAATCAAAATAAGTGAGCTTAAAGTTAAATGATAAAAGGATAGATGGGTGGCAACTTTATATAGAAGTTTAATAGAGAAGGAAAGTGTTTGAATGACTTTTTTGCATTTAAAATTCTGATGGAGAGTATTTATACAAGATAAATTTTCAAACAATAGGACTCCTATTTACATGGAGTACAAATTTAAAATTCAAATAGATTCATAAGTTGATAACAGTTTGCTAAATTTGCCCTCTCAAGATGGTGGGAGATAGCTCACCAATCTTGACTCACAGGGCCTAAATTCATGCAAAATACAAGGGCTTTGTTAGAGCATCAACAAGTTGATCTATAGTAGCCACATGAGGCACCTTGAGCTCACCTGATTGAACCTTGTTTCGAACAAAATGAAAATCAATCACAATGTGTTTCATGCTAGAGTGAAATGCGAGATTTGCACAAAGATATGCTGCACCCACATTATCACAATAGATAGGAGGTGGTGATGAAATTGAAACACCAAGTTCTGAGAAAAGAGACTTAACCTAAAGGACCTCTAAGGTTGCAAAGGCCACAACACAATATTCCACTTTAGTGGAAAAATGAACTATGGACTTTTGTTTATTTGATGACCAAGACATAGGATTGTGACCAAGAAAAACAATGTGAGCACTGATGGAGGATTTATCATCAGGATTTCCTGCCAAGTCAGCATCCAAGTATGCACGTAGATTAATTGGGGGATTTCTTGTGCAATAACAGATGCGTTATTGTGTCGACTAAGTATCTAAGCAATATTTTAACATAAGACCAATGTGTTGATGCATAAATTGAGATAATTTATTCACCAAGAATTCGATGTTTGGGTGAGTAAGAGACAAGTATTGGAGGCCTCTAATGATCGATCTATATTCAGTGGGATTAGGAAGAAATGTGTCATCATGCAGATTTGGAATATTGGTGAGAGACATTAGGGATTGAATTGGTTTGGCAGCCACCATTTGTGTTTTCTCAAGAAGCTCTTGAATGTACTTGTGTTGAGATAAAAATAATTCATTTGCAGTATATATCACTTCAACACCAAGAAAAAAAAATATAAAGTCCTAAGATCCTTATTGGAGAATTTAGTCGCTAACTAAGAAATCACGTGAGCAAGAAATGCATTATTGTTACCTATTAAAATAAGATCATCAACATAAACAATGAGACCACTCTTTTTAAAAATGAAAAGGGATGTATCAGCTTGGGATTTGACAAAGCCTATTGAGAAGAGAAATCGGCAGAGTTCATGATACCAAACTTGTGGAGCTTGTTTAAGGCCACAAAGAGCCTTACGAAGCCAACAAACATGATGGAGATGTCGTGTATCCGAGAACCTTGGAGGTTGAATCATGTAAACATCTTTAAGAAGCGTCTCATGCAAGAATGCATTATTAATGTCCAATTGACAAAGTGACCAACCATAAGAAACAACAACGCTAAGGATGAGCGAACTATTGTCAGTTTGATAATGGGACTAAAAGTCTCATTGTAGTTGAGCCCTGACTGTTGGTGGAAGCCTTTGGCCACTAATTGTGCCTTGTAGCATTTGAGGGACCCATTATATTTACATTTAATACTAAATATCCACTTGCACCCGACCAAGTTCTGCTTAGCACTTGGATAGACTAACTCTCATATGCCATTTTGCATTAGTGCATCAAATTCATAAGACATGGTATGCCTCCACTAAGGATTCTTCATGGCTTGAGAGACACAAGTTGGTTTGATTGGGAAGGAGAAAGAGGTCATGGCAAAAATGTTGATTTTCTTGGAGGGGTAAACACATTATTTTTGGATCTTGTGGTCATAGAGTGTGCGTTTTATGGATTAAGACATTGATTGGAGGTTAATGGTTTTGGTAGTTGGTTTGAGGAAATGGGAGGTCGAGGTGGAGGAAGAGGAGTATTGTTGGTGGCATGTGATGGAAGATTTGACTTTGGGATGATATGAGAAGTTGGGTCATGGGTCCTTGTGCAGGAATTGTGGACAAAGTTGGTGCTACCAAATGTGTAGAGTGTCTAGATCTAGTGATTGTATTAGTTTCCAAATTAATGGTAGATAAGGGAGGAGAAATATTAAGAGAGGATAAAGGAACTGGTATTTTAGAATTTGTGGAGAATGACCTATTTGAATTTGACTAGGACTTATGATCAAAAGGAGAAATATGTGGAGAAGATGAGGAAAGATTCAAGGGAACCAAGATGTTATTTGTGGAGAGTGACCTATTTAAATTGGACTTAGACTCGTGATCAGGAAGATAACTTATAGGAGATGAAAATGGGAGATTTAAGGGGATTGGAATGTTGTTAGTTGTAGAGGGTTGACAAGTAGAATTGAACCAAGACTCATAATCAGATGAGAACACATGATTGTGAGAAGCTGAAAATGGATATACATACTCTAGAAAAGTGACATGGGAAGAGGTGAAAATCTTATGGGAGGATGGATCTAGGCATAAGTGTACACACTGAGAGAGCGAGTAACCAAGGAAGACATAGGGTTTTAAAGGTGACTCAAGCTTGTGAATAGTGTATGGCTTTAACTAAGGATGGTAAAGACAACCAAATATGCGGAATTTTTCCAAATTTGGTGGAGTCCCAAAGAATTTCTTATAAAAGGATATGAATCCAAGATTGGTCTTAGGCATTCTGTTAATGAGATAAGCCGCAGTTGCAAAAGCTTCTTACCAAAATGATAAAGGCATAAAAGCATGATACAACAAAGTTAACCCTATTTCCACTATGTGACGATGTCGGAGTTCTAAGTTCTCATTATGCTTGGGTGTATGTGGTGGAGTTATTAAGTGAGATATGCCATTTTGTCCAAAAAAAATCTTGTAGGGCAATGTACTCTCATCCATTATTCGTGTAAAGTTGTATAATTGAAGAATTAAAAAAAAAAATCAACTAAAGCTTTGAACCGAATAAATATGTCCCAAACTCAAATTTCTTATTAAGTGGATAAAGCCACATATACTTTGTAAAGTGGTCAACGAAAATCACATAATATTTATATCCATGCATGGAATCCACGAGGGACCTCCATACATCAAAATACACTAACTGGAAAGGGAATTCACTAGACAAAGTGGACTTGAAACAATGAAAGTTTTTGCATTTTATTATGTGAACAAGAGTTGCAACTGAAGGTGGAAAGACTCTTAGATGATATAGGAAGATGAATTGCAGAAACTAAACGACGTAGGAGTTGAGGTGAGGGATGACCAAGTTGATGTGTCATTCGGAAGCTGACGCTTTAACGGAAGAAAATGTAATCAGTGGATTGGACTTCATAGCAAATGTTGACCAAACATGAACTCGATTCTTAGTTTGACCGCGCAAAAGTGTGGACCCTATTCACAAATCCATGATTTTCAAATTTCATGATTTTTACTTTAATCCTTATCCTATTTTTTCATGGGACTTGAGTGCTATATATTGGAGATTTTGGTTACTAGGAATTAAAAAGATCAATGTGGATTTCTATGGTTTAGCAATTGAAATTGAGTCGTTAAATTTTAATGAAATTCATGAGAATAGTGGTTGCATATATAGTGTTTTAGTGGTTGAAATTTTTACTATGGAAGATTTGTACACATGAGGTTTTATGGATGCATTTCTATGTAAGAATCATGAAGGTTACACCATTATGGAAAACTGCTAACAACAAAAAGTCAACACAATTGCTATTGAAAAAAAGTAGAAAAGATGGGTTGCCACTATGGACAAGAGTTCTCACATGCATAGGCTTGTTTTTTTGGGGAGATGATGCACATAGTTTTTGATGGGGAATAAAGTCCACTAAAGACAATAATGGCATGACCAATTATTTAGAAACATCAAAGCATACATGTATGCCAAACATCAATCCCATGCATGTGCATGCAACCTTGCCATGCATGGCCACCTTTGATGCATTATTTTGTGTATATCGGGCCAACTTCTCTCCAGCCTTCCAAGGCCCATCACAAGCTCTTAAACTCCAATGGCAGTCCAGTAGGGGCTACATGAGAAATTGGAGAAATAATGGAGAAGCATAGAAAAAAGGGACAAGCTAGGACTGGAGGGAGATGAAAGGAGTTTCGGTGGGAAATGAACTAAATGGGACAGAAGTAAGTTATGAATTCCGAAAGGGATAGAGATAAGCCTTAAAATGGAAACCTTCAGGAAAAAAAAAAACACTTGTAAAGAAATTTTCTGATTTTTTGTTTTTTTTTGGTAGGTTTTGAGGTTGTGGTAAAGTGAGGGCAGAAAATTTTCAAGGTAGAAAAAGAAAATTTTCTAGAGAGGGTGAGAAAAAGAGAAAGAGAGAAAGAAGATGCTAGTCTTTGGAAGTGCAAGGAAGAACTCTCAAGTATGATCATTGTGACTTCTTGTACCATCTTTTAACCTTCCAAATTTGTGTATTAATGTTAGAAGTTATTTTATTGTTATTATGGCTTGTGTATGGATTATCTCTAGCATAATATTCTCTATTGTTTACATGGTTTTGTTTGGATATATGCATGAATTTAGGTTCATTTATGTTATATGATTTCTTGGGATCACATTCTTGTGTCTATTATAAACCCATTCTCTGGGTTATTCGCTTATTTATGCTAAGCCCATTAAGGAAATGGTGCAATGTGGCTTGTTTGAATATCTTTTATTAGTTTACTTCTTTTTTTATTCCTCTTGGGCTTTGTGTCGTTGCTTTTGCACCCATTCATGAGTGTTCCTAGTGAGGTTTATCACTTTTGCTAGTATGTCCCCCCGTCTTAGAGCCTAATATAGATTCTAGGCCCCACATAGATTAGTCAAACTCACATTTTGAATAGCAATCAACATGTAAACATGGAAGAAAATATCGGTAATCACGGATATATCGGTACTTCGATTTTACGGATATATCGGATATATCGGAGATATATCGGCGGATATTTTGGAAAAAAAAATCGGTAGGCTTAAAATTGTTAAAAACTCATGGAAATGTAATGAAAACTTCATAATAATATAATTAGAAGTATAATGGACATTTTAAAGTTGCTTTGTAGAAAAAATTGATATACATATGATATAATTTGCGATATTAAATATAATTATATCATGTCGATCTATAAGAAATGTTAATTTTGTAATTGTTCTCATTATAAAGTCACATAAAATACTTCATTTCATTAAATAGCAATAATTCGTACACATTACATTACAATGTCCCTTTAATACCAAAATGAGGATCGATGTGGTTCAATGGGATTGATAGATGAAGGAACGCCGTCTTGCTGTTGGAGACAATATTGGTACCAACTCAATGAGCCTCGATAATATTGGTTAAAAATTCTAACATGCCATGCATATATCTCTTGAGTCCTGCCCACTGCCTCTACATGGATAGGATACTCAAAGTTCACCCATGTGTTAATGCCCAATCCTCCTTCCATCTGATATGGAACTTGGTAAGACATTTGTCTAGAAGGTGAATAACGCGATATACCATACTCTTCATCTGTTGAACTTGAAGGTTGACCATAACTCATCACATGAGGAGGGTAGACATTAGTCTCATTCGAGGAGTCACTAAATTGAGTTCCTATACTCATAGATTCAAAACTCCCTGAAAGTAACTCCTCATTATATGGTTCCATCATTCGTTCTCTTCCTCTATATGGCTTCCCAATAGCTCCTATGCCTCGGACCAGCTCTTCTAGAGCCATGGTCTTCATCCATGTGCGGTGCGTGAAAGTATTTTCACAGTGAATTGGCTGACTGGATATTGACTATGTTGACGTTCATTAATATCTCCTCCCGCATTATCACCTCCATCATCAGTTCCACCTCTTGAACCATCGTAACCGTAAGCGAAAGTACCTGCGCAACACTAGGTCTACTACTATGGCCAGCACTTGTGGAGTCAATCTCTTGGTGGGAATCATCAGTATCTTTGCTAAAACTTTCAGAGTGAACTTCTTCAGACAACACACGTTCAACATTAACTCCAAATTCTCGAGCATGAGCAGCAATTCGTGGATCGGGATTTCCAACTTCGTCATCCAAGTGTATAGGCCTCACCCATTGGAACAACTGATTATCTTCTTCTTCACCCACCTCGGCTGAAATGTCAAGAAGATCAAGATAATCTTTTTCAGCAACTCGATCATTTTCTGCCTCCATATCGCGTAACTTTAGCCTCATATTATAGTAACAAAAAACTAATTGCTCCAATCGAGAGTAAGCCAAACGATTTCGTTGCTTTGTGTGGATGAGAGCAAACGTGCTCCAATTTCTCTCACAGGCAGTAGATGACGCAGTTTGTGAGAGAACTTTGATGGCTAACTTTCTCAATGTAGGTGTTTGATTCCCATACATAAACCACCATTCAGCTGCAACCAATTTGATAATCATATAAATACTTATGTGGTGAATTTACAATAATGATAATCAATTTTTTCCTACAAAGACTCACCCTGGCACCATGGTTGACCTTGCTGCAATTGCCGCTCGATCACCGAATCCTCTTTTTGCATCTCGAAAAAGCACAAGCTATGTATTCAACATTTAATTTGTTAATATCATATTTGTTAGTAAACGTTCAAATAAATTGATGAATGAAATTATTGTTTTATAGACAAATAACAGTTTTTTATTTACCTCATTTCCAAATTGACCAAGTGATTCAGTAGTTGGATCTAATTTTGCAAAAACATCATGGACCGCTTGAAGTAGTTCCGGATCACTACCAACTCCACGCCTATATTGAAATCTTGGATTCAAGAAGTATGCTACAATAAAATTAAGTAGAGTTAGTATTTTTTTAAACAAAATTAAATACAGAATAAAAACTTATAAAGATATATAGTACTTAAGTACCTGCGCATGAAGTGGATGTTTTAGTGTTTTCTCCCAACGATCTTGTATTATTTTGAACATCCAATCTCCAGCTCCTTCACGCGCAAGGTTCATTTTCATCACGTGCATAAGCTTATACACAAATGGCATTGTGGGAACAACTTCAGAATCCATAAGTCGAAGCACCACGTATAATGGCTCATATAATGAAACTATTTTTGTCATTCTGTCCCAATACGCATGGTCAAACAATAATTGCTCCAACTCTCGTCCATGTTTTGTTCGACTCAGCTTGTGTTGTGCCCAATCATCACTCATAAACAATTTTTTCAAATCGACCCTTTTTTTAAGAAGACTATCAAGAGCAATATAATTGGTAGCAAACCTTGTAGCTCCTGGTCGAACAATGTCTCCACCACAATACAGTCTCATTTGTGCTAGTAACCAACCATGATTGTAAATGAAGTTAGTTATCTTACGAGCATTGTTTATCACCTCGATAACACTTGGGTCTTTTACCAATGTCTTCAAAGATTAAGTCGATGCGATGCGCACTTTCACGAGTCCAGTATAAGTTATACTTCTTCATCAATTGTTTCCCCTGCTTTCATGAACGCCGACCCATTATCTCGTGACAATTTGGACCACATTTTCTTTACCGACTTCTTTGATAACAGTCTTCAATAGGTCGTATATATACTTGTGGTCTTTGATATAGTTCGATGCATCAACTGACTTAAGGAAGACCGTGCTCCCTTTAGAATAAACCATGAAATTAATAATACTTAATTTCGTGGGCCCTGTCCCATCCATCCGACATTATTGTGCACCCATATGTCTTCCATTTTTCTCTTTGTTGGTTCACATAAGCTTCCATTTCTCTGTACTCCATTTCCAAGTACTTGTTCTTTATGTCAAATGGAGATGGAGGTTCGATTCCCATTCCTGCACTTCATATAAAAAAAAATGTAAAACATGTCACAAAAGACTATACTTACTAAAAGTATAACACAATATAACATTTAAAAAATTAGTAATTACCAGCTTGTTGTGCACCAATAATCATATTCTTGAAGTGATGAGACTTTGCTTTTGCGGGTGCGACGCTCTCATAAATGAAGAATTTGCTAATTAAGCGTCCCATCGTTTCTTTAATTGCACCACCCTTGAATATATCTTTGATATTTTTTTGTTTTGTCGCGAAAGACTTGTAAAGTGAAGGGGCAATAGGGGGTGATTGTTGCGAATGTCGCATACTATGTGATTTTCGCATCATCGACGGTAATCCAGTAGACTGTGAAGACTCCCCCGTTTTGCGTTTGCTTCCTACAATATTCTCATATTGTTCACGTTCCCATTCTGATGCTTTCGAGGCACGAACTGCAGATCGATATGCATCCCGCTCATCTGGGTGCATATCTGCCGGATACATATACACATCTTCATCATCATCATCTTCGTCTACCAAATGTGTATGATGAGTCTCCATTGTGCCACGTAATTGAGCACGAATTTCTTCAATATCTGCATTTTTCTTTGCTTTTGCTTTTGTTTTGTCATGCACTAGGAATCGTATCTCTTCTTTCACTTCGGGCGGCACTCTCGGACACTTTTTGGTGTTGTTATGGGGGTCTTTTTGCATTAAATGAAACTTGAATCGCGTGATGCCTCCACTTTTCATCACCAACCCACAGAAATTACAAATTGTTCCATTTCGGTTACCCTCAATCGGTAAACAATACTTCCAAGCCGGATCTCGCCACAGTAGGGCGTAACCACCTTCACTAGCCATGCTAAATCTATTGCAATAAAAATACACTTGAATGTGATTTCAATGTAAACAAAAATCAAGTCAATATTTAAATTTAAATATATGAGAAATGTACAAAATAATGATAAAGAATGAACATAGTTGATATTCCATATATTTAATTAAACTAATTAAATAATTTAGCTAAGTTAATTTTTTGAATCTAAATCTAATTCTATGAAAAATTTACAAAATTAATCATAATTGGATATGAAACTAAATCATGATAATCATAAAAATTGAACATATTTAATATTCCATATATAGTAGTTCATGTTAATTAAACTAATTAAATAATTTAGCTAAGTTAATTTTTTGAATCTAAATCTAATTTTATGAAAAATTTACTAAATTAAAAATTAATCATAATTGGATATGAAACTAAATCATGATAATCATAAAAATTGAACATATTTAATATTCCATATATAGTAGTTCATATTAATTAAACTAATTAAATAATTTAGCTAAGTTAATTTTTTGAATCTAGATCTAATTCTATGATAAATTTACTAAATTAAAAACTAATCATAATTGCATATGAAAAAAAATCCCAATAATCATAAAAATGAACATATTTCATATGCAAAATATACTAGTTCATGTTAATTAAACTAATTAAATAATTTAGATAAGTTAATTTTTTGAATCTAAATCTAATTTTATGAAAAATTTACTAAATTAAAAATTAATCATAATTGGATATAAAACTAAATCATGATAATCATAAAAATTGAACATATTTAATATTCCACATATATTAGTTCATGTTAATTAAATTAATTAAATAATTTAGCTAAGTTAATTTTTTAAATCTAGATCTAATTCTATGATAAATTTACTAAATTAAAAATTAATCATAATTGCATATGAAAAAAAAATCCCAATAATCATAAAAATAAACATATTTCATATTCAAAATGTACTAGTTCATGTTAATTAAATTAATTAAATAATTTAGCATGTTAATTAAATTAATTAAATGTGAAACTAAATCACAAATAATCATCTAAAATAAACATATCAATTTATAATTAAATAATCAAATTAACCTAAGTCAATTCAATAAAAATATACAAATTAATTACTATTGAATATAAAAATAACATTAAATCATCCATATTAATTATAATTGCAAACAAAATAAATTACAATTTAAAATAAACATACCTTCAAATTGGAGTAATGAGAGAGCAAACGAAGAATGAAAGCAACAATGGGTGAAATTGATGGAAAAATGGCTATTTATAGAAGAAATTTGGGCCAAAATAGCCGTTGGAAAGCCAATTTACCGTTGAAATTCAAATCTGGCCGTTGGATCACAAACTGGGACAAATCTGGCCGTTGGATCACATTATTAACGTTGGAATCGCATCTGGGCCATTGGATCAACGCGGGGGAAATCTAAGCCGTCAGATCGCGCTGGAGAGAGGAGCGAAAAATCGGCGATTTATCGCCGAAAAATCGGCGATTTATCGCCGAAATATCGCCGATTTATCGGCGATTTCACGCGGCAGCAGGCGATTTTTTCATTAAATCGCCGATTTATCGGCGTCCGGCGATATATCGCCGATTAATTGGCGATTTTTGGCGAAATTTCCTCCGTCGATTTTTATCCTCCATATGCCGTGTCGCCGCCGTCCGATACACGATTTATCGGCGATATTTCGCCGATATTTCGCGATTTTTTCCTCCATGCATGTAAATACCTTGCTCTATAGGAGATATTGAGAGAGAATTCTGGCGGGTTGTGGAGAAACCTAAATGATATTGAGTAGAGGGAGTACATCATCTATTTCACTTCTCTCTTCATGGTGAGACTGTTTGGTTGGCGAACTGACTTTCAAGTCATAAAAAGCACTAAATCTTGATTAAAAAATGATTGGAGGAAAAAATTTATGAGGAAGGCACCGAGATTTCTTTTTCGAGGAATCACATTATTGGAGTTCGAGGAGAGTTAGGGATGTTGGAGAATTTGAGATGAGAGAGAACATCTTTCGGTGGAAAGCTTTGGAGATGAAAAATCAAAACTTTTAAGGGAAAAACTTTTGGAAATGAAAAATCAGAACTTTTAGTGAGGAGCCTTTGGAGATAAAAATCAAATTTTTTGGTGGATAACTTTGAAGATGAAAAATCAGAATTTCGATGGAGAGCTTTGCAGATGATGATCAAATTTCTCTTGGTGGAGAACAATAAGAATTGTCTTTGAAAATTGAAGAACATGGATTTTTATTGTGGAGATATCAGCTTTTTTTAGGCATAACCATGGATATTGGGAGGATTAGCATGCATGGTTTTTGTTTTAGGGAGAATGAGTCCACCACATTATCATTCTGGAGGGACACGACAGACAAAGAAGAAAAATTATTCCCTTTAGAGAGTCAAACACTTAAGAAGAGATTTTTAGGAGACTTTGCAAGGGGGACCCTAAGAATTGGGTTAGCCAAAGCAGTTATCTTGGAGAGGAGATTGAGAGCCAAAAAATAAAAATAAAAAATAAAAAATTGGGGAGAAGATCATGATCGTTTGCTAAATTTTGGAGAGTGGTTTCTTATGTTCCAAGGAAAAGAATGAATCAATGGAAAAAATTACATGGTTGATTTGTCTTTGTGGTTTGCATCATCAAATGGCTTCAATGGAGACTTATGTAGGTTGATAAATGAGAAATCAATGAAATATATGAATATTCCAATAGAGAAAAATGGGAATTTGGTGCCTTAATGGGTATTAATTCATGGCTGAGGTATGGCCTCTTGGTGGATAGATTCTAGGGCTGAATTTTTATAATGAAGAGGAGAGTTTGGTGGTTGCATAGATGAAGATTTAATGGCCGAAATTCAAAGAGAAAAAAAACCATGGATATGTAGTCCATAAGATGCGACTGCATAGGTGAATATAAGTGGCTGAAAAATTCAAAGGTGTGCATGTAAAGATCTTATGGTTGTTTAATTAATATTGTTGACTGAATTGAGAAAGTTGTGTGATTAAAATTTTGTATTGTTAATAGAGAATTTAATGGAAAAAAATTATGGTGAAAATACAATGGAGGAAAGATAAATTTTGGTGGTTGCATAAGGTGAATTTAGAGGCTGGTTTTGTGGTAAAATGATGGGGTTTTGGTGGCTCCATGTACATGAATTTAGAGACTGGTTTAGTGGGAAAATAACTGGGTTTCGGTGGTTGTATGTACATTGTTAGAAATATAGAATAATTGTATTCTATTCTGTCATTAAAGAATATACATCAGTGCCTTTATATAGGAGGCATATGTGTGCGGTACAAGGGTACGGTACAAGGGTGCTGCGGTACAAGTACTATACAAGTAACCTAACTGGGCCTAGAGCCCATAGCATAATATACTTTAACAGCCCCCCCTCAACTTCAAGGTGGATGTGAGACCAACTTGAGGTTGTCAACTAAATCACGAGTGCGTCTCTTAGGAAGAGACTTGGTGAAGATATCTGCAAGTTGATCTTTGGAGGAGACGGAGAAAAGCTTAAGAGCACCATGGACAAGATGATAACGGATAAAATGACAATCAATCTCGATGTGTTTAGTCCGTTCATGAAAGACATCATTGTGAGCAATATGAATAGCACTCTGGTTGTCACAATAAAGAGGAGTAGCAGAGGAGGTGGATACACCCAAATCCTTAAGAAGCCATCTTAGCCAAAGGAGCTCAGATGTGGTATCAGCAAGGGCACGATATTCCGCTTAGATCTTGGAGCGGGCCACAAAAGTTTGTTTCTTACTTCGCCAAGAAATCAAAGAAGAACCAAGGAGGAAGCAATAACCTGTAGTGGACTTGCGATCAGTAGGATCTCCTGCCCAATCAGCATCTGAGAATGCACGGAGTACAAGAGGAGACTGAGCTGAGTAGAAAAGGCCATGAAAAAGGGTATCCTTCAGGTATCGAAGAATGCGCAGAACAGCAGCATAGTGAGTTGATCGTGGAGCAGACAAATACTGGATCACCTGATGAACAGCATAGGAGATGTCTGGATGAGTAACTGTGAGGTAAACTAAGCTGCCAACCAATCGTCTGTAAAGAGAAGGATTAGACAATGGTTCCCCCCTCCCCCCGAAGGTGTCAGATGCGCATTAAGTTCAACTGGAGTGTCAACAGTTTTGCTGTCAGTGAGTCCAGCTTGAGACAACAGGTCAGAAGCATACTTGGCTTGAGTAATATAAAGACCATCTGTGGAATGAGTAATTTCAAGACCCAAGAAATAGCTGAGATGTCAAAGATCTTTCATCTCAAACTGCTGATTGAGAAAATCCTTGAGTTCTTGAATGCCACTAAGGTCATCACCAGTTATGATCATATCATCCACATAGAGAAGAAGCAAAATAGTGCCTTTATCAGTACGATGAAGAAATAAGGCAGAATCATATGGACTGGCAGTGTAACCCAAGCGAAAAATAGTGGAGCTGAACTTGGCAAACCAAGCACGTGGGGCTTGTTTGAGACCATAAAGTGCACGTCGAAGATGACAAACCTTGTTTGATTCAACAGAGAGACCAGGAGGAGGTTGCATATAGACTTCTTCACTCAGATCCCCATTAAGGAAGGCATTTTTAACATCCATCTGAAAAAGATCCCATTTACGAGCAGCAGCAATAGCTAAGAGAGCACGAACAGATGAGATACGAGCAACTGGAGCAAACGTCTCTTCATAATCAATCTCATACTCTTGTGTAAAACCTTTGGCAACAAGACGAGCCTTATAGCGCTCAACGGATCCATTAGAGCGAGTCTTGATCTTATAGATCCACTGACAACCAACCACAGACTGTCCAGGAGGGAGAGTAACCAGGTCCCAAGTATGGTTTTTGGTTAATGCATCAAGTTCCTCTTTCATTGCAATCTGCCATAAAGGGTCAGTAGAGGCCTCACGATAGGTTTGAGGCTCGTGAAGTGTAGCAAGGGCAGTGTAACAATGATAGTCAAGGAGGTGTGGAGGAATGGATCTTACCCGGGTTGAGTGGCGAGGTGGAATGTCTTGTGGAGGATCTTCAGGCAGAGCAGGAGTAGGGGACCCAGGCTCAAAGTGGGGTAGCTCGTTATTAATCTGTTCATCTGCAACCGTCTAGGAGAAGCATCAAAGATATCCGGAGAGAAGTCCAAATGAGGATCAAAAGTATTTGTAGAAGGAACAAGAGACTCATCGGGAAAGATTTCTAAAACAGAGGAGTTAGTTAAGGAAGAACGAAAGTGAGAGGGTTCAACAAACAATCGATGTTCCCAAAAGACAACATTACGAGAAACGCGAAGACGATGAGAGACAGGATCATAACACTTATACCCCTTTTGAGTTTCGCCATAACCAAGGAAACAACAGAGTCTAGATCGAGGCTCAAGTTTGTTATGCTCATGAGGCTGAAGAAGAACGAAACAAGCGGATCCAAAGGAGCGAAGGTGATGATAGTTAGGGGGTGACCCAAAGAGACGCTCATACGGAGTCTGATTATGGATGACAGCACTTGGAATGCGGTTAATTGCATGAACAGCATGAAGACTAGCTTCACCCCAAAATGGGGCAGGAATTTTGGCAGAAAGAAGTAGAGCACGAACAGTGTCAAGAATATGACGAAGTTTTCTTTCGACTCGACCATTTTGCTGAGAGGTACCTGGACAAGTTAGATGATGTATAGTGCCATAGGAATGTAACAGAGCTTGAAATGCATGTTGAGTATATTCAAGAGCATTATCAGATCGAAAGGTTTTGATACGTTTGGAGAATTGAGTTTCAACCATTTTTGCAAAGTTGCTATATATTGATAAAATTTTGGAACGAGATTTCATAGGAAAAATCCAACTATAATGAGAATAATCATCAATAAAAACAACAAAATATCGAGATCCACCAATACTAACAACAGGAGAAGGTCCCCAAACATCAGAATGAATTAACTCAAAAATACTTTTAGAAATGGATTCACTATTATTAAAAGGCAAAGCTAGCTGTTTTCCTAACTGACATGAAGTGCAATCAAAATTGTCTTTAGACACAAAACCCAACAGACCTCTAGACACTAACTGTTGTACCCGAGAAGATGGTGCATGACCAAGACGAGAATGCCAAAGTGCAAGAGAAGGTAAGGAAGAAACTGCAGCTGCTGCAGCAGCAACAGAAACAGGAGCAACAGGTGGAAGATGAAGATTGTTCACGGGAAACATACGCCCAACTCTAGGACCGGTCCCAAGCTCCTGCCCCGTCCTCGGATCCTGCACAATACACCCAGAATAGTAAAAAATAAGGCAATAACCTAGTTCAGCTAATTGTCCCACAGAGCACAAATTATAGGATAGGGCAGGTACGTGGAAGACTCCAGGAACAGAAAGAGTAGAGGTTGAAACAAAACCTAGACTATTTCCATGCATGGTGGAACCATCGGCTATATGAATATTTAGAGGATGTGGTGCAGGGTCAAGGTTGGAGAACAGGGATGAGTGAGGTGTCATGTGATTGCAGCAGGCAAAATCAAAGAGCCAAGTTTGAGACTTACCAGGTAGAACAGATAAGGCAGTGGAAAGAGATGCATTACTAGCCATACGAACAGCCTAAGCTATGATCTCCTGTAGTTCAGTGGAGGAGAGGTTGATAGTAGATCCAGAAGACTGGGACGTGGAAACCGTTGGCGGAGTAGGTTCAGTATTAGCAACAGCAGTAGTAGATTTGTTACGACGGTAACAAGTCTCAATGGTGTGGCCAGGACGCTTGCAATAGTTGCAGAACTTCTTGTTGGTTTGCTTGCGACGATTGCTAGAGCCAGAAAAATCACCTAATTGCTGAGGTTGCTCTATGAGTGGAGTAGATGGAGTAATAGCCAAAACATTGAGCTTATTCTGGGCTTGAAGGGTTGCAAGACGAGCTTCTTCTCTAACCAACTCATTCACAGCAGTATCAAGAGAGGGAGCAGGACTACGATTTAGCAGCTGACCACGAATGGGCTCAAAGTCCTTGTGAAGTGACATCAAGAATTCATAGAGGCGAAATTCATCTCTGATGGAAGCATATTGCTGAGCATCTTTTGAGCATGCCCAAGTTGGATCAGAAAGGTCAATTTGGTCCCAAATGAAGCGAAGCTGATCATAATAGTCATTGATGGATTGCCCCGGTTCTTGCCTGAGTTGATGCAATTCAACCACTAACTGATATTTCATGGATCCATGAGTAGTGGAGTACCTTTTGGTCAACATATCCCATTCAGATTTTGCATCGTCAAAGCTGCCCAATAGATTGGAAATAGAGGGAATGGAAGTGTTCCGGATCCATGTGAGGATCATGTGGTTATGACTATCCCATTCAATCATGCGACTAAGAAAGGCAGCATCTTCTTCACTTGCTCCCTTGACAGGAATAGTCATTGCACCAGTACAATAATGCCAGAGCATGCGGCTCTTAAGAAAACTGCACATAGCTTGAGACCAGGATAAGTAATTTTTATTCCCCTCCAATACAGTATGGATGGGGCGAGGAAGAAAAACATCCTTCTTATCCATTTAGAGACACAATATGCAAAAACCGACTGCAAAAATGAAATCTACACGAAAAACTGGGTAAGGAGAACCTGGCCAGGAAAAAGTCAACCGAAAAGTCAACGGGGCAAAGTCACGGTCAACGGTCAACGGTCAACGGCTGAAGATGACGTGGAGATTACGTCAGCAGATCAATGGATGCTGACGCAGCTAGGGCTGATGTGGCAGAGATGATGACGTCAACAGACCAGGCTTGGCACGTGGCAGCGCGTGGAGGCGCCGCAGAATCTTTGAGCTGCGCGTGGGGGGTGCGTGCGGTCTCCGATGGCGGCGAGATATCCACGAATGTGTAGATCAGCGCTGGACGATCTCAGTGGTACCTTCAAAAATGAAATCGGAGCAATATTCGCAGCGGTGATGCAAAGAGCAGTGGTCTGTGCAGTGTGAAACTTCTTAACGACGGCGGCTGCAGGTCCAGAACCCAAGGACGACGACTGGATGACGTCGGAGGTTCAACGGCAAGAGGCTACAGCGGCAGTTGTGATGGCGGAAGCGTTTAGTGAAAGAAAGAAAGTCACACTAATGAAGACAAGACTACTAAGAAAATGTCAGAGCAGTGGCTCTGATACCATGTTAGAAATATAGAATAATAGTATTCTATTCTGTCATTAAAGAATATACATCAGTGCTTTTATATAGGAGGCATATGTGTGCGGTACAAGGGTGCGGTACAAGGGTGTTGCGGTACAAGTACTGTGCGGTACAAGTGTGCGGTACAAGTACTGTGCGGTACAAGTGTGCGATACAAGTAACCTAACTGGGCCTAGAGCCCATAACATAATATACTTTAACATACATGAATTTGGAGGCTGGTTTTGTGGTAAAATAATGGAAAATTTTGGTGGTTGCATCAGGTGAATTTGGAGGCTTGTTTTATGGGAAAATAATGGGGTTTCGGTGGCTACATGTACATGAATTTGGAGGTTGGTTTTGTGCTAAGATAATGGGATTTTGGTGGCTTTAATGAGGAGCCTTCAAGTTGAATTCCTTAATGATGTTTAATGGTAGCATAGAGAAAAGGCAACCATGCACCACTTTTGGAGAACATGTTGCCATAAAAAATGCATCCGTATACATAAGGGCAGTCCACCATTCAAGATGATCACTTCTGGCCGCATCATCCCTACTTCAAAGAGACTTCCATGTGGCGCACATTGTAGAAGGAAGTAACACAAGCACACACAAACCATTAAATCTCTTCACAGCTTGCTCATTTGGAGAGATTCAAGCTACACCACACTTTCAAATTTCGAAATAGCCTACATCATTATTGAGAAAGGTAAGTTGGAACCATTATTTAATTTAATTTTAATTCATTATATTAGTTTACCATGGTAAGTTAGAATCTTTTTTTCGGTTTTGTTTTGATCCATTATTTGGTTTGTTGGAAAGTTAGAATTTTAGTTACTTTTAATCTAGATTCATTATATTAATTTAGAAAAAATTTGAATTTTGGTTTAGATCTAGTTTTGATTTACATAAGATTGAAAAGATTTTAATTTTGAGTCATGTTGGATTGAAAAGAATTTTGATTTAGTTTTAGCTTTTGATACATATTAGATTGAAAAAGAAGAATTTTTTATTTACTTTTAATTTTGATTCTTATTGGATTGAATTTTTTTTAGTTAGTTCTAATTTTAATTCGTGTGAGGTGTTAAAAGTTTAAATTCTAGTTTAGTTCTAATTTTAATTCATGTGGGATATTGAAAGCTTGAATTTTGTTTTGGTTCTAATTTTAATTCATGTGAGATGTCAAAAGTTTAAATTTTGGTTTACTTCTATTTTTTTTTATATTATTCATGTGAGATAATAAAAGCTCAAATTTTGTCTTGGTTCTAATTTTAATTTATGTGAGATTGAGAAAGCTTAAATTTTGATTAGTTCTATTTTGATGCATGTTGATGATCTATTTTGATGCATGTGAGATTTGACTTATCTTGACTTGACTTTGGCTCTGGTATTGTACTATAGCCATAGTGAGGGTGTTGTCTAATTCCTTCCATGATCAAATAGTGCTTCTAGATGTTTAATTAAGATTTTTCTCACAAATGCTATTATTCTACCTTTTTGTCGCATGTTTTCTCTTGGCCACTAATTTTGTTATTTTTTTTAACTCTCTTGTATATTAGTTTAGATTTAATCTTGAACTGCATGTATGTCATATACAATAGTTAATGTTATTTAAGGCCTCAATCTAATTTGTGACAATGTATGAAATGCTTGTTTTGTTGATTACATGAGATGTACATATTCGAGTTTATAGTTTTTTCCTTGTCATTCGATTTTGCTAAGTTTTTTCTATTTCATTTGAATTATGCATGTACAATGTGTATTAGGATCCACTTTCATTTTATTTGTATTTATACTTGTTCTAACCCACTCTATTGTTTTTGGAAGCACGTTATAAATTATGCATGTTATCCAGGTACGTCTCTCCTTTTTTTATCCTTTTAGTTTTGTAAATAGATATGCTTTGTATGTAAAGTACTCTCATGCTTTGTTGTGTTTTGAATTTCTGTGACTAGAGTTTGGTCTCTTGGATAGAATAGAACGCATGTTGCATGTTATATAACTTGTTTGAATTGACTTTGATATCTTGTGATAGCGCTTACATTGCGGTTCAGGTACACATACTACCATTTCTTTATGATTGTATTTTGAATTCTTGTTTGGCATGCTAGTGATAATAGAGTTTTGAAATCACCTTAGACTACCGAAGCATCTTCAATCAATTGACCAATTATCATACTTCTCTCAACTTGGCTAGTAGAGACCTCTTTAGGGCTTAGAGGGGTGTTACCTTTTTAAGGTACCTTTCCGATAAGTAACCTGATCCCCCAACCTAGACTTGAGTTTTTCAAAGACATGTTTCCAAATTTCAAGGAATCATTTTTCTTAGGATTTTAGTTTTTTTTATATTTTATTTTCCTTTTAAAAGAATAAAAGTAAGTGGCAACTCCAGTTTTCCATAAAATACAGTTTTCACCTTAAAAAACGAGTTTCGCCATTGAGTAGGGGTGCACATGAAAAATACAAGTCCACAAAGGGTGCTGGCTAAGAGGTAACATTTATTTGGGAGGTAAGAAAACGACCATGAGGGTAAGAGGGGAAATGCCAAGGCATATATTTGAAGGTAGTGCAACACTTGGCTGAATAACTTTGTTGGCCATAAAGTTAGCAAAAACTTTGATATGGCTTTGGGGTGTGGCAGTTTGGAAATGAGTTGGACGGCGGGGAGAATGATAGAGGAGTAGAGTTTTTGTATAGGAATGGAAGATGAGGTGGTTTAGTGGCCAAGTTTTCTATGGTAGGTAGCTTAGGTTGTTTCTCTTTCTTGGCTTGATCTTACTTCAACTAGGCTTCAAAAGTAATAAGTTTTTCATGAAGTTTCTTAAAAGAAATTGAGGATTCACAGGCTTTGACAGCAACGACAAGGGAGCCATATTATTCTTCAAGGCCAGTTAAAATTTTAAGGGTTAAGGCATCCATGTCATCTGCAACATTCATGAGAAGAAGAATGTCATGACTGGATTTGATAGGTAGCATATATTTGGTGATAGTTTTATCACCCTTCCACATATTTTTGTAACATGCCTTAAAAGGCCATAATACGTCCATGATACGGTTTTGCATAGGTATTGAAGAGTATTGTCCAAGCATCTTAGATGTACGAGCAATGGTAATAAGAGGGTTGAGAAGGGAGTCATGGAGCCAACAATGGCATAAAGAAGGAGCTAATCTAGTGGGACCCAAAGGGAGAAATTCGGATTGGTAGTGCTGCTAGTGGTAGTGGCCAAGGCTAGATGACATGGACAAGTGCCATTGAAAAAGTCGAGAAGATCGTATCCAATTAACAAGGTATTAAGTTGCATACACCATGTTGAATAATTGCTTGGGGTCAATTTTAGTGGAGCTTGGGTTGCAACATTGATAGTAATTAGTTGAGAGTGAATTTCATGGGTTGGGATGATAGTAGGACTTTGGGTTGAAGTAGGGGACTTTGTTGAGGCAAAGGAAGCCATGAGAGAAAAGAAGGATAGGATCGATGGTGCTTGAGTGTGAATGCTCTAATACCATATAGAAGTTTAACATAGAAGGAAATTGTTTGAATAGTTTTTCTGCATTTAAATTTCTAATGGAGAGTATTTATACAAGATAAACTTTCAAATGGTAGGACTCCTATTTACATGGATTTGTGATATACTAGGATGATACAAATTTAAAATCCAAACAAATTCATGAGTGGATAGGAGTCTGCTCAATACATTAAAGCATGCCACTTCATGCTTTCTCTCCACCTCATATGGGGGCTCTTAGCTTTAACCCCTCAATCTCTATAAAAAAAAATGGTGGGGTTAGAGAGAGGCCAAAGAGAGAACGTAAAGAAGAAGACAAGGTTGCCGAGTTTGTTATATTTAGATTCAAAATAATTCTTAGAAGCAAATAAATGATAAACTATGTGTAGACACTCAATTTTGTCTTTTAACATGTTTATTATATGTATTTTCATGGTTGGATCATTAATGGTTATGTATACATTCATTGTATGTTTTAGATTCATTATAATCATCAATGTGCTTCCTTTGTTTAGGATGTATGAATTTTGATAGATGATCCTAAATTTAGTGCATTTGACTGATTTGATAAGAGTTTATTAGATGCATGTAGAAATTAGAATTCATGGTTGTATGCATTACATGGTATCCTTGCATGTGCCATTGCGATTTTCATGTGCTCTATACATGTGATTTTTTAGCATGCTTGATTTCTTATTTAGATTATGAGTGACTTATGAAATTTTCTTGAGATTCTCTTATTGATGTTAAAGCATTGAGGAGAATTGTAGAAATTGAGGAGATAAGAGATGGAACTATGTGGCAAAATTAAAATTAGAGAATGGAAGAGTGGAATTGTATTTTTATGTAACAAATTTTTTATTATTCCACTCTCTTGATTCTTTTGCTCTAAATTCTCTACATATGTTTTTTTGGAAGACCTCACTTGATTCTTGAAGATTGTCTCTTAGAACTTTGTGAAGATCCCTGTGACACTAAAGTTGTAATAATCCACTCCCAACTATGTAGATATTCTCCGTTTTAGGCCCTAAGAGCCCTAACAACTTTAAAACGCAACTACATGGCTAAAAACTTTTTTCCCTATATGATGTAAGATATCACAATCAACACCACCCCACCCCCTTTGATGTAGACACAACGTTCTTATTGTGTCCCACAAGATTACAAGGTCAAATAAACAAACACTTGTCAAGAGCCAAGCAAACCCTCACATTAGGTTAGGGGTCAAGGATCGACTCTGATACCATTTGTAATGATCCGCTTCCAGCCATGTAGATGTTGTTTGTTTAGGGCCCTAAGAACCCTCATAGTTTTAAAACGTGTCAACATGGTTAAAAGAAATTCATACATATATAACATTAGGAACTTTTCCCCCATCTGATGAGAGACATCACATAAGTTAGATCCTTGACAAGTGTCAAAATCTCCTAACTTCTCTCCATTTAAACTTCGAATTTGAAAAGAGTTTTAAAATTTTCAAGGAAAAGATACATGTTGCACATCTAGCCATGACATTTGTCAAGATGACAATGTGTACATTGGCCTCTATAAATGGGAAGCTTCTACTCTCATTTGGGTGGGTTGGGAAGGTGTTGTAGGATTGGAGATTGAAGTCATTATTGAAGCTTGAAGACCTCATTTGATGCAAGAGAAAAGGAGATCATGAAAGTTGACTTTCAGAGAACAAATTCGCAACCTTTCTCAAGGTAATTTCATGTTAATTTAAGTTCTTTTTGTTGTGTTCTCTCTATTTGATCATCTCTTGTAATTCATGGAGAATTCAGTTAATTCAAGAGGTTGAGAGCCATATATTGTAAAATTGTGTAATCTGAGTTGTTTTCTTTGTTTTTAATGCACTTTGCCACTAAAATTGGGTTGAAATCAGTGTATTTCATGGTGATTTTAGATTTAAATTTGTGTAGTGTGCTATCTATGTTGTAGATCCTCCTATTGCATGTAGATTTGAGTTTCTTTTGTATGAAATCATTGAAGGCATGTGTCAAGATCATAATCCTCTTTTTAAGGTCATGATTGAAGTTATGATGATTTATTGAGAATCATGAAATCTATTTGTAATTGATTGAATATGGCAATGATTTGAATGAATTTAGACTTAATTTGAATTAAATTTCATGTTTGAGTTGCGACTTATGAGGGAGAATAAGTAGTGAAGAAGATAATTTGCATTGAAAGTGCATTGGTATTATTGTTGAGCCTTATTGCATGTTGATTTGTATATGTGATTGTAAACTAATTTTTTATATTGGATTGAATCATGATTTTTGGAGTTATATTGATGTGAATCTTAAGTTTAGATTGAGTATATTTATTATTGAAGCTTATTTAGAAGGAAAATGATGCATGAAGATGTTAAAAAAACGATGTAAAGGTTCAGTGCCAACTTAATCGGTTTACACTGTCTAGCACTTTCTTCATTTTTCTTCAATTTGGAAGGACCTTTATTAAACTTTAAAACTTGTTTTTTTTATTATAAAACTTGAATGACATTATAAAATGTGTGTTAAGTTTTGAAAACCTCAAAAACAATGCAAGAGAGACCTTAAAGTGAGTCTTAGTCATGGAAGATTTAGGTGAACCAATCGATCAATTGGTCAACCAGTTTGCTTGTTTCGCCCCTTTTTGGTTGGTTTTCCCTTTAAAATTTTGGTGTATTTGGATTCCTTAAGTCCTGGTTTAAGGGTTGACATGATGATTTATGAAATTATTGATTTGATTTTGAGTTATGGACTTTCATTTCATATATTTTAAATTTGATAAACCTTTTCTCGTACCAATTGTGAATACTTGGGGTGGTTTTTTATTTTTATTTTTGACGTGTTTTAGCTTTATCTCAAGTTAATTATCTTGTTAAATTTTTATGCTCACCATGCTTAGGAAATCCTAGATTACTCCATTCATAAGCCCTAGATCGTTGGGGTGCATGAATCTTATCCTAGTCTTCTCTATATCTAAGCATAATGGAAAACTTGGTTTCAGAAACCATTATAGATCCCATAGAACAAAAGAAAGTGTCATACATGTGATCTGAATGTTCTTGGATCAATTCCTGCCAGTATAGAAAGCTCCAAAGTCATAGTAGATCTCATAAATGCAACTACCTTCCACCCAATGACTTCACCTTGAATCTAGGAATTGAGATGGTGGAGATCTTAGGGCTAGATACTAGGGTTTACTCTCTATAAACTAAAAGGAGAGGTAGCAAAACTGAAGCCCTAAGCTCTAAGGGGGTATTTATAGACTTCTTACCTAGTTTAAGTGACTTGAGCCCACTATAGGCTTAGGTCACTTAATCTAACCCTAAAAGGTTGCTAATTGACTAATTAACCCAATAGGGTTCTAATTAATCAATTAACACGATCTAGAGATACTGCTCACTTATCCCTATGCAATCTTACATAGTTACCAAAATGCCCTTATGCACATAAGTGAACTAAAAACTCATCCAACCCTCATAAACCGTGTCATCAAGGAATATGAGCTTGAGCGAGGATCATTGGGACCCATGGGAGATACTAGCTCTCTCAAAATCCAATTTTGAAATTGACTCAACATCCCATTATAAAGAGTTAACTACACTCCAATACTCTATGTATATTACAATGAGACACTAAGTGCTTAGGTCCATGACTTACTATCCACTGTATACAATCTTCCTATGAATTGGTTGTCTATAGTCTAACAAAGTGAAAGCTATTAGCCTTTCAAGACTACCTCTACAATCCTTGAGTTTGAGATTCTCCTATTATGTGATTAAATGACATACTCTACCTCACTAGGAGTTACTATGAACCCAAAGATTTCATGACCACACGCCCTTAGGATCACCCAATGGGACACACTGTCTCAAAGTCCATGAGATATCATAGTGTCTCTATTGAGAATACCTATTGCTATCAATTTCTATCAATAATGACTCAATTCATAGATAATATATAATTAGCTTACAATTTCACTCATAAGTCAAAGCCACTACTAACTTCTGCACAAGCTCAATATCCTCTCAAGATTTAAGGGACTATACAGTATAGTAGTTTGGTGAAGTCATCACTACCCGACAACCTTATGTCATGACTCACCATAGGTCCTATCCAATATGTAACCATACACATTAGTGCACTCATCATGAAAACCTCATCCCGATGACCAAGACTAACCATCCCTCCAATTAGAGGGTGGTGTACTACAACCTCAAATGGATTACCTAAGTCTACAAACTGACTATGAACAAATCATCTACTTGCTATGAACCTATGACTTAGATCTTTTGTGCAACTCTTAAAGCACACAAGTCATGTACAATGCAAGAGATGCTAGGTCAGAATGCTCGTAAAGTATAATGCATGGATTAAGCATAGATAAGAATGAACTTGGAATATCATTGAGTGAATAATGTGTTCCAAATATGTTACATCATGTCATGTTTTTAAGGGCTCAATCCTAACACACTATGCCATAAGATGTGTGCTTAAGATGCCTTAGAATCCATGATAGTATTAAGTATCACTGGTGACATATTTGAAATATGTCAATACTTTTCATTATTTTAATCTTGAAATGCTTACGGATTTATTTTAAATGACACTTGAGACATTTTTAAGGGCTATAACTAAGTTTGATAATTGTAGTTTTGTTGTAGTCTTATTTTCATGATAAGAGTGTACATGCATATAGATTCCTTGCTTCTTTTTTTTTTCATCTTCTATGCTTTTGTACATCTTTTGCTCCATTTTTTTATTTTTTTATTTTTTGTTCTATCGATATTTGTGGACTATTTTAGGATTATTTAGCATTCTTTGTTAATCCATTTATTCACCCCTTCACATTGCACATGTATAAATCATGCAAGATCATCACTTTTTTCCTCCCATTGTTGAATGACATGTCTCTTATGGGTAATGTTGGTTTTCTTTTGGTTATTGTAACAAATTTGTGGTCACTTTAGCTTGCCACTTATTTTGAATTAATTAATTTTTCTTCTCTTGAACATTAGTAGTTCCATTCAATATGTCACATGATCTTGTATATTATTGTTTTTATCATTTTTGTCTTCAAATCTTGGTATCTATCAGTAATTAAAGAAGTGCCAAAGTTCCATCAACATGATACTAGAGACCAATTTATTTCTTAGAGAAATGCTATGACTTAGGTTGTACCTTCCCGATAAGTAACATGACACCTAAATCCATCCTCGATCATAAACTTGTTTTTTCCTTTTATGAACTTGAGGTTTTATTTCCTTTTTTTATTTTCCTTTTTAAAAAAATAAAAATAAGTGAACTTTAATTTTTTCAATAAAAATCATTCACAATAAAATAAGCATCATCATCAAATGGGAACATATGTTAAAAATGGAGGTCCACACTAGATCCAAGCGGCTAAAATCGTGTTTTCTTTCTAAGTTAAATTTAATTAGGTTTATTAGGTAGTTATTTGAAGGATTTCAATTAAACTATCTTTTAGTATAAGACTTAACATCTTTGCTTGTCTAGTTCTATTTAAATAGTAAAATATAAAGACAGCTTGAAATAATGATGAATTGGTTGATGTATTATGCAATCAATTGCTTTTTTTTTTTTTTTTTTATCTATTTGGTTGGTTTGTGATATTTGAAATGATTAGTGTTGGGATATTTGGATTATTCAACTCCAAGTGCTAGATTGTGGGGTGCATGCAAAGCTACCCTAAGGATCTCTAAATCTATGCGATGGAAGCATTCAAAATAATGAATCTTAAATCTAGGTGCTCAAAAAATAATACATGTGATATGAATATTCCCATATCAATTCCAATCAGTGAAGAGGGCAGTGCAGATCTCGAAAACCTTGTAATCTTCCACCCAATGGATTTCTTTCCTAGACCTTGGCACATGAGGATGGTGGAATCCTTTTTGTAAGGATGAAGGCTAGGGTTCCTCTCTCTAAAAGACTAAAGGCAAAAGCTACAAGCTTTAAACCCTTAAAAGGGTTTATATAAGGTTATTTATGGGCTTAAGTGACTTGAGCCTATCTTGAGTTTGGGTTACTTAATTTAACCCATTGGATCCTAATTAATTAATTAACCTATTTTTAGATCTAATATGGAAAAACCATTCATAAGCTCTTGTGAAATTTTATGTATTTACCAAAATGCCTTTATGCACACATATGAATAAAGAACCCAAACATCCTTTAAATAATGTGCCACTAAGGAATATGAGCTCAAACTAAGACCATTGGAACCCAGAGGAAAATATTGGCTCTTTCATGATTCAATTCAAAATTTGACTCAACATTTTACTATAGAGAGTCAACTACACTTAGTATTTTATGGTATTAAGTCGAGATAAAAAGCTCGAGTCAGCGATCTACTTACAACTATATGCAAGCTCCCTATGAATTGGTGTCTATAATCTAACAAGGTAAAGTTATTAGTCTTTCAAGTTTACCTCTACCTCCTATTATGTAATGAACTAACATGATCTAACTCTCTAAGAGCATATGTCAAATTCCACTTAAGGAATTACCATGGCCACAATTTTCATGATCACATGTCTTTAGAATTACCCAATGGGGCATATTATCTCAAATTCATGAGATATCACGATACCTATCTTAACAATACATGTAACCACTTGCCTTGATCCATAGTGGCCCAATCCATAGGGAATATATGACCATCTTAAGGTCTCATTAGGAAGTCAAAGTCATTAAATACCTCAACATTAGGTCAATATTCTCTCAGGGTTGAGAACTTCTGCAACATAGTAGCTTAGTGAAGTCATGACCACCCGATAGCTAATGTCATGACTTATCATATGTCTTGTCCAATGTATAGCCATACACACTAGTACACTTACCATGAGAACCTCATCTTGATGACCAAGACAATTCACCCCTCCAATTAGGAAGCAATGCACTATAACCTCTAACAGATTGCTTAAGTTCATGAACCAGTTGTGAACCACTCATCAACTTATATGGAATCTATAACATGGATCTTTCATGTAACTCCTAATGCATCCAAGTCATGTACAATAGAAGTGATGTAGCCTTAAATGTTCAAAATACGTCATGCATAAATGAGATAGTGAAAAGAGAATCAAAATCATAAATGGAATCCATTTATTATTACATTATGTCATGCTTTTAAGGTTTCTATCCTAGCAATATTCTAGTAACCCTAAAAGCATATTGGTCATTGTATAAAGAATCCTCTCCATAGTCATATCACCTTGATAAACCATATCACAAAACATATAATCTTCATTTCTATATGTTTTTCTTTTTGGTGATTTCTTGAATTTTTAGACTTCTAACACTGCCTCACAAAATAGGATCATGGGTGGTACAATCAAGGGAACTACCCTAAGTCCCATTAAGAACTTGATAAGACAAATGACTTCCTTTGTTGCTTAAGAAGTAATAACAAATACCACCTAGAGTGTACACATACTTAAAGGTACACCTACGAAAGTCCTTATCAAATTGAAAGTTTGGATCCATGTACCCATGGGGTAATAACTCATTTGCAATGACACATAAACATATAATCCCTTGTTCTCTTAAGATACTTAAATATATGCTTGACTTCTATCTAATACACTGGTCTTGAAATGAACTAATCTTAGTTGATGACAATAACCCTACATCATTCCTAATGAGTAAATAGTAATCTTCATTCAAAATCTAAGGCACAATCATGCTTTCATGTGTCTTATTATACTCATAATACTTATCCTTGTTTTGATATAAATCAAAAGCCTTGATTGATTTATCAAAACACTTGTCCCATAAGCAAGATGCTTACATAATCCAAAAACGGATTTATGTAACTTGCATACTAAATGTTCTTGGCCCTTTGCTATGAAAATGTCTAGTTGCATCATATAGATGTTATCACCAAGATAACCATTCAAGAACGTTATCTTCCATCTACTCATTTCTCTCTCTTGTGGACTAACTTACACATATGGGTTTTATCCCTCAAGATGCTTCTACAAGATCTTATACTATGTTGAAACATGAGGATTCCAACTCCCCCCCCTCCTCCATAGCTCCTTGCTAAAAAATTATCATCAATGTCACTCATTGATTATCATAATCTTTGGGATGCAATCCTGCTACTATGATAAGACACTCATCTACTACAATAGTCAGGAACAGTGGGTATTCATATCCCTATATCTATAGTATCTTATGCAAATGTGGGACAATTTTTTAATGGTCTCCCGTCTATATCACCATTTTCTTTATCACTCATCATATAGTCTTCATCAAAAATCTTACACTTGTGTACCAACAAATATATTATAATCATCTTAGCTATAAAAGTAATAACCCTCGAGATCCTTTTAGATATCCTACAAAATGATATATCTCTGCCCTTGCTTCCAACTTGTCTATCTTTGGTTTCAACACATGCATTGGACACCCTCATATGTGAATATGTCTCAAACTAGGTTTACAACCTATCTACATCTTCTTAGAAGTCAAAGGTACCAACTAGGTAATGGAAGTAAGATACAACCTTAAAGGCATATCCCTAAAAGGATGTGAGAAGTGATGAGAAACTCATCATCGATCTCACCATGTCCATTAAAGTTTGATTTCTTCTATTTACTATTACATTTGCAATGGAGGCTCAAGTGTATTCAACTAGTATATAATCTTATGCTTCCTAAGGAAAGAATCAAACTTACTAGACATAAGCTCACTACCTCATCATATCAAAGTGTCTTGAAATGTTTACCCAATAGGTTTTTTAATTTTGCCTTAAATTCAATGAAATTATCCAAGGCATCAAATTTCTTATGCATTAGGCAAGTATATCCAAACTAGAGTAATCATCATTAAAGGTGATGAATCACCCATACTCTACCCATACATGAACATTAAAAGGCTTATACAAGTTAGCATGCACTAATTCCAAACATTTCTCAACTTAATGTCCTTTAGCAATAAAGGGTCTCTTGATCATTTTACCTTTTATATAGGATTCACATATTGGAAGATCTTCTAGAATCAAAGAGTTTAATGACCTATACTTAACTAGTCTTTGGATCTTGTTTAGATTAACATTTTATTAATGTTTAGTTTTTTTTCCTTTGAATGAAATCTTATTATTCTCAACACTTAAAAGAAATAGTACCTCCTACTAGCCTACACAACCAACTTTGCACCTAAGTCTAAGGTAAACATATCTCCATCATGCAACCTTTTCTCTTGTTGAAAACAATGTATAGAATTATAAATAGTGTGCCCCAAATCTATCCACCACTATATATTCAACAATGAAAATATGATGTGTTCTTTCCTTTTCTTTAAGCAATCTAGTCATTCATTTTTAGTGTTCCATGGGCCACAAAAGAATAATTTCCCTAGAGCTTACTCTTCCATTCCTTATCTAATGTTCTTTTTCTTCTTCTTGGTAGAACTCGAAGAACCGTTGACTCTTATATGAACACTCTTTTGATCTTTAAGAATCCCCTTAACCATCCTAAAGGAATCTGGTAAGATCCTTAAGATCATATAGACCTTGTTGTACATAATATTCCTAAGAGCAGCTTGTCTACCTAACTTGCCCTTATTACCAAATATTTCTTACAAATTAAAAAAAAAAATCATAGACCATGACAATAGATATGTGTTGATATCACAACACATTGTACGAGACATTTGGTTTTCTTATCCACCTTATGTCATCTTTGATATGCATCTTTTCTTCATGCTAAGATTGTTCAAAAAGAATAACTAGCTCTATGTACTACCTATTTTAACTTCTCTGCTATTAGTTACTATATCTAGATTATTTTTCCAATTGACACAATTAGGTTCAGTTAATTTGTAAGAATAGAGGTGATAAAATTAAAAGACATGATATCCATAATAGTAATTAACATCATGCCTTAATCAATGAGCATTCAAGATAGTTAGTAATTTCCACAATAATGCAATGCTCTTTAATTACTACATTAATCTATGCAGGGTATCCTAGTATCATAAGAATCAAGTCTATTTTAGGCAAGTCATGATATTATTACTAGGTTTACCTTCTCTAATTAATCTTGTTGCCTTAAACTTGGAAAGTTTCTTAAGGCAAGATTAACATACAATTTATTTTTAGCCCTCACACTATGCAAATGGGACTACTTTTGGTGATTCTACCACTATATCTAAGTTAAGTGTATAACCACGATCATTAAGATCAATGTTACAAAGTAAAGAATTTCATCATTACGATTGATTGTTCCCTATACAAACATATCTAGTATTGTCCTTAAGAAAATCTACATTCCTTGATTCCTTATCCCAATTTACCATTGGGTTGACAATGACCTAAAATCAAAATGGGTCTTTATATGATGATGAAAGTCCATATCCTTTGATTCCTTGGATCAACCCATCTTTAGGATGGTGATGGCATAAATCAAGATGAGGTTGATCTTAGAGGCTATGGGCTTACTAAGGATTCTCTAAAACTTAATATTGTGAAGTAGTTAAGAGCTTTAAAACTTTAGTAATTACCTTGATGAATACATTATCTTCTATGAAAATTTTTAAAAATGTTTATTTCATAATTGGAAGCCTAGTGTAACTGGAGAATATAATTTTGAAAATTTAAAGTTTTCTATGAAAGTACTTTATCCAAAAATTCATTTTGATAAGAATCTCTACTCTTAAATTTTAAAACCTACTTTCATAAAATTCTCCTTCTTTGCACAATTCCAATTTAAGAAATATTTTATTTTGGAAATATTTCCAAAGAAATGTATTTCTATCAAATTACTAAATTTCCTTAAACGTTTTTAGTAATGTCTTTTAATAATGAATTGCTCTTATGAAAAATGTCAAAATATTTATTTTCCAAATTGAAAATTCTAGTATAATAAGGAAACTTTTAATTTATGAAAATTTGAAAACTTAAGAGCACTTTATTCAATTGGGAAAGATTTAATTCTTCAATGACTCTAAAAAATAAATTTTAAAAAAGATTTTAAAATCCTTAAGAATAAATTTAGAAAAGAAACTTTAGATGGCACAATTTGAAATTCCTTATAAAATTTATTTTTGGGAAAATTACTACACAGGGTGGGGTAGGTATGATAATGACAGAAAATGGTCATCTACTTTGATAAGTCTTCAAAAGACCTTAGAATACAAAAAGTTAAATATATCGTCATATTTTTCTCTTTAAATTCAAGCATATCCCTACTTTGTTTTTTTTTAAAACAAAATTCTTTTCTCTATTTTATCTTTTTCTTTCCTAATTATTATTAATATTAATAATAATATTATTATTATTATTAACCTATCACATAAGAATAATATTAATAATAATACATATAAATAATATAATAATTATTTATAATTTATTATTTTAAAAATATTACAAAAAACTTATCCAAAATAATAATAATATATAATATAATAATTTTACAAATTATTGTTTCATTCCAATAATTAAAAATATAAATTTAATGTATTATTTATTATATAGATTTCATAAAATTTGAAATGTTTAATTTTGCAAAATAACTATTAAAAAATATTACAATAAAAAATTATTTTTATAATTGTTAAAAAACAAAATTAAGATTTATCATAATGTTGGTACTTTTAGTATATTTAAGTTGTAAATTCAATACATAAATGTTGTACCTATATTTTGTAATAAATTAAATAGCATTAAAAACGTTGTTTTATATATTAGTTCTATTAAAAATATTAATAATAAAATTAACAATATAAAACCAATATCATAAATATTAATGAGATATTAATAATAATAATTTAATTAGTCTTAATGTAGCATATAAAGCATAAAAGGCAAATTTTTCAATAAGGTTTACAAGCCTTAAGAATTAAAAAAATATATATAGAAATTATCTTCTAGGGTTTCTTTGTACTAGTAATAATAAAAATATAAGAATATTATTTTTAATATAATATTTAAAATATGAATAATAAGGTCAATAATAATCATAAAAATAATAGATAATGTTAATAAGAATTATATTTATAATAATATGAATAATTTAAAATACTAATATCATAAATAATAATATTAAGAGTAATATTAATATTTAATAATAATAATAATGATAATGATAATAATAATAATGCCTAAAAACATACAAAAGAAAAAGAAAAAAATAAAGTTAAATGTAAATAAGAGAAAAAGACAAAAAAATCATACAATTGAAATTTTTAAATGTTCAACCTTTCAAATCATTTCTTAGAACTTGACAGAAATTTGTAAACATTGTGACCCTTCACTCATGATCCACTCTTTTTGATAACTTTTCCTATATTTTTTTTTATGCCCACATTTTTTCAATTTAATAAATATTCTTAAATGTGAAATCTTGTTTTAATAATAATTAATTCCATTAAAAATTATCAAAAACACAACCTTGAGTAACATCCTTAATGATAAATTATCCATCTTCAAAATTTTCAAAAATTATTTATTATTCCAATCAAGGATTAATATAATAAGACAATTTTCAAAAAAAAATTTGAAAAAATAAAAATCTAGAGAGCACTTTATCTAATAAGTAAAACTTTTATTTTACAAGAATTCTCATAAAATAATTTTAAATGAAATCTTTAAAAAAAAATATCAAAAGGAAACTTCAATCTCTTAATTTTATTTTCATAAGATTTATTTATTTGACCTACACTGTTCCAAATTTTAATATATAATATATGTTGGAATCCAATTTCCAAGGAAATTTATTTCCATTAAGAATTACTAAAATCTTCATTTTTATGCAAGACATATCACATATAAAAAAATTTATTTAAAGCATAAAATACAATTTCTCATCGCCTTAGGGATCCTATCACAAATTTTAGTAATCACAATTTGGAATTCAAAAATCTAAATTTATCAAAATACCATTGCAACCAAAAAGAAGGTTACAAAACAAAAACCTTAAATATGCCAAATTATGGCCACTAGGAATGTTTGAGCACTCAATGGGAATGCTCAAGCGTTGCAACTACTCAAGCACCACCACTACAACCTCCGCACCCAAGAAACTTTTCTCCTTTTTTCGATTGTTTTTCCCCTGGAAAAATTATCTTTGAGGTAGGTTTTTTGGCTTTAAATGTTTGGATTGATCGATCTCTTCCCTTAGGTTATATAGACAAATTAAAAACTAGATTTTTACATCTAAAGAAAAAACCTGTGCTCCTAAAAAACGAAGCTTACAACCCATCTATGAACAAAAACCAATTGTTACAATGAAATATACAAATCCTATACTCCTTATGGAGTTTACAACTCAATCTAGAAAGCAAAAAAATTCAAACCATTCATTATATATTCTTTCAAAAAAGAAAAATATAATTCATACATTCATTCCTAAGGCCATGGGATGAACAAGAAACCCTGCAAAACAAAGGTGATTACATACTAGAAAGATTCTAACATGTTTTTCCCTAACCTAGGGTTTTAATACCTATTGTTAGAATCTCTCGATTACTCCATTCCAAGCTCTAGATTATGGGGTGTATACAAAGCTATCTTAAAGATCTCAAGATCTATGAAACAAAAGCATTCAAAACAATGAATCTTAGATCTAAGTTTTCTTAGGTTGAGTCGAGCCCTTAACACAGGCCAAGCTCTTTTCTAAGAGAGGCATGGGAATCCCCAATGCCTTTAACAAGTCAAAGATGGGGATATTTATGTCCTCGACTAGATCACCTCTACTAACATAAGTCACAAAATCCTCAAATTATTATGAAGGTATAAGAATGAAAGTCTTAAAGTCGGTGGAAGACACACCTTTGATGACCCTAACTAGAACATGCTCCTAGGGGGTAAGATGACAAATTGACCTTGTAAGACCAAAATGACTCAAAAACAAAAGAATAGTATGGAGCACCAAAATTAGCTACTTTAACTACTTCGTAGAATCACTCCCAGAGTACCCTCAAGACTCTTCAAAAATGCAAAATGATAAACAACCATAGTAGAAAAAAAAAACAAAGCAAATGAGGAGAATGATGAACATTTTGACTCCACCATCGTTAAGAGGCAATTGAAGCACAAGCTCTAGCATATTAGACCCCTCCCACTCTCCATCGACTAGCATAAAACCCTGGTCAACCTATTTTTCCTTTTGTTTAGAATTCTAGAGATGATGTTCTTTACCTCATCGTTTGAAAAGATATATGTAGACCTCAAAATTTGTCTCAATTTTATTTTTTACATTAATTTTGAGCATAATTTTGTCCTTAGATTTTAAATCCCAATTACATGTAATATTCTTGGTCCACCCATCCTTTAATTCTTAGTTTTTATTATTTTGTAAATTTTTTTTATTTGTTATTATTTTTATTATTATATTATATTATATTATATATATATATATATATATATATATGTTATTTTCTCTTTCTTCTCTTTCTCTCCTCTTTTCTCCACCTATCCCCTATACCTCTACTCATACCCCCCACATCCAAGCCATACCCAAATCTCATCTTTTTTTTTTTTCTTTTTTTTTCTTTTTCTCCTTTTCATCCCCATGCTTCTTCATATTTTTCTCTCCCCCAACACCATACCTCACCAGCCACACGTCCACTCTCTCTTATCTTTTTTCTCATTTTTCTTTTTTTTCTTTTAGTTTTTTCTTCCCCTTTTTTTTTACGATCGGTTCCTCATCTCCTCTCTTCCCTCTTCTCTCTCTTCTCATTTCTTTTTTTTCCTTTTAGTTTTTTTCTTTCTATTTCTTTTTTCTGGTGGTCGGTTCTCCGTCTTCTCTCTTCTTTTTTTCTTCCCCCTCCCAACTCCCACACATGCCCGACCCCCATTTTCTTTGGCATTTTTTTCTTCTCCCTGCAACCCAACACCACACCCCACCGGCCACACACCCACTCTATCTTCCCTCTTTTCTCTCTTCTCATTTCTCTTTTTTCCTTTTAGTTTTTTTTCTTCCCATTTTTTTAGGTGGTTGACTCCTCCATCTCCTCTCTTCATTTTTTTCTTTTTTCTTTTCCCCCCAACTCCCACACACAGCGGCCCCAATTTTCTTTTCCATTTTCTCTCTCTCTCTCTCTCTCTCCCCCCCCCCCCTAACCCTTCCCTCTACACTGCCATTTTCCATAGACTCCCATTGTCACACGTTCCCTATCTTCCTTCATTTTTTTTTTCTCTTCCTTTTTCTTTCATTTCCCCTTCCCACACTCCACGGCCACTACTGGCCAGTCATTGCTGACTAGCAATTCGGCCATCCATAATTCTTAAAAAAAAAATGGTAAATTTCTTTTTTACTTTATTTTATTTTATTTTTTATCTTTTTTTTTTCATAGTAATTGATTTGGACTTGGGCCTATTGCTTATTGGTTATTTATTTGGGCCTATTGGATTGGGGTTGAGACATTATTTTCTTTGGTCATGTGTATTATTGATGTGGACTTATTAATTGATATGAATTTTGGGCCCACAATATGGGTAAAATTTGATGGATGACTTGAATATTTGATATGAGTTTGGCCAATTTGAAATATTTAATTTGGACATGGGACAATTATAGTATATATTAAATTAGGCTTCGATTATGAGATATTAAATTTAGGCCTAATTGAATTTATTTTGTTTTGTGATATTTTGGGCTTGGCTATTTTTTTTGTATTTTGGTCATTAATTTGGAAATTTTCAATAGCATGTGAGATGTTTTTTATGGGTCATATTTGCTAATTTGTGCCCATTTTGATTGACGAAATTTATCAGACTAATTTGAAATTTGAATTTGAGTTTGAACATTTGTTTGGGATTTTGTACATCTTTGAATATTTACATTTGTGCTATTTTTGTTTTTTCATAGGCCCATTCTACAATTTTGTTGGCTAAGTATTGATTTATGACACATGGAGCACAAAATTTTATGAAAGAAAATGAGACTCGAAAAGTTGTAAGAAGACATTGAGCTTGTTGTAAGCTTATTTGGGTACACGTTTTATTTCCCACTTTTATTTGGTTTTGTTTCTATTAGTTCTTGTAAATATTCATTTGTATATAATTATTGAGTGTGTACAAAATTGAATATCGAACAAATAAGAAATTTTGTTTAAATAAGAGGAATAATTCAGTAAATATGTTCTAATAAAATAATAATTTTAAAATATTCTTCCTAATGAAAAAAAAGTTTTTTTATTAATAAAAATTCAGAAAAATGCTTTTAGAAAAATCCAAAAAAAAATGTTTTTAATAGAATTTGAAAAATCGTTTTTAATAATAATTGTCCAAAAATTGTTTTGTAAATAAAGTTGTCCCAAAAATTAATTTTTAATTAAAAATTCTTTTGCAAATAAAGTTAGATTCTTTTTAATAATTTGTATAAGTCACTTTTCTTAAATGAAAACAAATTGAAATACTTTTGTAAATAAAATTGTAAATTTTTTATAAAAGCAAGTAAAAATAATTTTTGTTGCCAAATTGAAATTTTGTAATAAATTCTTTTGATACAATAAGTGCAAATAACTTTTTTTGAAAATTAAATATAAATGAAATTGAATCAAATCATTAATTGAAAATAAATTGAAATTTCTTTTTTGTAAATAAATAAATTTAAACCATTAATTCAAAATCATTTTTAATAAAATCCTTTGAAATTTCTTGAAAACTATTTTTTTTTAGTTTAATAAATCATTTTGCATAATTCTCTTGTTATTTATTTTGTGTATTCTTGTAATTAGATTTCATCATTATTCTTGTGTATATTGATTTTCATCATGACTTGTACATACTCATTTGCATTATTATTTTTCTTGGTATCCATAATTAATTAATTAATTAATTGTCACAATTCCCTTAATTCGTTTAGTAGAGGTTGTACGTATACGGGCTTAGAAGGGTGCTACGGCTCACCACTGTACTTTCCCAATAAGTAACTCAACCCCCGGACCCAGACTTGTTTTTTCACAGACCTGTTTTTCCTTCAGGAGTCACACTTAATGATTTTCTTTCTTATTTTGTTTTTCCTTTCAAAAATAAAATAAAATAAAAATAAGTGGTGACTTCAAGTCTTTTTCTAAAAAATTAATTTTTCATAAATAAATAAAAAGCGAGTCTCGCCATTCGAGATGTGAAAAACGTGGGTCCACAAAATGGTGACTCCACTGGGGAAAAATGTTTAAATGGTCAAACTTGAACTCGAGTTGGGGAAAATGTGGCATTTGATTGGTCATTCAGTGGATACCCCTCTCTATGTGTATTTGTATGATTGAGTGTTGATTACACGTTGAAAGCTTTCATATGTTTATTTGTGATGCATGTTTGGTTATTATTGTTCATTGGAGATGTTCACATGTTGATTATATCAATTGATTCTCTTACCTGCTTTTGCTTAGTGACTCTTCTTGTTGTATGATCATTTTGCTTTCCTTGACATGTATATTCTCATTTTTGTATATCTCATTCATCTTGGCATGATTAATTCTCTTTGTTGTATATTATCTTGTTTGTCTCAACATTTTATCCATTATGCTATTTGCCTATATTAGTTACCTGCTTTTGCATAGTGACTCTTCTTGTTGTATGATTATCTTGCTTTCCTTGACATGTATATTCTCATTTTTGTATATCTCCTTCATCTTGGCATGATTAATTCTCTTTGTTGTATATTATCTTGTTTGTCTCAACATATTATCCAAATCATACTGGGACAGCTTTGGTGGTTTTTTTTTTTCTTGGGCAGACCCCACTTCGTTTCGCTTGTGTATACACTCACTTTACTTGTAAACTCTATCGAAGAGGGGCATATTTGTAGACTCCAAAATTTGTCCCAATTTTATTTTTACATTAATTTTGAACCCAATTTTGTCTTTAGATTTTAAATCCCAATTACATGTAATATTTTTTGCCCACGTACCTTTTAATTCTTAGTTTTTATTATTTTGTAAATTGTTTTATTTTCATTTTTATTATTATATTATATTATATATTCTCTTTCTTCTGTCTTTCCTCTCTCTTCCACCTACCCTCCATACCTCCATCCATACCCTCCACATCTAAGCCATACCCAGATTTCCTCTCTTTCTTTTTCTTTTTTTTCTTTTTATCCTCTTCTTTCTCATTATTCTTCATTTTTTTCCCTCCCCCAACACCACACCCCACCGGTCACACGCTCACTCTCTCCTCTCTTCCCTCTTCTCTCTATTCTCATTTCTATTTTTTTTTTCTTTTAGTTTTTTCTTCCCATTTTTTTAGACAATCGGCTCTCCATCTCCTCTCTTCTCTCTTCTAATTTCTTTTTTTTTCCATTTAGTTTTTTCTTCCCATTTCTTTTTTCTAGTGGTCGGCTCCCCATTTCCTCTTTTTTTTTTTTTTTCTTCCCCCTCCCAACTCCCACACACAATCGGCCCCTAGTTTCTCTAGCAATTTTTTTTTCTTCTCCCTGCAACCCAACACCACACCCCGTCGACCACACACCCACTCCCTTTTCCCTCTTCTCTCTCTTGTCATTTCTCTTTTTTCCTTTTAGTTTTTTTTCTTCCCATTTTTTTAGGCGGTCGGCTCCCCCATCTCCTCTCTTCCTTTTTTCTTTTTTTTTTCTCTCTCTCTCTCTCTCTCCCCCCTCCCCAACTCCCATTGTCACACTCTCCCCATCTTTCTTCATTTTCTTTTTTTTTTCTTTTTTTCTCTTCATTTTTCTTTCATTTTCCTCTTCCCATACTCCACGACCACTATCGACCAGCCACTGCTGGCAACCACCTCCCGCCACTATCAGCCAGTCATTATCGGCTAGCAATCTAGCCATCCATAGTTCTTAAAAAAACAATGGCTAAATTTCCTTTTTACTTTATTTTATTTTCATTTTTTATCTTTATTTTTTTTTATTTTGGTTTGCATAGTAATTTATTTAGACTTGGACCTATTACTTATTGGTTATTTATTTAGGCTTATTAGATTGGGCTTGAGACATTATTTTCTTTGGTCGTGTGTATTATTGATGTGGG
This sequence comes from Vitis amurensis, assembly GCA_037355405.1. Classification (NCBI taxonomy): domain Eukaryota; kingdom Viridiplantae; phylum Streptophyta; class Magnoliopsida; order Vitales; family Vitaceae; genus Vitis; species Vitis amurensis. Next base: position 12,212,497 of record CM074680.1, on the reverse strand, counting down.
CTTGTTAATTGATATGAATTTTAGGCCCACAATATGGGTGAAATTTGATGGATGACTTGAATATTTGATATGGGCATGGCTAATTTGAAATATTTAATTTGGACATGAAACAATTATGGTGTATGTTAAATTAGGCTTAGATTATAAGATATTAAATTTAGAGAGCTTGAAAAAAAAAAGGGATCTTTGTGTTTCGGGTGGAATGAATGAGTATCTATGTTTTTTGGGGTGGAAGAATGAGTGCTTAAGGACGTGTAAAGCTTGCTCGAGGGGAGATCTATCAGGTCTGGCCACAACTTTTTTTTTCTTATTTTCGATTCTCTTCATTATTTTGCTCCATTTTCGGTTGATTTTTTTTTTAGCATTATCATATTGACTGAAAGTGGACATTGAGGATTACATGTTTGTTTCGATTGATGATTAACGAACACGGGGCCAATCTTTTCTTCTTTTTTTTTTTCAATTTTCTAGCTTGCTGCTAAGCTCTCTCTACGTTCAAGTTGTCGTCCCCTTTCTATTCACCTCACCATTCACCTTCAATACCCACTAGCTTGCCCCATGCTACCATACCTATCTTTTCCTCTTTCATTCCCGCCAAACCTAAAACTCAAACCAACCTTCTAACATCCAGTATCCCGCCCCTGGGACCTCCATTAATTTCTGCACAAAAGTGCATGGCCACCTTTGCATGCACCCTTTTCAAAGCCCACTGCCTTTAGCTCGTCTTCCTCTCTTTCATGCCTGTTATGCACACCAATCACCTTCTCCACTCGAACCACCTTTAGCTCAACCTTCACCCATTTCCAAATGAGTCGACCATCGCACCCGCATATTTCCTTCCACTTCCCTATGTACATGCAACCTGCATGCATGACCACTTTATTGCACACTTAGCCACCTTAGTGTAAATGGCTTATTCCTTACAAGTTTTCCAGCTTATCTTTAAGTCTTCACGGCATCAGATTAGTGATTGTGTTCATTTTGTTAAAATCTGAATAGAAGTAATGGAAGTTCTTGTGCCGGCCATTTCGTTTTCTTTCTTCCGCGGTGCCAGTTAATGGTGACTTTGATAGTGTGGCTTTTTGGTCCATTGTTCTATTCTCGAAAGTGTTTATGGAAGGGCGATTTTTTTTCCCTGGTTTGTGGAAAGACTTTAATAGACCGTGGCTTCACATATCAGAAATGAACATTTTTGGCGACATGCCCACGACCATTCTGTTGTAAAATTGTTATGTATCTCATTTCTTTTACCATACCTATGCATAGCTCTGTCTATGACTGTAAAATAATCAATGACTATATAATACAGACATCTAGGTATGAGTAATTGCACATTACACCTATATCGTGGTTTTTCCTTCACATGCATCACATATTGTATGTCCAAGGCCTTCACAGTATGGACACTTGACCCCTTCATCTACCCAGTCCAGAAACTGCACCACAAAACTTAGGTATGGGATCATAATCATAAATAATACCAAGAGAACAGTTACTAAAGCAAAATTTGTCAAGGATCTCAAGCATTCCCTTACCTGTGGTTCGATGTTTGGCTCACCTGTTCCATCACATTCTGCAACATACCAATGTAAGTTAGCTGGAATGAATAAGCTGAAACCTTTATTAGTCAGATCTTTCTCTTTACCAAAAACAATTCCTAACTACTTTCAAGTTTGATTCAAAATTGGTTCCTTGGTTGTAAAACCTCAAGGCTCTTTTCATTTTTCTTCTTGCTTTTAAGGACAAGATATTTCCCTGAGTGCCAAGATCTTATGTTAATTTTGCTTTGAAGGGGAGCCACTTGGCTGACAGCAAAAGGCTTACATTATTCTCAAAAAGTATCATAAGAAAATGATCCAAAGTTTCATTTAAAAAAGAATAAACAGCAGATAGTACTCCATTTTTCGTTCTTTTTATATGAAAATCAAGAAATCATCAGATAAATGAGCAAAATTATTAGAAGAATGCTCATGCATGCCTTTTTTGTTTTCCATTGCCAAGATATAAAAATACATCTGATTTTCATTCCTCTTTTACAGGTCAGTAAATGGCATCAATCAGATTAAACAGACCAGTCGAGATCATTAACTCGAGGTCAAAATGCACATAGTTAATATATTATGTCCATTCTATGCTAAGGGGTGGTTATAGTATAATTTTAGTTTAAACCATCAATTTTTTTGCAAAAGATTAAATATGAAATGAAATTCGACCATGAAACAAACAAAATAAACTTTTTTTTTGGTTCTTTTATAGAGCAATGAAAATTACAGTTGCTCAAATCTTTGTCAACCCTCATGTAAACATGAACTGGTGACATCCTAGGGCAAGCATAATATGAAATGGAAAACTATAGGTTATATGTTAAGAAATGATGAACAATAATTGATAATAATTGCTATGACAAGAACTGTACCTTCTCAAGAATGTAAAGAATAACTGGTGACTTCCTGTGAGAAGCATAATATTAAATGGACAACTATGTCACCTTCCATCCTTCCCACTATCGCCCCCTCCCACAAACCCCCGACTCTCTCTCTCTCTCTCTCTCTCTCTCTCGTAAATAATAATTGGATCTCTCTACTAGTATAATATAAAAATAGCACGTGCAACAATCTCTCTCTCTCATTCGTATGTAAATAATAACTAGACCTCTCTACAAGTAAAATAAAAAATTAGCCCATGCAACTCTCACTCACTCCTCTCTATAACAAGTAATGTTGCAACTTAGATGGGTTCAACTCAACTCAACCTAAACCCTTCCTAATTTTTTATGAGCTTAGGTAACTTAACTTATAACTTGGGTTGGGCTTAGACAAAAAAGTATAAAAAATTTGGGTTGAGCACGGGTTAGAGGCTCAAGCAACCCATGCCTAGCTCGAACCCAATTATATATTTATGGATAAAATTTAAATTATAAATGTGTGTTAATATATATTATTTAATAGTATTGTAATAATATTCATTTCATTTATATTAAGATATATTTATTTTTTTGAATGTTAGGAAATGATGTAGAATTGAGGATTGATGCACTATAAGGATTTTGGTTCTTTTGGTGTCATGAACAATTGATATTTATCTTTCTTGGTTTTACTTTTAGATGCACTTTTGCTATTAGGTGAAACGATTAGTTATGAACTTTTAAGTTACTTTAAGAAATATATTAGTGCAATCACTCTTTCTTCTAAATGTGATGAGTTGTTTGAATGAGAATTGAAATTTCATCTTAAAATGTAAGCAAGTATAACTTTTACTCTTCTTTTGATAGTTGACTTAGAAATTGCTTGAGATTATCACTTAACCCTTTTTTTTTTTTGATAGGGAGATTATCACTTAACCTTATGTGAAGTTTTTTTTAAAAAAAAAAAAAAAAAAAATTTTAAAACTTCTTATTCATTTTATTGATTGTAGAATTGGGTTGTAGCTATTGAATTGATTAAGTGAATGGATGTTATAAACTTATATATTGACATATTGATTTGCAAAGGTTCTAGAATTCTATTTAAATATATGTAACTAATAGTTTTTTATTTATTAAATATAATTGATTAGTAAAATATTTAGATAAAAGGACATTAAGCTTATATAATGTTTATTAATCTAGCCAACCCAAATATAGATTTACTAACCTAAGCCCAACTTGATTTGAACCCTAGTTTAGAAAAATATGCTTGGGTTAGGCTTAGGTTGAACAACTTGGGTCGAACCTTAGATTGGATTGAGCCTTGACCAAATGAGTTTCATGCATGAGTTGAGCTCAGGTTATCTGTCAACCTGATCCAACCCATCCAATTTTTACCCCTAATGACAAGCATCGTATAAAATTACCTATGCAGAATAAATGGAACCCCCTCTCTCTCTCAAATATAACTGGTATTGCTATGACAAGCATAATATAAAATAGATAACTAGCATGCACCTGTGCACATTAATCGACCCTCCCCACGACAAGTCAGACACTTTGTTGTAGCATCCTTGGGCTTGTTTCCACCACCCTTTTTGTCCCTGCCAACAAGCCTAGAGGGTTCTTCCCACCGGTTCTCTCCAAGAAGAAAAACGCGCTGTTGAGATACCTCAACTTCTGTGAATCCTTCTTCCTTTAGAACTTTTTGCTGAATTTCTGATATTTCTGTTACAGAAGCAACTAGAGCGCCATTTACACCCTCCTGAATAACCAACAGAAGCAACTAGATATTTTTTAACCACATAATTCAAGAGATTGAGCGGTTACTCTGCTTCAAGAAAAAAGGTATATGAGCCTTCTCAGGTGAAGATGTGGCACTATGCTATCAATCACAACATTATACAGTCTGGAAACATAATGTAATGTTGGAAAATATGCATATAGAACAAGAAACCAAGTAATCCAGGTCCACATAATTTTTACTGGTTCATTTAACTCATCATGCCAAGTTCTGTGGCTACAGAAATGGTATCATATATTTTCTGCCTTCTTCTGAATTTTCTTAGGGTTATTTCCCATAATAAAACATTAAAATGTGTCCATAGAAATTTGAAGACAAAAGCAAGCCACTGAAGTTATTTTTGAGGTTGCATATGATCAATAGTTTGAACGCTTTGACACTAGAGTAAACTCATCCATATCAATGAATTTTATTTTTATTAAGTTGAAAACCAAAATATTGACTATATGCGTTCAGGGTCTTAAAGTCAACATCCAAATTAAGCTTTGATATTCAGTCATGTAGGAAGTAGGATATGTTCTAAGGGTTCAATACCATGGACAGAATTCCATCAACTACAGGTTCCCCTGTCCATGCGATGTAAAAATTGTATAAGATGTTTGGATCATGTGCAATAAGGACAAAAATGAAAATAAAAAAAATATAAAGAAGCCAATTCAAAATTAACAACAAATAATTTCTTTAAATGTCTCATACCCCGCAAACAATTTTATAAGAGAGTTTGCTGGCTCATGGGCACCCTGCAAACAATTTTATGAGAGAGCTTACAGACTCATGGGCCATAGGCATTATCTGGCTCTAACACAAGTCAAAGCACAGTGGAAGATGATTGTGACATGGTTAAAACACAGAGATATGAGTAGGAGAAATGGCCAGCTGATGTTTGGAATGGAGGATGCCCCTATAAAGAATGTCTGTAGTCTTAATATCAAGGATTATACAATCAAGTGAAATTTATATTGAAACTTCAGAAATAAAGGGGAATAAGTTATAGTGTTGAACTTCCTGTTGTAGGATGCACCCCCTTCTGTTCTTGGCACGTGTTGTATACCCATTGTGTACATAGGATGCACCTCCTTTTGTTGGATGCCTCAAATATATTTTTGTGTTTGCCCATCAAAAAGAAAAAAATGACAAAGGTACATTGCATATTGGTATGAATTAGGAGGCCTACTTCCTTTCCAACTACAAAAGCACCACCCTTCCCCACTACACCCTAGATCAAGCCTCTGTTAATGCTACATCACTCAAATATGTAAATTTTGAAATAAACATCCATCAGCTCACCAAGCAACTGTGAAATTAATCTCATATATAGATAGAAATGAAATTTCATATAAAATTTAAAACAAGTAGTGCATAGTCCAGTAGGAAACACAGCCATTGAACCTCAAACTAAACAGATCTAAGCAGGAATGTACCTTTGGTGGAGATGCATCATTTTCTTTTGGGTCTATGTTTCTTTTCAAGCCAGCAGCTTCAATATTTTGCTCCATAAATAATCTTTCTAAGAGTTCTGCAGTCATAATGCCATTCTCAGGAGCACCTAATGAGGCCTGATAAGCAAAACAGTATGATATTGAAACCATTAAGGGCAAGGATAGAATAAAAAAACAGGATTCAGCTCGGATTTAGCTCACCTATACAATGGCTTTTCTCTTAGGAAGAGATTTAAGCCCCCGCCCTGATGATTTGGGGGAAGGACGGGGGGTGGTGGGTGTGGGGGGTTTATTTACATAATATAAATAATGTACTTAGAATGAAGAAAAATAGACAACTCACCTGCCAAGTTTTTACAGCTCGCTCAGTCCCACTTGAGAAGCTGGAAAATTCCACATCTTCCTCACCAGAATAAAATCCCAAATTTTGAAGTGCTTCCTGTCAAAATCACACTACTTCAAATACACCCAATTGGAATATCATCACCAGGAAAGTGTTAGATCATATTAGAAAAAAAAAAAAAAAACAAAAAACAAAAAGAAAGACAAAATAAGCACTGGAAAGAATATTTAAAGAAAAAGGCAGAGAAAAACTTTCCATTCACTGTAAACAGATAAAATGGTTCAACAAAATACAAAAGTTATAATGGAAGCATAGAGAATAAGGTTAAGAGAAAAGAACAGAGAAAAAATAAGGCTCTCTTTGGTAGTGACAATGAGAATTGTTGGAAACAGAAGAATGAAAATGACACGAAGAACATGTTTGGTAACAAATTTTCAAAAACATTGAAAATAATCATTTCTAGAAAAAGTTATGATATTACATTTAACAAATGCAAGCACTTTAACAATTGGTTTGACAAAAAGATGAACAGGTAATTGTTTTGATTTTCAAAAATGAAACATTTCTAAAGAAACAATTAAGTTTCTGCTACCAAACATGATCTTTTTTAATGAAAAAAAAAAACCATGATTAAACATTAAAGCAAGGTGCCTCGCATGAACTTAAAATCACAAGTTCCAACTAAATCTATATGATATATAATCATGATATAAAAGATATTTAACCAGTTTTATGTAAGTGAATGGTTGTGCATCGAATATTCCATTCCTTCTTCTAAATCTTCTTTGCATTCACTATTATGTTATACTAGAGAACTACAGTAATTACACCATATATTATTCTTTCATACAACCTTCTCAAGTTCTTGTTGAAAAAACCAGTTTAACTAAAAGGCATTCCTCTAATCAAAAGCTTCTTAAAGGCTTTAAAAGCCACAATAGATCAGGTTTCAAGCTGCATATGCCGATATCACTTAGTTTTAGTATTCATATGAATCATATCATGCAGAGATTTTGCTTTGCTCTTTTGCTCTTCAAATTTCCTTCATCACTAAGGTCCAACTCTTGGATAACACAACCAAGATATCTGCGGTATTGCACAGGCAAACCCTGGTCCCCTAACACTATGTCCAATGTGTAAGTAACAGGATCTAGAAAGAAAGTTAAGTGCACATGAAACTTCTTTCTATGATCGATTATTGAGTCCTGAAAAGAACTTCGGTCACCTGGAATTTGAATGTGTGCACCATCATCCATCAAATTCATTGTTCATCATCCACTGTTGGACATCAGATAAATGAGCAACTTTTTCCTATTCAAGTTGAAGGGCCTGACAGAATTGTTAACTAACTCGCTTCATTTTTCTTAACTAAGGCGCCAATAATTTCCCAAAGATTCTAGGCATTTCAAAAACATAAGACTTGCCTTTGTTTTGTATTCTTTAAAAAATTGGATGATAGAAGAAATAAAGAATGCGAGCAGACCTGCATTGCCCGAACCTCTTCTCCTTCAGAACCTACCCTCAACGTCTTCCTCTTTTTCTTGTCTCCAACTTTCTCCTCCTTCACCTCCTTCGACTCCAAAACCATAGGAAGCGCACTCGACCCGCTTTCGGCGATCCTAGCCACTTCCGCGGAATCCTTGGGCAGCTGCAACAGCGCAGTGATGTCGGGAATGGATGCGGACACCGAACTCTGGTGCTCCAGTTGCTGGATTCGGAATTTGAGCTCGGAAATCTCTCGGAGCAGGGATTGGCGTTCGGTGGTCCAGCGAGACTCTTCTCGCAACCATCGCTGCTCTTCTCGGAGCCAGCGTTGTTCTTCTCGGAGCCACCGAGCCTCTTCTCTCTCCCAATTGGAAGATGAAGAAGAGGCAGAGATGTGGAATTTGGGGGTTGGAGTGAGATTGAGAGTGAAAGGAAGGCGAGTGCGGGGTCTGTGGTTGAGAGGAGTGAGAGGAGGGTTTGAAGGGAGAGGTAAAGAGGAAGTCATGGCATGGGAATTGAATTGCGTCTTGGGATGAGATGAAACAAGCAACAAAAAATGTGTTTTTGCAACATGGCTGTCAGCCTAGTCCCATATCATCTTTCAAGATATTTTATTATTTTCAGTGAGAATTACCGAATAGGGCGGGCTGGGCTGGGCCGCTGGGGTGAAATGACCAAAGAGTCACTCAATATGAAGAGTGGCTCAATATGATAATTCCTTCAAAAGGATCGAATTTTTTTATCTGACCTATATACCTTTTGACTCACAATTTTAAAAATAAAATAAAACTTGTTAGGAAATAAAGAAGGAATAGAATTTAAAAATAAAATAAAACTTGTCAGGAAATAAAGAAGGAATAGAAATGAGAAAAAAAAAAAAAAAGGGATTTTGCACTCTCATTCCCAATGCCCTCAAGAGTTCCATTTTCTCATCATCATCAAGGTGTGTTTGTCATCATCATCGTGCCCTCGGCATCATTTTGGAACCTATAGTTATCATTGTATGTCAAATACTTTCTTGCATTTTATTTATTTATATTTAAAAAATAATATTTCCTTTTATTTCACTTTCTAGGTTCTTTCACACTTATTTCGATTTTCAAAAATTGAGAATGGGAGGGAGCTTGTATTTGTATTTCTTCTATAGAATTAATAGTTTTGATCATGAAATATCATTTAATTTCATCAATCATGTTACTTTCTCTGCATTTTGACCCCTTACACATGATTTCTTTGCTTATTCAAATTTTTCTCTCCGCTTAGCTACTGAGAAAATAAAAGAAATTAAGTGTTGGGTTTTATGATTCCTATTGTTTTGGTTTTTATAAAATAAAACAAATCAACCTCAACTAATCCATATGGTTTAACTAGCCCTAGTTCACTTGGTATTGATTTTTGTTCATTTTCTTTTCTTACATTTTCTTAGAAACCAAATGGAGTATTATTTTAATTTATTTTCATAACTTTTACGTTTAATTTTGTCTTGATGTTAATATAATCATTTACATGCTTTGTCTACCTTTTTGTTCAAACAACTATGTAGCCTTCAATTTAAACATTACTTTCTTGGTTGAGCTTTATCACTAATTTGGGGGTTTTAATTGGGAAAGACAATTATCTTCTCTCAAAGGTAATACTCTATGAGCTTTTTCATTTAGGAAAAATTCTTGAATGTCCTATAATGCTTTATGAGCTTTTATTTATCATATTGTAGTATTACATAATTGTACCATTCTCATGAAAAATATTTCAAAACTTCCAAGATAAGAAATAAATAAAGGTACGAAAACGAATACCCTACACTTACAACACAATTTCACTACTAATACAACATATTACAACACCTTTTATATTATACTTTTAAAATTTTGACTACAATTAGATGTTCTCAGCTCTCCTTGAATAGACCTAGTATGATTCATGTCATAAATGGATATTAGAAGAAAAATTAAATTTCAACTTAATTTAATTTGTAGACTTGTTTTCATAAAAAGAAATTTCTTAAATGAAGTCCATTCGTAGGGTGACCTTCTTCCACACATTTATGATGTGTGGATTGAAAATTGGATTTGAAAATTGCATCTCCAATATTATCAATCCTTTCAATTAACCTCAATTCAATTAGATCACCATCATTTTAACTAATTATTTTGTATGTAAGTAGAGAACAAACACCCTAAACTTGCTCTCCAATAATACAATGACTTAGTGTGTTTATAATTATGCGAGTGGAATTCCAATAGGGATCGCTAACAATAAAAATTTTAGTACAACAAATTACATCTTATGTATTGTAGTTTTAAAATTTTGAATGAAGTTGATGTTCTCAACTCTCTGTCCATAAGCCTAGTATGGTTTATGTCATAAATGGACATCATAGGGTAAATTAAGTTCCAAATTAATTGCATACTTGTTTTTATAAAAGTAATTTCTTAAATCAATTGCATTCATAGGGTCACTTGCTTCCAGACATTTATGATATATTGATTGAAAAATAAATTTGAAAATTGTATATCTAATATTATTAATTCTTTCCATTAACCTCATTCAATTAGGTTACCATCCTTTTAACCAATTTTTTTGTATGTAAGTAGAGGATAAACACCTTATACTTATTCTTTAATAGTACATTGGCTACTTATGTTTATATCAATGTGAATGGAATTCCAATAGGAATAATTAATATGAAATAAATAAGGGTATGACACAAATGCTCTACACTTACAACACAATTATATTAGAAGTACAACAGATTACAATAATACTTTATGTATTATACTTTTGAAAATTTTAAATGAGACCAAATCAAGTTCCAACTTAATTTAAATTTCATACCTAATTTGTATAAATTGTATATGATTGATAAAGAAACTCTAAGAGGTTTTGACTGTATAGATTTGCTTTGCAAATTACTCAAGATTTGTTTAATTACTACTTGCAAGACTAATTATGGGATATTCATTATCAAGTTTATGAAATTGTGGAGTAATGATGGACTTTCTCATTTCATTGCAAATGTATTATATTGTTTACACTACAATATGAAAACCATGTTAATTTCAATCAAAGAATATGAATTTGTTTTAATATTATATTATTTATTCTCATTTTCCAGGACAATATGACCAAGTATCGAGAGAAAGTGCTTGCATGATTGATAATGTCCCAACAAAATGAAGTTAGGGAAATGATCTATTAGTCGATAGATGACAATGTAGCTAGTTCACGACTATTATGGATGGATGAATTTTATTTCAATATGAGGAACAATTTGATGTAAAATTGAAAAACATTAAGGGCATGTTTGGTTGTTGTTTTTAAAAACTGTCACAAAAAAACAGTTTTTAAGAATGATTTCTAAGAACAATTTTTGGTGTTTTCAAAAAATAAAAAAATAAATAAATATTTGTTTGGGAACTAAATTCTGAAAAATAATTTTTGTTCCCAAAAAACGAAAAACGAAAAACAAAAAACAAAAACATGTTTGGTTGTGTTAATAAAAAAAGTTTTTTAGAATAAGTAAAAAAACTTGTTTGGAAGGTTTTTGTGTGTGTGTGTGTGTTTAGAAGAAAAAAAAAAAGTTTCGGAACTAAATTCTGAAAAACAATTTTTGTTCATAAAAAAACACACGTTTGGTCAAGTTAATA